>CM056839.1:17940895-18028395 GCA_029853015.1 Chelidonichthys spinosus | reverse complement strand
TGTGTGTGACCAAAAATACGGCATATTCATCCAAAGCCTCCACCCTGTGTAGTCCCATCTCATAGCAAAGCTCCTCGATGACATCCAAAGCAACCTGAAATAAAGAAATCGAACCGCAATCCAGCCGTCTAATAAGGCTCTAATAATATACTCTAGCATGATGCTTTTCTTCAGAATCAATCAAGTGTGTGTGTGTGTGTGTGTGTGGTGTGTCACTCACAGAGCACGTCTTGATTTTCAAGTGGCGCTCTATCCCACCTGGCAGCAGGAACAGCTGTCTCTTCGAGCTTCGCCCAGCCTGATACAAGCAACCAATCAGAGGGGAACGTCACACGAGTTAACACCAGCGTGGCGTGTACAGCTGCTACTGAGAGCAGCAGAGCAACTGCTAAACAAATTCACACTTAAACATAGACAGATGCCTGAAGTGGAAAAGTGTCAATAGTACCACAGTTAAGCAAGTTTACAAATCCTAAAATTTTACTTCTAACCATTCATGTCTATTTCATGGTAGAATATAGATTATTTATGACATATTCTTCCATAAAATGTAGTAACATGCCATTACGATACAATTTAGTACATATATTGACAACATAACGTTGGCTTTTATGGTCGTTTTTGAGGCATTCAGAAGAACATATCCATTACATTTAAAAAAGTATTCCATCACACAGCACTCATTACATTATTAGTTCCTTCATGTATTTGCCTTTAAGGTTTAGTCCATATTTAGATACTGACCATCATAGCTTTGAGTTCCATGCTGTTGGGATGCTGTATACGTCCGCCATATTGAAAAGTCCTCCTCAGATTCTGCTCACATGCCTTGGCAATACCTGAAAAATTAAGATCAACACATCGATGGTAATTAAGAATACCGTCGGATTGGAAGTGATGGATTTATGAATGGATGGATGGCTGGATCGCCGACCTTGGTACTGCATCCCGGGGTTGTCGCAGGTGTCCTGCAGGAACCTCAACAGGAACGGCTTCATGACATCGGAGCAGCGATGGAACGCTGCCAGGATGTACAACAGCCTCCATCCTCTCTGACAACTGTCCCTGCACAAAAGATACTGGAAGTTTAAGCCTCTCGAAGTCCTCAGTAAGCATGTGATGTAACACATAGAGGAGTCTTACGGTTTGGAGCTGGTGTTGATAGTAACTTGCTTCATCACCTGGCAGTAGGCTTCATCCTTTATCAGGCCATGCTCGCTACTTAACTAGATTCACAAGCACATGCATTAAGGAAAAGTATGTTTTCCTTTCATTTCAATTAAAGACATCATGTGTCAATCTTTTTATCATCTTAATATTTTACAAGTCCATTACATATGTAAGAGGTTATGTTTATGTGTTTGTCTGAGTACCTTCAGTATAGTAGTGACCAGGTCCTGTTCAGTCTGACCTTTCAGTGGGAAGTCTCCCATGAACTTCATTATGGCTGGATGAAAACAGTAAGTCACCGTGGAAACAAATTATGTCATAAAACAGACTTAATTTCCCCTCCATCTCACCCTCTTTCAAAGACCCAATCAGATCCTACGGACTGTATTAAACTAAACATTCTCTAGCTTCCTCTTCTACCTCCTATCTGTATCCATCCCTCCTTTCCTTCCTCTCCTCTTACCTAAGAAGATGTCAGCAGCCACTCTGTTCATCCCGCTGTCTGAGAAGTCTATCAGAGACTCCTGGATCGGAGTCTGGAGAGACAAACGCATAACAAGGAACAAGAAATATATTTGTACAGCAGCACATTGAAAATTTAAATTATATAAAAGAATACAAAGACACTCGGCTGTCTTACCTTGGAGAATTTGACCATGTCAACAGGGTCCCTGCCCTCCTTCCCCTTTTTGGCTTTCTGATCGCTGAGGGGGAAAATAAAAGGCAGCAGTTATGAGCTGTGTGTGTCCACTGACATATCCTTGACGTTTTGACACATTTTCACAATATTTTGTCAGTGTGTGTGTATCTGACCTTCTGTTCCTCTGTGCCTCTCTGAAGTACTTCTTGGCAAACTCAGCCATGTGGTACTGTCCGCTCTGCAGAGGCAGATCGTCCAGTTCGACGATCAGACTGTCCCGATACATCTCATTTACTACCTGATACACACATAAACACACCCACAACAATAAAAAGCAGCAGTGTCACTTAAAGGAACATCGAAAATGTAATTATTGGCTGAAAATTGACTGAAATATTCCATCATATGCTGTATAAACAGCAGCTTGTACCATAATATAGGGGTTATTCATGAGCCATGTGTTCAGTATGTTGTACTGTGGGAGCTGAATATAACCATCATGTGTCTGTATTGGACAGTAGTTTAGAAAAATGTTTCTGCAGTTTAAAGGGCTTCCTGGTCAGCACCTCAGTGGAGAGGTCAAGCTCATGGGCAGCTACAGCTGAGCCCATCGCCACGGCGATGGCAGCAGATGCAGCGACTCGTCCCTGTCGGTCTCGAGGCTCCACGCGCTCAGCGGGGAGAACCAGGAAGTCTGGCGCAGCCACAGGGCGGACATACTCGTTGGGAAACACTCCAGATTTTCCGTACACAGCCCCGAATCTCCAACCTGCGTAGACACAACAAGGTGTTCAAATGTTCTATAGTGTCCAATCAATCTTTACTTAATCACACATTCACTCTATGTTTAAAGGCACGTAAAAAGGTAGCAAATCCTCAGTGAATTCAATGAGAAAAATGTCAGGAACATAGAAGTTAAAGGAGCAGTGGTCAGGATTTCGGGGGATCTATTAGCAGAAATTGAATATAATATTCATTACTGTGTTTTCATTGATGTATAACAACGTAAAACACATTAATTATGTGTTTTCATTACCTTAAAATAAGCCATTCATATCTACATACACAGCACTCACACGAACAATGCCTGGGTTCTTTAAGGTCTGGGGTTAACGGAGGATGTTCGGTTGGTTATAATCTGCAACCTCTCCGTTAGATGCCACTAAATCCAACACACTGCTCCTTTAAAGGGGGGGTCAACTTAAAAAACAGCAAACAGACACACAACAGATCGGCCCTGCAAAACCCACCAAAATCAGGGGTGTCTCTCTTCAGCTCCTCCAGAAGCATGACCTTCTTCCTCACTATGCAGCCGTAATGTTTGCCTGAACACACACACACACACACACACATATGCACATAGACACACACAGCGTGACAGACGTGGCATGAAGCACAGAGAAGCAGAGACATATACTACACATGGCTCACTGAAGCAGATATTGTTTCTGACTCACCGGCCTCCAGTCCATCCATGTGCTGCAGTCTGATGATGTCTCCTTTGTGGAAGCTGAGCAGATTCCTGTCCTCAGTAACATAGTTCCTCACCGCCACCACATACGCCGAGTCCTGACAGAGGCATGTTGACATAGATATGCGACAAGAGGTGTGAGCAAAATAACATTCCTCTGCATGTGTATGATTTATATCATATATTCATGTGTTTGTGTGTCTAACTGGTTGTAGAGAGAGACAGCTTTGCTTTATGCTGAAACCATATCAGCCAAAATATCAAAATCATGCTTGCATATTCATTTAAATACAGCTTAATATATAATATATATATATATATATATATATATATATATATATATATATATATATATATATATAATATATACAAAAATACTTAATATGTTCTTCATACTGAACTTCCAACGGTTGGAAAGAATAAACAGAATATTCGATGCATGGTGACGATAACAGACGGCCTCTGACCTTCTTAAGCTCCGTGAGGAAGTAGTCGATCATGTGTTTGACCTGCGGGGCCTTCGCCGAGAACAGGATCAGCTTCTCGTTGGTCAGGTTGAACTCCAGCATGTTCTTAGATGGAATCGACACGAACAGGATGTCCGAGTAGCTGCACAGGAAGTGATATGAAACAAAAACAGGAAGCCAACATGAAGTTGCAGGGAAGGATTAAGGGGTCAAATCACTGGGGCACTTGACACAGACAGCTGGATAAAAGAGAGCATGACCAAATAGACAAATAGTTAAGTTTACCTCATCTCATGTTTAATCTGTGTTAAAAAAAAACTAAGACATGAAAGCTAGAAAAGGTGGAAATATTGACGACATCACACCACGTTTCTATGTTTTTGTACAGTTTATGAGGCTCACCTGTAAAGCCTCAGCACCCTGAAGTAGTCTGAGGCAACGGAGCTACTCCTCACCATCTTCAGCAGCTTGATGCCTTTATGGGACACAGACAGCACCTGCACTCCTGTCCCCACACTACCCTGGAAAACACACAAACACACACACACAGACACACACAGACACAAAACTGAGCATAGACACACAGAACAAATAAGAGCCTGTTAAGGTCAAAGGCTGCTTTGTGTTTATCCCGTCCTCGCTCCCTCATTTAGCATGTGTATGCGACGCACCCACCCGCTGCATTACAGGCGGAGCAAGTGACGTATGTCAAGAAAGAGACAAGAACTCACAGAGGCTGGGAAGAGACGGGAGAAGTAAATCTCCCACAAGTCTCTGGCCATGGTGACCGCTTTCTTCTTCACATTCTCGTCATGCGTTCCTGACAGCTGATCCACGTTGTTCTCAGCTATCAAGGACACAAGGATGGAGTTTAAGTGAACAAATGTATACTATAAATGTTGAAAAGTATAAATTGCCTGGGGTTTATGAGCCATTACACCAAAGTTATTTAAGGATGGGCTCTTTCATACCAAATAAGGCTTTCATCTTCTGTCTCTCCTCCTGGGTGATACGGATGCACGCCTCAGAGAAAGTGTCGTATAAAACCTGCAGGACACATTCAGGAATAACAATCTGCTAAAGATGAAATAAGTTCGGGATCATTTATTCCTGCTGTGATGAAGTATGAGCATTCAAGCAAAGTATATTTGAGTGTAAATGATGTATTCTTTTACATTAAAGAAAGAGCTGTAATCTATAATAAAAACACTACTTTCAGGCTTTTATTTTCAATAAATCATTATCATCTTAACTATTAGCATAATTACCATAAACTCCACTCTATTATAATGAAAAACCTGAATGAATGAATGAACTTAAGACAAAATAAATGGAGAAACAAGTAAATATTAAGAAGTGATGAATACATAAATCAACCTGTTTAAAGATCAGGTCCAGAACCAGCGGACTGTTGAAGGTCTCTTTAGGATAGAAAACCTGAAAACGGACAGAGATCAACATTTGAGTGGGCAATATTTTTAAGTTCTTTTTTTAATTTTATTTATGTGCTCATGAAACTCACTTCTTTCCTCATGTAGAGTTTCCAGGGGACGTTGGAGTATGTGTAATATTCATCACTAGTCCTGCTGTGGAGTTGAGTCTGAATGATCTCCTCCTCCACTGGCAACTCTCTGGAGACTGGAAACACACACACACACACACACACACACACACACACACACACACACACACACACACCGCCATATTTTTGACCATGTACTTCCATTACACTCAGATCACATGTAAGTGTATGAGTGAAGCACTTTCTGTCATCCCTCTGTTTATTACAGGGGATTGTAGTCACATTAGTGTGTAAAAGGTTCACCTGGAGGAGGGGCGGGGCTTATGCTCGAGCTAGTTGGCCCTGCAGGGCGAGACTTTGTCGTCTTGGAAACCCTGAGTCCTCCTTCTTCTCTACGTAGGGAGGATTGAGGCTTCCTTTGAGTCTGAGACATAAAACAACGGTCAGATGTTATTTTAGTTTGTATGGAAGTGTGTGTGTGTGTGTGTGTGTGTGTGTGTGTGGTAGGTGTGGAGTTGGGTTACCGGTTGTGGTGGGTTTGCCATCTGATCTTTAAGGATCTCCATAGCTTCATCATGTGGGTCTGGCTTCTTCACAAACGTCTTTCCATCACCTTTCCTACACACACACACACACACACACACACACACACACACACATATATATAAACAAACACACATGAGTAAGACAGACAGAACACTTTTAGTATTCATATCTATGTTAGGAAATCATGAGCATGTTACCTTTGAGTGGCAGATCCAATAGACGTTGTCATGTCAGCAGGTTGGTGCTGTTTGATGATGTCTTTGATGTCGTGGCTGGGATCGATCCGCTCCGTGTTACTTGGACTGGATCGGACCACGTCCTCAGGAGGGGGGGCACGTGTTGGACCTGGACATTTTAATTTTTAGATCATTACTTGAATAACTGGAATAACCACGCTGATAACTTGTTGTAAAACATACTCATTTTTCTCTGAACAGCAGCGGTCTTGTACGGCGACGCTTCAGGCTCTTTGGTCTGCAGAAAAACAGGAAGTGATGAAGCTGAATATGTCTATATTTAAAGACGATATATATATATGGTGTATGTGTGTTTACTCACAGGGCTGGCTGTGTGTGAGCGTTGTGGGGAGTGTCCGTGATAATGTGAGGGGGGTGACTGAGGTGCCGGGGCAACGGGGGGGAAGGAGGACAACATCTGCTGCTGGATCGCGATGGCCTGCATGGTCATCTGCTGGGCCTGCAACACACACACGACCACACACATACATTTATATATTTCAAGGACAAGTTCATGTTTATTATTCCCTTTGTTTCTCCTATTATCCATAAACTGTTACCATATGTTTTCATGTAACTCATACAAATACACCAACAGTAATATCAGAGTTGTCCAGAAGAAGGATTATATGACAAACCAGAATGATAGCTTGCTGGTTGATGATGGCCTGTTGCTGCTGAGTCAGTACTGCCTGCTCCGATCCTAGAGAAGTATGAACATAGAAGCACAGAAACCATGTAGTAAAGATGATTTCTGTTGCAGAACAACAGTGGAATCACACACAGTTCACAGCACAAGATCCTGTAGACTCCTCTGCTTCACATAAACCACAAGGTGAAACCTCACAGTTGATTAGAAGATATTAAAACAGTTCTATGTGGCTTTTATCCAACACAAATGTAACTCCACCATGCCCACATGCTTCAGGCCAAACATGCTGGAACGCACACCTGATTATTGTACCTGACATCACAGGCAATGCTGGAGCCACAGGCATGGCAGGGAGCGAGGACACCCCCGGTAGAACGGGGATGCCGGTGACTTGGGATGCTACGTTATCTCTATGGGCAGCGGCGGGTGCACGAGTGGGTGACGGGGTGGGTGCTACACGTGTGGCAGGAGTGATGGCAGGAGAAGTCTGTTGGCCGTAGGGGTGTTGGGGACGGTTGTATTGGTGGAACTGTTGCTGTGGCCGTTGTGGAGGTGGCTGCTCCTGCTGTTGGTGCTGTTCGTGGTGATGGTGGTGGGAGGGGATTGGCATGGCAGGGATGGGTGGCATCATCCCTCCTGCTACGGGAAGCACTGGCACAGCTTGAGGAGCAACAGGTCAGGGAACAGGGAACGTAAGAGTTAGGAACAGCTGCTGCCAGGACTCTGCCTCTGCTGGGTGGTTATCTTCAAAAACATGTTTAGTCATAGTTGCTTATGGGCAGACATGTCATATTTTCCTGTTTTTATATAAATACGTAAATTTAATGGTATTAGATATAACTTTGAATGTTAAATCCCTTTAAATAGGTGTTCAAAGCACTGGAAAATGTTCTTTCACACTTTATACAGTGTATATTTAGTTTGATATACTAAACTCAAAGGCAGTCATTTCCTTCATCCTCCTTTTCTTTCTCTCACTGCGATTGCTGTCTTTGCTGCACCTCGTCCAACAGGGAGAGACTTAGTATAGTAGTAAGTTCAACATATTCAATTAGAATTATTAAATTCATGTCCATGGTGCAGTTTTTGGGTCATTCAGAAGCTTGAAAATATTCACTGCATTTTCTACAAAGACAGAGTGAAAGGTGGGAGAAAATAAAACAAAAATATTGATATTTAGAATCCTGTACATTTGTGATTGATTACCTAATAAACAACCTTTTGTCCAGCTACAGAGCTGCAAACACAAAACAACCTATACAAAGAATGACAGAGGCTAAATTAACAGAGAAACAAAATGAGTGATAAAGAATACTATCTGTTGGGAGAGAGAATGAGGGTGACAGATGCCTATAGAGTAAAGAGGTCATCTGTGGTTCCAGTGAATGGCTGTCTATGCATTATCTATGAGGTCATTACAGCCTCTAAACGCCAGATTAAGGTTGGTGAACTGTACACCTGAACCATAACACCTCAGTCCTGTTCAGTGTCACTGAGGCACTTTAGGAGGCGACGGCAGGTATTTTGAGGAGGAAGAAGCAGAATTATCATTAAAGCTTGAACTCACACAGCATCACACAGGGCTTGAACTCACAACCTTCGACACCAAGAACTTGTTGAATGAACTTGTTGAGCTAGAACCAATAGATGTCTGCACACTATGACTTCATAAGCCCTGGCAATCAACAGGTGTCCATTCAAAGACAGATTTCAAGCCTGAGTCAAAAATTCCGGCATCAAGACAAATATTTAAATTTGCATTTATCATCTCACATACAGATGTATTTCATTTATAAAGATTTATATGAGGAAAAACTTGTGTGAGGATGGAATTCTGAATACATAAAAAAAAAAATCTGTTTTTGAGATACAGAAAAAAAAGAATGCACAAAAAAATGCACAAAAATATTAAAGACAAAAGAATACTGAGAAAACTGTCTGTGTCAAAATGCAGCTGAACACAAAGGAAAGACACAAAACGAAAGTTACGAATGTAACTACGGTTCTAAATAACAAAAATACACATAAAAAGAAAAGCTAATAGACAATCTGCATGAAAGTTGGATGTAACAAACAAGGAAATACACACTAAATTGAGTGTTTTACCTCCGGGATGTATTCCTGGTGGATAAGGCCGGCTGGGGGCCGTTTGACTCTCCCCCTCTCCTCTTTCTCCTCCTGTGATGCCGATACCTCCTCCTCCCTTCATCCTCGCTGACAAACTTCCAGTTTTTTCCATGTCCTGGCAGCCAGAGAGAAAGAAATTCAGCAAAAAAAGGATGGTAGGAGATCTTGAAAAGAAGGAGTTTAAGAGACATAAAGAGTAGGGAGTAGGGAAGGAAAGGGAGAGACTGAGGGAATGTATTGTATTGGTTGATTCAGACCCTCGGTGAGTGCGTCAGTAGAGCTGTAGGAACCGAATACTCCACAGGAAGTACCGTACACACTGGAGGAGAAGCTCCAGCACACACTAAGTGACTAAATTCCTAAAAAAAAAAAAATTGTTTTCCAAGAAAAGTTTCTGCAACATACAAACCACCACTCAACCCAATAAAAACAAATTGCTATTTTTCCAGAAAATGAAAAACAAACACTTTACAGCTCTTTTGCAGCAGCTGTATCTGCACATAGTTAGCATGAGTAATAGTCTAACATGCATTAACTCAAACTTCATCAACAAAAAATCCAGGGTCCAATGCAACCACACTGTTTGATTGATAACTGATATTGAAAACCAAAGAAATTCATATAATGTTGTTTAAATTTGACAACTAAAACATACCTGCACTGATCGACTTTCCTCCCGTTTCCTCCAATTGTTTGTGTTTAACTGAATACATAAAATGTGAAAGCTGCTAACAGAACAGTGAGCGTTGCACGAGTGCTGCCTGCTGCTGCAGTCGATTACGGTAGGTCACCCAGTAACCTAACCCCCGCTAATGTCTGCTCCATTCATACACAGACAGAAGCAGTGGATCACATGTTCCAGCCATCCATCAACGCTCCACTCCATTCACACTCAGGTAGCAGATCAGGTGGAGGGAGAATGACGTGACAGCATTTTCAGAGCTGCAGCTTACGAGAATTTCATGCATTAATCTGTTATTTTCCCAATTTATGAATTGATTGATTGGCCTAAAAAATGTCAGATGATTATGATTAAAAGCAGGAGGGAAAGTGTGGTTAGGATGTGATGTTTTCCTGTCAGTACTCACGATGCTGCTGTCTGACAGCACAGGGTCAAACAGGCTGTCCAGGTAGCGGTCCATTCCTCTCTGAGTCTGACCGTCACTGAAGGCATCCGACTCTACTGGACACACAGAACAGACAGCACAGGAATTTAAACACAACTGTCACACTTTGTGTTCAGAAACCACAACTATCTAGGCAAATTAAGCTGCCATTGTATGTACTGTGTGTGTACCGTGGCTGTAGTAACCATCAGAGTCAGGCAAACTGTACGCTGGTCTGGTGTTACGGACAGGAAAGGCAGGAGGAAGCTCCTCATCTGACTCAAAACCACTGCCAAACAAAGCACTGACAGGAGAGGAGAGGAAGAGGTAAATTAATTTATTTGGTTTAAATATCTACATTTATTATATATTCATTATTTATCATATTCATCTACAATATTTGTACATGCGTGCATGTGTGTGTTGTGTACTGACTTGCTGGCATTTGCTCTGACTCTGGCAGGATCGTCGGTGCTGATGATGAAGTAGCTCTTCTGCTTCGGGAAGTCAGTCGGGAGCTCCAGGTCTGCAACCAAGTCCATCACATAGTCGTGACCCGCTAACTCCACCCACTGGCCGTGCTCCTTCATCAGAACCGAACTCCCTTTCCACCAGTCGGACACTCCCCTGCAAGATCATACGCTTCAAATACCTCACGCTCAAAGCATGCTGCACAACATGTGCTGTAAAATATAAATGATGACGCTGGATTTTCATTATAATGTGACCTGAGTATCTGAGCAGTGAGATGAAAATATCTCCTTTTTTTGTGTCTTACACTTAAATATGAAATATATGCACCTGTGGCGCAGTATGTGCCCTGCTAATTCTTCTCCACTGGTCCAGGAATGGACTGAACACAGGAATGAGCCTCCTATGGAGAAAACAAATAAAGTAAATGTAAACATAAAAAACATTTTTATCGTTTCATACATGAAATTTGATCTCTGCATTAAACCCATCCTAATCATTTAGGAGCAGTGGGCTGTTATAAAGCACCCGGGGAGCAATTTGGGGTTCAATGGACAGCTGAGTTTCCTAACTTAGACTCCTGTTTGTGTTTTATAACTATTAACTAGCATGCATGGGGCTGTTTCGTCACTCCCTCACCGTGCCGTCACTGTGGTTAAAGGACGACCCGCTCCAACCCCTTAGCCACAGCCGCGCCAGGAAAACTGCATCTTCAACTGTTTCTTCACACAAATTGAAATCACACCAAAGTGGACTTCAACAATCTAGTGCCCTGCAGTTCCATTACCTGATCCCGTCTGGTAATGAATAATCAATGATCAAGGGCTGTAATTGATCCCACTCACAAGTAACGGCAGCAGTCTCTGCTACGCACTTGAAGCCTGTGCTTATTTCTGTGCTGATTGGAAAATAAATTGGGTGATTTGCTGTACAGCTTTTTAAAAAATAAAAATAAAAGCTGTATATTTTGTTGCAGTTGCTACGCTTCATCTATTTGCAGTGTTCTGACCGTCAACGGCAGGAGGTTAAAGCTGTGTGATGTTATGTCAAAAGGGAGTCTCACCATCAAAACAATGCACTTGCAACACCATGTTAGCCTTCTTCCTATTGGCCGTCCACTCCAGCAGTGACAGCGGATAGGTCCGTGCAGTCTCAGGGGTGGAGCCTAATCCGAGCTGTGTCTTCTGATTGGCTTGGATGAGTCTGTGCTGCAGCAACGCCTGGCATCCAGCAGGTGCGTAGTCAGATACAAACCTGTAGGGAAGTAGATGTTTTACTTTAGCCACTCCGACCGTATTTAGTCAGTGTTTTATGTTATAATTACTAAGATGAGGCTTAATGTATTTTAACCATTTTCACATTTTTATGCCATAATTAAGGCATAAAAGTAAAGATAAGAAAAAGATAAGTTACTTAACTTTCATATTGTGCTACCTAACAATACTAAAATGTTTGTTTAAACTGGATTTTCACTCTTATATTAAAATTATCTGAGAAAACGTTATATATTATATATATATATATATATATATACATAAATATTACTACCAAACCCCCATTTGCGTATGAAGGTATATCTCCATCAATATGACTTCTGTACACACGTGTCAGAAACGATGTCTTACTTCAGTAGATATTTTTCCATCTTGGAGGACGGGGCGAAGCTGCAGACACATGCCAGCAGCAGCAGCCAGCCTCTCTCGGCGTTGTCAAAGTTTACGTTCCTCCACACCTGGTTGACGACCTGAGCCAGGATCTCGTCCTGCAACCCTGGAGACGACAGGCCCCTCTGGATGATGTAATTCCCAAACATGTTTTCCTGCGCTCCGTTCAGGTGAGGGTCCCCCATGAATCGTAACACCTGAATGCAGGAAGGCAGAAAACCGTACGACTAACTCTGGATATCGTAGGATGTTTGTGTATTGTAGCTTTGTTACTCCACTTTAAATTAAATACAGACTGTCCCCTGGTGTTTAACAGGGATGACACCAGGACAGGAGTGCAGATCCATGGGTAAATGGAGTCAGCCTACCATGATGAAGAGCTCCAGAGCTTCCCCTCTTAGGTCCTCCTCAACACGGGTCAGAGGTGACTCCAGCGGTGCCATCAACATCCCAAACTTTGGCTCCTACAGCAACAAAATATTTACAGTGTCTTTAGGAGGGAAGCCAAGGAGGGTCTCCAGGTCGCAGGTATCCATGGATCGGGGTTACACCTAGATTGCTCCTGCTGCCAAGGCCCTGCTACTACCGTTATCATCAGTCATATTTCTATTGAGGACTGTGAATTTCTGGCATACTTCTTTTTGGCACAATCTTATTGGGACATACATCTTTTTGCAAAAAGATTGTTGAGTTGACTGTAATACTGTTACATCTCACCCTGAAGTAGATCTGCACGTAGCGGAAGAACGGGTAGTTGTTGATGTCCAGAGGCAAAGTAAGTTGAGCCTCTTCCTGGATATGAGGAGCTTGAAGCAGAGCCAGACAGTCTGAGTGCAGCTCCCTCCTGACTAGAAAGACAGAGAGAGAGATATATACTGTAATAATCACTATATATACACAAGAATACATATAAAGTACACTGTGCTACTTTCTCTTATGGTTTATTCATCAACGGAAGCCAATCCTGTCCCTTTCTGTCAAGACCATTTGAGTCATTCCTAGAGCTGACACTCTCAGTGCTGATGAGAGGAGACACTTTGACGGAGCTGAAGGAAGTGTTCATGAATAATATGTGTGTGCACATTAATGTGGACTTCACATAAAAGAAACAGACAGCTACAGACCTGCGGCCGTCTGCAGCAACACGCCCAGCTCTGCAGGGATCACCAAGTGTGTGACGTTCACCACCTCCCTCTTGGTCAGCTCCTGAAAGAGTTTTTTTATGGTTTAGTGGCCGACTACCAAAATCGTCCTATTTTGTGGCAGAAAAACGCACTTCTTTTATGGATAGGTTTCACACGTATATCCTGTCCAAACTTCCATCTTACCATTTCCCTCCTCCTCCGCTCCTCTTCAGCTTTCCTCTGGGCTTTAAACTTCATCTGCAAACAGATCACAGAAATCACTTAACACTGAGCATTTCCACTTCAATCCAGAGCCAAACCATGCAGAAGAACTGAACTGGAACAAGAGTGGGCAATGTTTTCAACAGTATATGCCTATTGACTCATGTGGGCATTATTTGATTGCATCCGCAGGTTATGAAAGGCAATAAATTGGGCTTTGAAAGCAGATGACATGTACCTTGATGTATTGCTTGCGGTTGACGTACATGTGGACGAGAGAGCGGAACCGAACAAGACTCTCCCTCATTTTCACATAGCGCTTCCTGTCGGGCAGAATGAAGAATTGCAGTATCACAGAATAAAAGGGACAAATGGAGGCATGCTACAAGTATGTACAAGTTACAGAAGCCACCATTACATTGTGTCTTTATGGCCAAGATTTGGTATAAATGCTTGTCTGTCAAAAAAAGCTTTTTTTCTTGGTGGATTTTGACGAATTAGCGAATAGTTATGAAACCAGCAGCAGAGAAGCCGACCTTGTGAGGAAGCCTCGGCACTGTGCCTGCAGCCCGATGATCTTGTTACGGAAGGCCACGAAGCGTTTCCTGACGAAGAACATGCGGGTGTACCGCTGCAAGGTGAGAGCCGCGAGTTGACGGGAGCGCTCCCGTTTACACTCCAACAACTGGTAGATGTACTCCTTCAGGAACAACTGCCATTCACATACATGTCATTAGCTCGCATTGCTGGTTTTCTTTTAATTTCTCAAGATGAACAAACGGCAGAGGAAACTCACCTTTGTGACTCCAACGTGGTAGGCTCCTGGTCTGAGAGGACACAGCTTACTGAGCATTATCACACAGTTATCTCCGTTTGCAGCTGGGAGTTCTCGTATCCCCACCAGGGACTTATACCTGGGGACGTACAAACACACAAACAAACAATCTAGCTGATCAAATTTGCTTAGGAATATGGCTTAATGGTTATCCACATATTCTAAAGATATTTGGTTATATAGTGTCTGTTTTAGCTATCACTTCCACCATGCAGTGGTTCATTCTGTGTGTATTACCTGAACAGGAAGATGTAGAATGGCATTCTGACAGGATACCCCTCTCTCCGGATCCTAATGGTCTCTAGGACTCCTGAGTGTTTCAGCTGGCTGCTCACCAGGTCGTCCTCAAACACACCCGGTTGCTAAACACGCGATGTAAGCACATTTGACAACAATGACTGTCAGGATGTTGTGAGACTGAATTCATGAGTGTCATCAGTAGAAATACAGAACGTCTGAAAGTCTACCTTCATATTATTTGGCTTAATGCAGCGCACAAAAAAAGGGTTGCACCTGAAACAGAAGAATAAAAGTAAATAACATATCCTGTACACTTAAATTCTTACTAAACTATAAGATGTTTGAATGAAAATGTGGCAGATATTTTCTCGGAGTTCACCTCTCCATCTTCTCCACCAGCTCTAGCAGGGACAGTTGGAACTTGTTGCTGACGGTGGGAGCTTGGTATTTTCTAGTGACGGAGCTGCTCTTCCTCATGTGACCTCCTCTCTGCTGACCCGTGACCTCTGCATGAACCAGGAAGAGGTTTGACACCATCTGGACACACAGAAATACATGCATACATTCACATTTTACTGCAACGGTTTATGTTCACATGAATTAGATTAGGCCTCCAAGGGTTATGTGTTACCGAACATGCATATGATGCTCCTCTCCTCTCACCTTGTTCTTGCTCTGGATGAATAGTTCCAGGACCTCCTGACGGACCTGGTCGTAATTCTTATCGAGGAACTTGTAAACCTGCGCCATTGAAACCACAAATTACTGGAAGAGCTGTGAATGGACTCCCTCTCTTCCTGCAGTGTTAAGTGTTACTACGTACCTGGTAGGTGACCCGGCCAGCAAAGTGCTTGATGGTAAACTCTGGGAGGGGCATCTTTGGCTTCAGATACAGTGGGTTGCTGCCATGGTGATAGTGACACTTTTGGAGGAACGTGTGGTCTGTCGCCTGGCAATAAAGCAGCAGACTCTAAGTGACATCTACGATAATTCAATCTGTGGGTCTAACATATGTGCATATGTGTCTTCAGGTTCTGTTTAGGTTTGTTCTGACCCACCTGTGGGAAACAGCTCTGGTCATCCAGGATCCGTAGTATCCCATGAGGCTTAGCGGCAATGAGGTCAATGCAGGGCTGGTTGTCACTGAATGGGATGTCCTGCCAGGGGATCTGTTCCCGGCTGTACTCCTCCTGCATGGGGATCACAAGCACTGCTATTTCCTGTACAATGAGTTCACAACATGTCTCACTACTGTTTCTGTCAATCAACTTTTCAATGAATTACACTTTTTTTATTATAACTTTCCATCAAGTTCTGCGTAAGTGCATGTAACACTGAGTGTTCCCACAGGTGTGACGTTGACTTACCTGCTCTTCCCTGAATATGATTCTGTTGAAGAAGAACTGCAGGTACTCATTTGCATAATTAATGCAAAGCTGTTCGAAGCTGTTGAAGGCCAGATCCTGTAATTCACACACACACGCATACACACTGAGGTATTGCCGCAGTGCAATGCAAGAGCGTGAAAGGCAGGTAATTAAGATGCTCCATCTACGTCGGCTGTACCTCAAACCCGTAAATGTCCAGGATGGAGATGGAGAGGGTGTGTTGGCGGGGGTACACCTGAGCGTTGATCCTCTCTGTTAACCAATGGAAGAGCAGCGAGTACAGGATCTTGGCAACAGCATCTCTGGAGAACAAAGATGTCTGTGTTACTTAGCTTTCTCTGTTACTTAGCTTCATGTGGATTTCCGAAAGAATACTTTTAATGGGAACAAAACGGCCAACTCATTGGTATTTTCCTATTATATGTGAAATACATCTGGAGGAGAAATAATACATTTTCATGCAGCACATGGGTATGTCGCTGTCTCTCACCTGGCATCAACAGCACTTTCCACAGTCAACGGGGTGTAGATCTTGTCCCTCATTGTCTCCTGTAGAGACGGCAGGTTTTAAGAAGTGAGCGAGGGAGAGAGCAGCAATGGTTGAGGAAGCTAAATATTGATACTTAAAAGCGTTATGTAACTTTTTTTTATTTTTTTAAAGTGATGAAAAATGTCTGTCGATCCTTGAGACATTCAGATTCACCTCATCTATGCAAACTGACACCGCAGCTCAGGTACAGAACGTTAATGCTGAAGGCTGCAGGCACAGCTCATTGCCATATATTCTGTTACCGTCCAAAACAACTTTAAATTAACTTAACTGAGAGGGCAAGAGGACACTGTGACTGTAGAGACATAGGATGGAGAGTAGAATGAGAGTAGAGGTCACTACAGCTACGGCTCATAATCTGTGTGCGTGTGACTGACTCTAACAATGCTTGCTCTTTGCAATGGAGAGATATCCATATAGGATCCCACATTTGAATACACG
This sequence comes from Chelidonichthys spinosus, assembly GCA_029853015.1. NCBI lineage: Eukaryota > Metazoa > Chordata > Actinopteri > Perciformes > Triglidae > Chelidonichthys > Chelidonichthys spinosus. Next base: position 18,011,523 of record CM056839.1, on the reverse strand, counting down.
TGCAGATAAAACACACTTTGATTACTGACTGTGACTTTGTAGGTGATGGCTTTCTGTAGTCCCTCTGGAGAGATCTGCAGCAGCTCTGCCACCACTCTGATCTCCTGGGCGCTGACCACTGACGCCACCTCCTGGCCATCAGCCTGTTGTGCAACACAGAAAGAGAAAGACGGACAACGCGATGTTCTGTTTATTGTCATGGGCAGCAGTGGGAGAAAGAAAGATCGCTTTGGAAACAATACCTCATATCTTTGAAAGTAGACGTTGCCCAGGTGCAGTATGGAAGAAAGAACTCTAAAGATGGCCGACTGGTCCTCAGGGGTGAAGTGAAGGATCTCCATGGCAGCGAGCAGACGCCGGAAGTCCTCTGCATCATTCTTTCCTGTTATCCCACAATCCCCTCCCTTCATGAAGAAAAAGGTCACAATAGTTTGTAGTGACGAGTTGATTCGTTCTGTCTCTACATGACATTCCTGGGAAGTCATGCTGCACTGTGTCGTCTACCTGGTTGAGGTAATAGTAGGTCTCAGCCTCTTGTAGATAGAAAGCCTGCCTCTGCTGTGAGGGAAGCCCTGCCAGCATCTCATAGAAGATATGATAGTTCCTCTCATCTTTGGCCTGAGGAGAAAACACAAATGTGACAGGTTACACCTTTTACATGCAAAATAAAAGATGTGAAGGTGTTATATTCTGAGTGTCTGCGTGTGTCACCTGGAAGACGATACGGGACTTTTCCAGTAGATACTGAGAGGTTATGGCACCACTGATCACACCACTGGACAGAGAGAGAGACAGCATAGAACACGAGAAGAGAGGAGAATAAAGACAAAAACAAGAGTATGATTTAATAACACACGTTTTAAAACAGTTACCAAATGTTTTACAATACAAACAGACCACAGACGTTTTAACAGAAGTAGGATTAAGTGATTAAAGAAGAGATGAGAACAGAGACTGCAACATTTGTGTATCTATTTCATACTCACTCCTCCAGAAAGACCTCTATGTATTTCCCAAAGCGACTGGAGTTATCATTCCGTACAGTTTTGGCATTTCCAAAAGATTCCAGCAGAGGAGCTGCCTCAAGTATCTACCAAACATTCAAACACACATTAAATTAATATTTCCAATGTTTAATGCTGGTCTATAGCATATATACACATCCATAAACATGAGTTCATGCTGATTAAGCAGATGACTGACGGGACGCTAGACATTTTTACAAAGCAAGTAAAAGAAAATCCACAAGAAAACACAAAATCTCTCGTGAATATTGTCACACACCACAGCAAAGCACAGCAACCGGCTATTCTTATGGCCATATGTGAAGATGAGTTGTAAAATGTAAAGCACAAGTCATGCAGGGAACCCCACTACCTCGATCTGCACCCAAGAAAAGGCAGCAGAGAAAAAAAGATGCACAGAGGCATTAATCATCCTTCAAGACAGGACTCTATGTGTGTGTGTGTGTGTGTGTGTGTGTGTGTGTGTGTGTGTCTCTCTCTCCAAATCTGCTGGCAGCAGTTTGTGCTTGTCAGTAGTGTGGAGCGTACCTGTTGCGCAAGATTGCTTTTGTGATGTATTGCTGCTAGGTATCGAAGGACTAGTTTGGTGGCCTCTGTTTTCCCAGACCCGCTCTCCCCGCTGAAACGCAGTAACACACACTTAATGGACATCAATATGACGCAGTAGTTGATACATTATATATAATGAATGTTCTCTGCTGAAGCCAGCACAGCAATTTTCTATGAATGCAAGCATATTATGAAAATGAGTGCCTAATAGCTGTCGATTTGCACGGGAAGGGATGACAAAATATGAAAAATATGTTTTTTTTATGTAAATTTGAAAGACAAACACATACTGTATGGGTCCGTACCTCAGAATCCTGATATGAAGTTTAGAGGAGCTGCTAAACATAACAGGCCATAGCATTTCTTCAATTTAAATAGTGTAGAACTAACTAAATCATAGGCCGAATGGTAAAAAAAGGACACACTGTTGATAACTGCATTTACTAAAATGCAAAGTAGTGGAAAACCAGTTATTTTGTTGGCAAAGTGGAAGCTCATTAAGAGGGAACATTATCCACACTTTGAGCACCACTACACCCAGCTTTTATTAATCACTTAGAGTGTCCATTATATGATCCTTCTCACCTCCCTACAGGACACTGTGGAGTGATTGACTTAATTGATTAAGTGATGTGAGACCAAGCTAATCTTGCATTAGGGCAAGGCCTCAATTCCACTTTTGCGTTAAACCACCTGAAACGCTCGCATCACTGCCAACAGCTTAGTGCTAAATACCTCCATTACGTAAACTTGGCCAGGGGGGTGGGCAAGAGTCTATGTGTGTGTGTGTGGGTGTGTGTGTGTAGGGACACCGGCACCTTGACCACATTCCAGCATAAGGTTTCAATTTACGGCCTGGTTAGCTAAAAAACGGGCCATTACTGGTCACTGTACACTGCCCCTAAATACACACTCAGCAACTAACGCCGGGCTCACACATGTACACTTGGACACACACACACACCTCTGAAAGATAATCTGCTCTTGGCGCAGACCTGGCTGGGCTTTCCTTACAGGTGTCTCCTTCCGAATACGGCTAGAGTTTTTCAGGTGTGTGCATGTGTGTGCATGTCATGTGATTTTTTTTCCCTGCGAATTTCCAAAAGCAAACACTGGTGTGCAACAGTGTGGATGTACCGTATACTCGTCTACGATTTTATATGTGAGTTAGGTGTAAATGGCCTCTGGGTTGTGTGTTTATGTGTGGAGATCAGTTTTGACTTGCAGTGAGACGCCTGTGATCTGTCTTAAGTTTGCTGGCCAGAAAACCACAGACAGACACTCATGAATTTACAAACACCAATCCAACTGGAGATGGAAACCTAACTGTCCGAGAAGCTTCATGTGAATACCAAGGTTAAACAGTTACAAAAGGAAGGCTACTAATGATAATGTAAGAAAAAATGTGTTGCTGCCCTGCAAGAGAAGTTTATGTAAAAGAAATGCAATGATGATACAAACTCTAGTGAATTAAACAGTTTAAATCATATATGGTTGTGAACTTTGATGTAGGGTTTACACACATAGAAAGTGATTCAGGATTTTTTTTTATATTATGGAGAGAGTGAACCTCTTACCTGATAATTATGACCTGGTTGTGTTTGGCATCCATCATTTTGGAATAAGCAGCATTTGCTATGGCAAACAAATGCCTGAAGGAGAAAGAGTAGCTGCATCAAGCTCAGATAAACCAAACCAACAATGAAATTAAACTTACAAACCATGTTTTCTACAGTGTCGACAGAAGCAAGTGGTGGTCAAGCCACATATGTGAACCTAACTGTTGTGTTATTATAATTAAATATCCAATAACATAATACTGACTATTCTCATGTTCTGTTTATTTTTTTAATCTCCCCACACTTAGAGAGTGAACATGACTTACGGAGGGTTTTCTCCCAGAGCGTGACCCTTGTACAGCAACACCATGTCCGTCCCATAGATGTTGTACATCTTGTAGGGGTTCACAGACACCAGAATACTACCTATGTATGTCTGGAAAAAACAAGGAATGAAGAGAGAGAGAGAAGCAAATAAATAAATGGAACACACCCTCAAAATAAGCTGATTTGACTCCAGATTTATAGGTTCAAGAAATGATCAGTAGTGTACTGGTTGCATGTAGGTGGTTGTATGTTGGATGTGTGTGCTACTCAGACACTTGCATAAATAAGTTCCCTCTCAGATCTTTTCCTCAGGTTAAGCAGAACAGCCCCTTCATGCATCTCTCTAAAAAAATCAGTAGGACAGTTATTTCAGGATAATAGAGAACATTTGTATTTGATTCATCCAAATCTGACCTTTCTTCACTTAGAATATTGCCAGTCTCTTCTTTACTTACTCTAACTGTGTCATATCTTCCACTCCATCTTCTTCTCGCTGCTCCCGATGAGCCATGTTGGGCAGACTTCTGATTGAGTACATCTAAAATACACACATAAACACTCAGAAATGAAGACATGGTGCATTAACAAAGCGCTGGTCATGCATTAATACACGCACACACTCACTTGGAAATCTCAATTCTCTCTCTTTCCAGTGATTCTAAAGTCCCTGTTTGTCATTTCTATGCTTTGCACATATTACCTTATTTTCTCATATGTCCATCAGCTTTGCTAATCATATATTCTGCTCTTTAAAAAAAACACCAACGCATGAATTATCCAAGTAAGCTACAATCCCTCTGATTAGTCCTCCCTACTGAAAATGCACTAATGTGCCAATCGTTTACCTTTAAATAACACTTGCAATTGTTTAAAACATAAACAAAAACACTAACAATATAGTTTTTACCTTGTCAAACCAGTTCCCCTGTGGTTCCCCCTCCCTGCTGAGATTCCACTCCCCCGGTTCATGCCCCATGTGTCCCTGTGCCATCAGGCTGTGTGGTTCCAGCAGCTCCCCGTCTCTATACATGGACCACTTATTAAGGTTCTGCACTGTGCCATGAGGTAAAACCCTCTCTGCACCCCACACATCCACATCTTGCTGTTGTCCCAAGCCTTCAACTCTGGGACCCTGTGCCCAGTGCTGTTCAGGGCCAGATCCCTGGACCTGGGGTGGCACTACAGCATATGAGGAGGGTAGGCGGAAAGAGGCCCCCCGGAGGTGAGGGTTCTGCAGGGCACCAGAGAGATTAAGTGAGCGAGGTTCTGGGGTGCTAGGGGCACCAAGTCGTGTCATGATATTACCGCTGGGGAGACGGTAATTTGCACCACGAAGGTTTGGGTTCTTTGATAAAGCATTAGACAGGTCAAGTGTTCGGGGTGCAGTAGTGGGCTGAGAGTGTGTCCTCAGAGTTCCATCAGGCAAACGGTAGGTGGCAGATCGGAGGTTTTTGTTTTGGAGAGCGTTGGAAAGGTCAAGGGAGCGTGGCTTGGTGGGATCAGCAGAACCAGGCTGCCTCAATAGAGATGTGCTTGGGAGTCTGTAGGAAGCACCTAGGAGGTTGGTGTTTATCATTGCACTGGAAAGGTTAGGACCGGAGGAGGCAGAGGTGGAAGCTTGGGTTTGGTTCCGTGAAAACAATGATGATCCTTGAGGGAGCTGAAACTTTGTATTACGCAGGTTAGCATTCATCAGGGCGCTAGATAGCCCCGGTGATGATACTGCACTTTCAGCATTTGGCATCTCCTCTACCGGATGTGTTAGAATCGAACCATCTGGTAATCGATAAGAAGCCTTGCGAACATTAGAATTGAGAAGAGCAGAGGAGAGCATAGAAGATGACGGGGTGACAGGCTCAGGTGCCGGCTCGTTTCTTGTAACCAAAGTTCCATCGGGTAGCCTATATGTGGCTTTACGTACGTTGGAGTTCAACAGCGCAGAGGACAACATAGGTGAGGAAGGGGAGGGTGCAGATGTGGGCTCTGTCCTGGTAACAAGAGTGCCATCAGGCAAACGATATGTTGCCTGTCGCAAACTGGGATTGAGCAAGGCAGAGGACAGCATCGAGGATGAGGGGGGTGGTGGACCTGGGGAAGGTGCAACAGGTTCAGCTCTCGTGACAAATGAGCCATCAGGAAGTTGATACGTGGCCTGACGTAGGCTTGGGTTCTGCAGGGCATTAGAGAGCATAGAGGGTGACAGCATCCCACCACCCCTGACACCACTGAGACCATCAGTGGTAACTGGAGTCTGAACAGGGCCTCGGGACATTGTCAAAGTGCCACTTGGAAGCCTTAACATGGAACCCTGAATTTGGGAGGTCCGCAGTCCACCAGAGAGAAATGAGGAATTGCCTCTGATAATCCCTTGCTGGGGTGTGGTGGGAGGAGGGATGGGAGAAGCAGGAGACATGGGGGAGAGGTGTCGTTGAAGGGGTGAGGCAAATGAAGCATTGCGTAGCTGGGAGTTAAGCATAGCGGAAGACAAGTGTGGAGAGGAGGGGACAGGAGGGGCTGCTGCCTGAGGAGGTGAGTAGACAGTTGTATAGGCATTGGCATTGCGTTGTAGAGGATACGAGTGGGAGGCACTGCCCAGGTGCCCAGATATCTCCCCCTGGCCACCAGGTATAGGGGAAGGGCTTTGTTGTAAAGTTGTGGTGTCGCTGACATTCTGCAGATAAGGGTTCTGGAGTGCATGTCCCACATAAGGTGATGCGGGTGCAGGTTGAGGAAGGTTTTGGGGTGAGATTTCATACTGTGTTTGGGTTGAGGAGGGTCTCTGCAAAGGAGAAGAATAAGCAGTGGGGGAATATGAGATGGAGGACGGAAGAAAGGGAGCACCTACAACCTGAGGGTTTGGTAAAGCATTTGTAAGCATTGGGGATGGGCCTGGATCCATCATTGTGTAGTCATAATGGGTGATACTGTGAGATGGCTGGAGAGTACCAGGAGGAAGACCGGGGTGAGGTATTGGAGATTGAATATATGTTGGCCCTAGATTATGGGGACTCATAGCCCTGTGGGGAATGGGGGATGGTGGGTGAGACATATAGTGCATGGCAGAGGCTGAACGAGAGGGCAGAGGGGATGGACGTTGCAGTGGTTGTGGAGAAGGAGGTCTACTCTGCAGCCTACGCACTGATGGCTGGGGAGTAAGAGGGCCACACTGTTTCAAAGAAGGCTGTGGGGAGACAGGAGGCACTGGAGGAGGTGCTCTGAATGACTGCCTAGATTGAAGAGAGGGCTGGTTTCTGGGCATACGGACTAGCGGCTGCCCTCTACCTACAGGTCTGTGGAAGCCTCCTTGGGGATTACCAAATCTCTTTGACTCCCTTAAACCTGTAGGCTGGGAGCCTGCTCTGGCTAATAAGGGTGTTCCAGCTATGCTCCCTATCCTACCTATCTGTCCTAAAGGAGGGGCCGGGCCACTATGAATAGAGGACCTGAATGGGGCGACATGCTGAGTGACAGGGGGTCCATGTCTACTGCGTCTCTGTGAGTAGGGATTAGCTGGAGAGGGTTTCACTGCCCCCATGGGCACATGACTTCGGCCTCCAGCACCACCTCTCAGCCTGCGAGTAGAAGACCGGGTGGGGAGGGGGCGACTGATGATACGTGATGGAGAAGGAGAGGGAGGACGATGGGGGGAGGTGGGCCGGAAGTTTTGGGGAGGGGACTGAGATCTCTCGGGCATAGGGGGGCTCCGTCTTTGTGGAGATGGCAGGGTAGGAGAGGGCGAATGCCTCATCTTGGATGTTTGTTTTCTACCTTTTAACAAATGTGGTCTGGTAGATGGCAGAGGCACAGCATCAGGAGGTGGTTGCTGTCTAAACGATAGTCTTGGGGAAGGTGGTGGGCTTGCTCTCTTCCTCAGTGATGCTCGGGGTGAAGAGAGGGGGCTAGAAAGAGGAGACTGGGGTCGGACAGTTGATGGAGCCCTGCGCAACCCAACTCCACCCCTTCCTCTTGACAAGGATGGCTGAGCTCTACCTGACATCCCTCTCCTCTGCTGTGATGGAGACGTAGGTGAGCTGGGTGGCCTACGCCTTTGGCCTGCCATTGACGCCTGGTGATTGACCCCTCTCCTATTAAAGCGAGGAGTGAAATGGGGGTCTGGCTGGATGCCTGTTTGGAAGTCCATGTGATGTGATGGGAGGCGGGGTGAAGGGGGTGCCATTGCCCTGACTGATCCCTGCCGAAGTGAGAGCTGTGGGGACGGATGAGGACTCATTCGTCGCACTGGCCTAGGTGAGGCCGCCGGTGAATACATTGGTAAATGCATCGCTGAAGGCATCGGCGGCTGTATTTGTGCAACCATTGGTGACATTTGCCCCATCTGGAACATTTGTGGGTCTTGGGGTAAGGATGGGTGGTACACTTGGGAGGCAAAATGTGGTGGTAGGGGAGGTGGCGACATGTGACTGCCAGAGAAAGGAGGGTGAGTGGGCTGAGAAGGAGAGAAGTGCTCCTGTTGGATAGTCACAGATGTTGGTGAGGTGGCTTGTCTAAGACGACTGGGGGTTTGTTGTTGGTTCATAACAGTGGGGTAATGGGGCTGTACAGGAAGGTACATGGGGAGGGGCTGCTCATATTGTATATCTGACATCATTTCCAGATTGTTGAGGTCAAGAGCTGGGGAGGGAGGGGGGACCATAGGGGAGGAGAGATAAGAATTAAGAGAAGGGGGTGGTAGGATTTCCACGTCTAGTCTGTCTTTTCCAAACAGCCTAACCTGTGGTCTTGGGACCCTGAACTGCTCTGCTGAAATTGGCTCAGCAAGCGGGTAAGACAGCTGCTCCTGTCCGTACAGCTGTCCTTGCTCAGCTGGATCCAGCCCAGCATCCATATAGAAAGGTTGCTGATAGGGGTTATACATAGCAACAGGGTCTGCATAACCCAACATTGGTTCATTATATAGGCCTGGAAGAACATCATAAGCACCATTCATCATGCCATATGTGTCTGACATCCCATAGTTATAACCCATATTGGGGTCAAAGTAATTTCCATACAGGTCAGGATCATAGGGATCATAGAAACCCTCCATGGTATTACCATAATAACCATATGGTTCTGGCTCCACTGCATACAGTTGTCCATCTTCACCATAGTAATACTCCATCCCTTCATCGCCATAGTAATCTTCATACTCATCATTGTAATAGTCATAAGGGTAACTGTAGTAATCCCCTTCATCCTCATAGTACAACTCATCATCATAATAAAAGTTGCCCTCATCATCATAGTAACCATATTCATCTTCCCACTCGTCATCTTCATAGTAATCCAGTTCCCCTTCATATGGGTCATATGGGTCATAGGTCATGTGTTCTCTTGGGTAGCCTCTCGGTCTCCCCCTGTTGTGATAATCTTCCTCATATCCATACTCATCATCATCATACTCATAGGCTTCATTGTAATAATGACTCTGTCCTCTAGTGCCCCTGTTAGCGAATGACAAACTCTTTCGCTTCCGTCCTCCTGCTTGTGCCCCCATCCGACCTTGGCCCTTAGCAGTCAGGAACCTCCCTGTCAACCAGTTAGATGCTGCAGCTATCCTTCCTAACATCCAGCTTTTATGCTTAAACCCTGATCCTGCTTTCTTTTTCCCAAACATGCCTTTAAACTTCCCTCCCAGTCCCTTTGCCTCTGTTGCCATTTTCCCTTTGCCTCCTAAACTTGATAGATTTATTGTCTTTTTTGGTGCTGTTGCTTCTTTTGGAGGATCATTCTTTTTATTAAACAAGCTGAAGCCAGACAGACCTGGCTTTTTGTCAGCGGAAGCTGATTTACCCCCAAACCCAGCAAATAGCTTGCTGGTTCCCAGTAGGGGTTTACCTCCACCAGGGGGCTTTTTCTTCTTTGAAAGTCGTAGAAAGAGACGGGAAGTGCTTTTGAGGTTTCTCTTTGGTTTTGCTTTCTCTACCGGCTGTTTAGAGGGCATGCTAAAAGCAGAGGACTTCCCTGCGAGGCCTGTGAGGGCTTTGGATGCTCCTTTGAGGTGAGACCGGGCATCTGCTGTCTTCTGTGCTTTTGCTGCAGTTGTGCTCTTCTTCTGTCCCTCTGAAACAAAGCCCATCATGGCCTTGGAGGCTCCTTTGATATTGACATCACTCATCTTTTTCAGGTTAACCGCACCCATCCCTTTCTTCATCGGCGACTTCCCCTTTGTATCCTTCTCTTCCTCGTCATCAGCTGGAGGTGAGTGTTTAGGAGGCTTAAAACCCTTCACAGCCATGGCCTTGGATGCACTTTTCAGAGCTGCTTTCCCTTTCCCTTTATCCTTCTTGGTAACTACCTCTTCCTCACTCTCATCACCCTCTTCTTCCTCAGTGAACATCTCCTCTTCTTCTTCCTCTGACCCCTCTTCCGACTCGCTGACAGGTTTCTTTCCCTTTCCCTTCTTTCCATCATCCTTTCCTTTCCCTTTAGCTGGTGGCTCCTCGGCTTTCTTTCCACCCTTCTTGTCATCTTTCCCTCCTTTCTTATCATCCTTTCCTCCTTTCTTTGGTTCCTCAGACTTGCCTTTCTTGGCAGCTGATTTTGTGTCACCTTTTTTAGGTGGCATGACGTCTCCTTACTCAAATCATTCTAAAAAAAGAAGAAGAAGATCCCAAAATGTGCTAAAACAGGTCAGTATCAATGTCACTGTTGTTGAAGAAGAGTCCAAATAGTTGCAACATCCTTTCATTTTCAATTCCTTTCATGTCTTCTCCCCTTTTTTCTCCATCTGAGCCGCCCTTGTGACACCCCAGAAACCCCAGCACACTCTGTCCCAAGTCAGTTGTTCTATAATTCACAAAGAGACAAACACAAACCGCAGTACTTCAAAACACGATCTAGTAATGGAGTCGGAATCTCAGCCATTAGTGTTTGCTCCCATTACAGTACATCTTCAAGCTTCGGCAAAAGAGCTGTCATCGCTGTGTGAGTAAAAAGAGATGGCATCCTGTCTAGTAATTAAAAAAAAAAAAAAAAAAAGATGCTTCTTGAATTTAAAATGTTAAATATGAGGAAAAAAAGAATCTAACTGGGTATAATCTCTTTCAGTTTACCCACTTGTTGCCTTGTCCACATCCATCCAGCATAGAAAAAATACTTGCTGTTCCTCTTTATAGGCTTGTAAGTAACTTCCCAGGGTCACATGATGAATAAAAGACCCTGATATCCCAGTGACAAAGTCTGTGTAGTCCTTTGTGTGTCTCCCATTGTTAGTGCGTCCTGTGAGTCCAGCGGTGAATCCTCATCTTGGCCGCTGCACCAACTTTGGCAGGACGTCCCCCCCACCGAACAAGGAGAGCCGATGTGCATGCGTCTGTGAGAGTCTTGGTCATCAGGGGGTGTCCTCCTCTTTGTCTGAGAGTGAGTGTGTACCGGTATGCATGTTGTATCCTCCCACATGCACGTCAGCTTGCCTTTCTGACCTCCTGCAACCGTCTGCATCTCTCTCTGGTTACTGTAGCTTCACCCATCCCCCATTCACCTCAACTTGAGGCCTCATCATATCCGCAGCTCATGTGCATGCACATATGATCATAAGTATTGTATGTCTGTGTGTGTATAAGCATCAGTGTATCCCTATGACATAGATGCAAAGGGCACCTTAACGCACCAGCTATACTGCCTCGGGGTAACCCTATATGCAGGCTCGCTCCTGTATGAATAATGCAGGCTGGCTGAGCTGTTGCTAAACTGTGTCTGAGAGGCGAAGCCACGCAGAGCCAAAACACACACACACATGTTCACACATGCTTACACTCACAAACACACACACACACACACACGTATTCAACAGTATGCACACACCTGGAGTACATATGAGCATGTTTGATGCAGGACGATACAATTTAGGATTTACTTGGGTTATTCAAATAAAGTAATAACAATTATAATCTAATCATCATGGCTACAAAACACACACACACACACACGCACACACATCTATCCTGTACATCTCTGCCTCTGTCAGTGAAAGAGCAAGGTGTAACATGGGCGTGATGTGTGATGGTATTACATAAATGGCTGATGTTAATTCATTGAGGAGGCTGGGTTTGATGTTAGCTCCCTGATGATGATCTGATGTTAATTCATTGATGACGGGCTGATATTCCAGGAGGTCATCTCACTGGCAGATATGAATGTTTAATGGCTGCCCTGTGTTCTGCCTACGCAGCATGGATAAAACATTCATCGCAGGTTGCTCTAAATATATCACAAAGGGTCGACCCTGCCCTGGCCTGCTACCCAACCGATATATTATACATACAGGCTCGTGTCAGGGGTTAAAATCCAGACACCACAGAGCAGACAGACGATGGAGAGCAAAGAGCAAAAGAGAGAAAAACAAACAATCCTTTTCTGATAAAAGCAAACACAAAAGAATGTTATTACTGAAAAAAAAAGATCACTTATGTCAATTACTGTTACCAGGTCCACCTTCAAATTTTCTTTCCACCAGCTGGAGTTGGAAGAACTAATAGCCTTTACCTGAGATAGCATCTGAGCAGAAATCTGTATCACGTATCCTCGGGAGCAGAGACCATGACACAACTCTAAACTGTCTGCAGGCTGCAAAGCAACAACAACAACAACAGCAGTTGTTGGTATCAGCTAACTGCAGACTAAGATAAGGGGACAAAGAAAGTGTGAGTGGGCACAGAGGAAAGTTTAAAAGTTCCTTCCTGTCTCTTCCAATACAAACACAGTGAAGGTTGTTGATCAGCAAACAGGCGAAGAGACACAAAGAGATCTATTTGATATGTGTGATATGTATCTGCTGTCTGACTGATGTGGTCTGTTGACTGAGCGAGCTGGTAATGGATAGAGCGCAGATGACAGAGATGGAAAAGGTGGGGAAAGGTAAGGAGGGAAAGGGAGCGGTGCATCAATGACCTGCTGGTGAATGAACGGGAGATTACATAAATGCTGAAAAGATGCCAAGCAGGGGAAAAAAAAAGTGGTAATGAAAAGAGGGAGAGGGTCAGAAAGGGACTCGCTGAGACGAACTGATGAAAGGATGTGAGAAAATAAATTAAATAAAAGGAGAGGGGGAACAGAACTAGATAAGAAAAACGAGCGAAAAAGATGGTTATCGCAAGAAACACGGATGATGAGGGATGACAGAGAGTGACAATAGGGAGTGAGTGAGAGAGTGAGAGATGAAGGGGAGAGTCTCTTCTTCGACATGCCAATCACTGACAACGTGCTTTCAGCAGACGCACTCAGTGACACGAGACTAATAAAGGAGATCACCTGAGGAGAGCAGAGCCAACAGGCTCATTTAATGACAATGGGCCAACACACACACACACACACACACACACACACAGAGACACGCGCACCCACACACACACGCACACATACGCAGGTATGCCTCATAATGGAAATTGCATGTGACCACTGAATGCAGGATCTACTCGAGAGAGAGACTACCTAGAGATTGACAGCTACACACACACACACAGACACACACACACTCACTCACTCACACACACACACACACACACTCACACACACACACTCACGCACGCACAAAATAAAATCCTCATGATAAATTTAAGAGAGGAATATACTGAGCTGGTCAAACCAAAAGTCTGCTGATTGTTTCTTAAATAGCTCATAGTGAATTCTTAAAAACAAATTAGGGAGTGAGCATATTTCTAATAAATTGCACATACGTTGCACATTTTACACACTTGATGCCTACTACTATAAATCTGTATAGAATGAGGGTCAAGTGGAAAATGACACAGAGTGACAGAGCGTCTTTTCAGACAGAGCAGGCGAGGCAGGAGGATGAGGTGGCTGGACTCAGGTTTCTTGTAAGCCTTTAAACCCCATTCAGGTCTTAACCTTCGCTGCCAGATTGCCCACTGACTTAACAATGGCGAGATGCCAGCTAACACACCGAAGACCTGCCACGGAGGAGCAAACACCAACACTTGGCCGGATAGATTGCTATTAATAGACCTGAAAATGAGATGCCCACTTTGACTCAATGTATTTGTTACATGTGGCGGTGTCAAACTAAAAAAGCTAAAAGAGCTGATCCTTCAAGTTCTAGATCAAATCCATCACAACTCCTTGTAACAGGACGACGGTTTTAGGCCTTAAGCTGATGCTGTGGTCCGTGAATCCCACAGTAACGAGATACATTATTAGTAAGCTGATGTGACGGCTCACCAAATAACATCATCTAGGACAGCAGGAGTGTTTGGCAACAAAAGCTGACCTAACAAATGAAGGTCACTTCGCTTGTCATGAGGAGTACTATCCAGTCTGTGAAAAAATACGTGTAATGCATTCTGGAAGGAGATTTAAAAGATATATACACAGCTTGGGCATCGAAAGAAAAGACCATATGGAGTTGAATTATGGGAATTTCATTCATTCTTTAATGCAGCTCTTATGAGCACCTCAAATATTACTTTAAGTGAATTAAATGTGCAGCAGTAAACACCATTAGCAAACAAAGCTAACAAGATACTTGTCAGTTGTATACTTTTTCACTTTGTAAAAATTAACACCATTTTAACATCTGGTAATTAGTAGCATGGCCTTACTCACAGATCTTTCCATTTCCCCAGAGAGCCATAGGCTGCTTGGACATCACTGGTTGCATAAACTCAGCTACAACAAAAAAATCAAACAGAGGAGACAATCTAAAACAGCCACACCCTCTATTTACATTACATCTAACATAGCAGGCAGTTTGGGGGATTGGTGCAGCTTACCTTATCTGTTTGGGGTTATTTATGAGTGATGTTGTTATTAAGAGCTCTTATATCCAACAAAACGTCTGATAGACTCGTACTGTCCCCTGCACCTCTGCTGGACCCTTTGCTGATGTTTTATAGCGCTCTGCACACACACACCCACTGTTACAGCCCCCCTTAACAAACCTTTCCTTAAATTACACAGCCCATCTGGACACACAATGGGCCTCTGACGGTAAACATACCCTCTTGTTGCTTCAGTGAGGCTTCAGTGATAACCTGTACATCAGTGCAAATGTACAATAATGAGTAAAGACAGGAGTCGTCGAAAGGTATAAAAAGCCTTTTACATCGACACATGCATCAGTGGTGCAGCAATTAGTTTCTCGCCTTTTCTCTCTCGCTGCGCAAGTGCCCAAGTAAACAATTGTGCCCGTCCATTGTGCGTTAATGGCAGGATTACTCACACACACACACATCACGCTATCATGCTCCCACACTGGCATCCCAACGTCAGAGCCTAAAGACTGATTTGTTATGTAAACCCCTGTAGTGACAATGAGCCTTACACACATACACACACACACACTAGATAACTAAATACCGTCTTCTGTTCCATAACATTCACACAAAGTATGAACAAATAAGATGATTGTGTGTTTGGAGGATTACTTTTCAGTTTTTGTCTCTCTATGTCATGATAAACATATTGTGGGGTCTGATTTGTGGTCACGAGGAATCATGGTAATTGTAAAAGCCGTGAATATTTCACTATGATGTCTGAGTCTCTGCATAGTGGAGAATCATCAAAGATCGCGTGTGTGCATCTGTTAGTGGGCGCACCTGATGGGATCAGCCAATTGTGGGTTGTATTTATTCTGTCACACAATAGTCAGCGGTCGCTGCAAACACACCTGGCAGAGATCTGCCTCCTTCTAGCTGATGTAATCACTTGATGTCAGCAGCTGTTTGCACATGTAAACATCATGTCAGGATTACAGTGACTGAACCTGATGAATAATAAATACACAAGTAATACACAAGACCTCATGACCAGGCTGAGGCAGTAGAGGGCAGTAGAGACAAAGCAATCAGGGTCCTGCAACATGTCTCAAATACTGGTCAGTGTCGTCTATATGGCTGGTATCTTTTTGATTCTATCAGCCGGAAACATTTTTATTAAATGTATTAACTAAATAATAATGTTATATGTTATGATCATATAATACTGGGATCCAACAGTAAATCTGTTGGTCCTGCAGATCAATTCTCCAGGGTAGATTTATTGTGAGATCAAACAGTTTACAGTAGATTATCAGAGATTTGGTTGCTGCTCAAAATCTGTATTTCTAATATTAAGAAACTTCAATAAATACAGTTGTTCACAGCAATAGAAAATATTAGATACAGTAGATATTAGTGAATGAGTTATGGCCTCCTTAACTTCTAACTATTAATGCCACTATTGTCTTTAATCAAAGCAAATATTTAAATAAATGAATACAATCATTATTTCCTAATTGTGTTTCATGCAAATTACCACTATAGATAAGGCAATAACAAGGTAAAAGGATAGTTTACCACTTCAGGACAGTTGAAATTAAAGTTTTTTAAGGTACAGGTATTGGATCGGTTGATATACAAGTTTCAGGAAGGAAAAATGGAACGGGAGCCTCTCTAGTCATGTGGCCTGTGGGTTTTAGATGCTGAGCATGTATGTCGTTACATGTCTGCTCTCTATGGTAAGTCTTTCAAAACTGCCAAACAAATGTATATATCATGGCGAGACTGTTAAAGTGAAAAGCTGTATGTTTCCCAGCAGGATGTGATACTTAACAATATGAAATCTGACATGTGATTATTGTGGGAGGCGAGGCTGCAGTTAAGAGTCACAGAGGTGGCGCTGACTCCTAAAGTCAGTCGTACATGTCCTGCTTCTCAGCCATAAACAAATGGACTAAAATCTTCACTGATGCACTCAACATGCAATATTACATTTTTAAAAAGGTTGATGGCAAAACAACATACAAGTATCATGCTAATAAATTGTTACAACATAAAAAAAACATATTTTTTTCTTTTTACAGTCGGTTTTAATAGGTGGCAAACTTCTTTTACTCATTAAGACTAAACTAATTTGGGAAACTATTGCTGAAACATGCTTCATGAAAACAGGGCTCATAGAAAACGCTCTAATTGTACGCCCAGTTCTTACTTATGTACACACACACACACACACACACACACTCTCTAAGCCATGCCATATGGAGCCAAGCAGCATCAAGTGTCATGCCTGGTCCACACAATACACACCCATTGGACCGTACCTTTGTTTCTTCTTTTCCTCCACAGTATTATCCCTCCATCATGCCTCTTCTCTTCAGGTTATTCCAAAGCAGAATCTCTCCATCCATGATTCCCTCTGACAAGACATCTTTAAGGCATCTTTATAAAAAAAAAAAAGGGCACAGCAGTGTCAACTCACAGCCCCTCTTTCTCTCGCTTTTCGCAAAGCCTCCCACTCAGTCCCCCTCTCCTCGCTCGAAGAGATGCTTCTGAATATTTAATGTTGCTATTGTGCTTGTGTGTATTCAAGTGAATGGGGAGCATTGGCTGGTAGTCCATACTCTGTGGTCAGCCTGCCTTGGAGCGTTGGAGACGGGACACGAACAGCTGGGCAGCAGGGAGGAGTTCACTGGAGAGGTGTACCTGTATAAAGGTAAACTACAGGCTGCTCATCTGAGGAACTCATCACAAAAACAACCAAGCCAAGACATACATTTATGTTTCTTTAAAAAAAACAACACTTTTTGGTATTAATATATTTAATTCCTGTGCACTTTGAGGAGCTTTGCAGCATGACATAAAGGTGCAGTCTGCATGATTTGGCAGCATCTAGCAGCGAGGGTACAGTTTGAAACCAACTGAAACTTCTCCAGGCTGCCAAGTAGACATGGGACGAATTGTCACGAGTGATTTGAAAAAGCTGTGTAGCTCACTATCATGGTAGAGAAGTGGAAAAAAAGAAACTGTAATTTAAGAAAATGTATTTATCCTTTATTTATGCAGAGAGACCTCATGATTGGTTTGGATGTTAGTAAAAAAAATGGATGGATGTTTGTAAAAAAAAAGAAAAAGTTGCCTCATCTGTGACGCAATGAAAAACCATGTTCTTTCTGCCAATAAAAACCCCTAAATGCGACAGTCCTCCTCCATGTATGTGCCAAGTTTTTAAACATTACTAAAATTATGTTTTCACATGAATTTGCTTAACTTTACCGTTCTGTCTCAGTCTCACCGCTCTCATAGCATTGGTAGCTAGCTAGCCGCCTAGCAACAAACTGCCGAAAAAAGTTAGCAGCTAGCTGGCAAACATAGAGTTTAGCAGCGTTTATCGGCTAAAGAATGGAAGAATTTCCACTCAGGAGTGAGATAGAAATAAAAGAAGAGGAAAATATTGGACTCACATTCTCCAAGTGGGCGAAACGCGACTCGAAGTAAATGATAATGTTGCTCCAGAACTGCGGGATGCGTCAGTTCGTCGTATCAGCGTTTCTGCTGCCACCAAGTGGTCAAAAAGTGTTACTGCGGCTTTAAACATTTAAATTGAATTACATTAAATCTGAAATAATAAATGAACTCCTATAAAACTAGTCACATCACAACAATATGAAGAATATAACACTATTTATTTAATTATATCGCATATACTTTAATTTAAATGTTACCAAATTCATCCAAGGATTTACATATAATTAATTAATATTAAACACGGGCTCTATAAGTCTCAAACTTACAGCTGCCTGCAAGAGGTGACATATTTCCATAAGACTGAATGTAATCCAAGTGAGATGCCGTTAAATATACCAATAATGCATAAAGGTTAAACTTATAGGAATAAAAAAAACAACAACACAAGGATTGATTTATCTTTTACAGATTTTATTTTTTTCATTCCCCATCGTCTCCACAAATCAACCTATCATCTTCTCCTCTGTCTCTTCAATGCATTCTGTTAATTTGAATATACAAAATAAGAACCGTGGCTACTTTTTCATTGCTGTTTATCTCCTGTACAGTGGGTGCTTTTCCTCCGTTTTAACTCAAGCAACAAGCGTGACTCCTCCTGCTCGGTCTCTCTCCTCCAGCCGTCCAGGAGCTCATTTTACTTCTTAACGATCTGGATGACGTCCTCGTGCTCCATGATATGCGTTAGGCCGACCCTCTGGGGGCTGTACTTGGTACTGGTTCCCTGGAAAACCAACGGACGGTAGAGTTCAAACCCTCCCTTTTTGTTTCAAATGCATTGTGAATCTGCATCCGCTCTACTCTGCTTCTCGTGTATCAAGGCACAGCAAACAAATGTAATGGAACCATGTGAGGACATCTACAAACAGTCTGTGTGTATTCTGCTCACTAGGTCAACATGAAAGAGTTTGTTAAAGACAGTTTATAGGACGAGAGTCGCCTCTGAATACTTGAACTTACCCAAACCAGGGCATATTTGAACTGGCTGGCTAAGGTTCTGTGGATTCGATGGCACTGTGGGGGAGGAAGAAAAATTACAAACATGTCATACACAGCAGGTCTGCTTCCACTGTGTTATTATTCATGCCAAATGTTCTCAAAGTGTTGGTCTTGATATCGACTGTACATGAATTCACGTCCGTTTAACTTACCACATGTTCTACAGATGCTGCTCTTCTCATAATGATTGCATCATTAAAGTCTGGGCGCTCTAATAAAAATGAATGAACACAATTTATTACACATTCATACATTGTTGTGACAGTCTTATGAATGATTGAGAGGAAATGTGCGCGTACCTCCTCTTTTCTTAGTGTAGATGCAAATCAGAGCCAGGTATTCCCACAACGTCTCTAGAAGGTAATCCAGGTTCAACTTCATCCCACAACTGAAATATACACGTGGACAGAAATGGAGGAAGCTGTTTAACTTCCACATTTATATACATATAAATATTCAAAAGGAGTGAGCTGGAAGCTTCCAACTAAGACTACTGCTATTCACACACAGAGATAACTGACCTGACGACAACACTGTGAGGCCTGTGAGCCAGCCGGTCGACCTCCTCGATGGAGATTTGATCCACCTTATTGTACACCTAAGAATACCAAAAATAACATAAGAAAAGAGGAGATCCCCCCCAATATTTAAAAGAATGAAGGCTTTGACCCAAAACAGATGCTGGGTAGTGACTTACATAAAGGCAAGGCATGTACACTCTGTTCCCGACGATGACGTCGATGAACTCGTCTGGTGTGCTGTCCTCCCTGAAGAGGACTTCTGCATTAAAGATTTCTGAGGTGATGGTTAAAGAAAATGAACAAAATACAACTGTGCCTTATTAGCAAATCCATGGAAATGAAAACGCCTATGGTAAATAGTCAGGAAGGTCTCTTTGAGGAAGGGAAATCAATGTCATTAGATGGTGGCGATTGTGAAGGATACTGTATTCGTGAAGGATGAGCTGGACGAGCTTCTCTGAGCAGTGGGTGAGAGGAACCGTGGAGTTGTAGGAGAGGCCGCCACCTTTCTTGGGCTACAGAGAGATAAATCACACATTTTTGTTTTGTTTTGTTTAGTATTATAACTGAAGTGTTCACTTCTGAAGCTGACAAGTAAGCATGGATGTTTTTTGTTTGCTTTTTTCGCTGTGCCAGAGCAAGGTATCTTGACAGCAATTTGGGTCTTCCAGTGGTTGATTTCCTCATTTTTTTTTATCCTCGACCCACATTTTTGTTGCGATGACATTGAAGCTCTGAATTGAGCTGTTGATATTCATGGTGCGCTCAGGATGATGATAGAAAACGTACCTTGAAATAAATATTTGGTTTCGACCTGTTGAGTCTGATGCCCACCGACTCCAACTCTTTTTCTAGAAGTTCTCTAGAAAGAAAAAAAATAAGGGAAGAATTACTTCATACTTCATATGCCTCTCAAATACCCGCTAACAGACACACTCTCTCTCTCTCACAGACACACACACCTCTGAACATCTCCTTTGGTGGCATCCAACATCATGATGACGACGTCTGCTGTCCTGGCAACAGCAATGACCTGCCGACCTCTGCCCTTACCTGTAAAAGTGTACCACAATCACTGTGAAGCTTTATCTCATTACTGCGAGCATCTAAATGATAAACATCCTTATTCATTAATAAATCTGATATAACACCATCATAAAACATATTCTACAGATATCTGATGTCTGCTCACACAATAGTAAACCATCTGCCCCTACCTTGGGCAGCACCCTCAATGATTCCCGGCAGATCCAGCAACTGGATGTTGGCTCCTTTGTACTGTAAGTACAGTAATAACAGTGTTAATGGCACGTCCTTATGCTGCTTTTTAAATGTGCAGCGGTGTGAATGTGTACCTCTATGACACCGGGTATACAGGTGAGAGTGGTGAACTCATAGGAAGCAGCCTCGCTGGCCGTTGACGTCATCAAACTAAGGAAGGTGGACTGCAGGACACAACAGAGGGTTTAATTACACCAGGACATGACGAACAATTGGATTATGTTTCACTTCTCTTTCTGGTGCCTTTCAGCGTGATAAGATTCTTTGCTTGAGATGCAAACGCAGTAGGATTAAGGCTTTTCAGATCCATCCATCATTGGGTTACATCCTCTTTTATATTTATATCCATAACTTCAGATCCATACAAATATTGCTGTTAAACTGCACAGATTGAATACTTCTTCTTGCTCTTTTGTACATATGTTTATATGTTCATACCTTCAGCCTTTAGTTTTTAGTATATATTTTATTCTTACATCATATTTTCTATTTGAGGTGACTGCGTGAAGGGAAACCGTGAAATAACTATTTGATTGCTCAGTGTGAACTATGTTCCCACTGTGTGTCTGACAAATACAAACCGAAAAACACAACTACCCGCGTTGACTTACCTTACCCACAGAGGGGAAACCGATTAGAGCGACGCGTGCATCTCCTGATTTCATCACATCGAAGCCCTCGCCTTTGGCCCCCGCTGTCTTTGGCTCCAGCAGCTGAGCTCTGTATTTGGCGAGCTTGGCCTTCAGCAAACCCAGATGGTACTCGGTGGCTGGAGACGTTGAATGGAGGAGGAAGAGATTCATTGTAACACACGTTGAAGCAAAAACCCCTTCTGACCCCCCAACAATAACGCAGGTGAGATGTAAAGACATGTTGCTATGACAACAGTTTGGACGTGTTGGGCCACTTGGGAGAGGATTGTCCCTTTCAGTGTGTGGTAACTGTAATCAAGCTCGCGGTGTCAATTAGCGAGCTTCTCCTTGGATTTCTGTGAGATTAATGAGTAACACAACACTGACAGCTGACACACACACACACACACACACACACACACACAGTTCTTTCACGGTGTAGCTAACGGTTAGCATAAAGACAGCCCCCTCATACCTTTGTTTTTCTGTGTTCGAGCGATTTCTCTCTCGATTTCCGAGATTTTCTCCGTGATCCCCATCGCGGCGGTGTCGGTTGCGCTTCACACAACGTTGCACTGTCGAGGAGAAAAAGACAAACAACAGAAAATAATAAGAAACGTGTCAATACACAGTTGTTAGCTTGGTTAGCTTACCGGGCTAACCCAACAGTTGACAACCCGCATTTAAATTAAACTCTGACTCGACACAACTAGCTTTAAACGAATAATCGCCACATAACACGCGTAATGTCAACAGTTTGAATGGTTGTAATATGATAGAAGTTTACACTTTGAAGAGGAGGACACTCAGCGGCATGCACGGGCGACTGACATCACAACCCGGAAATGGTTCCGTGCCTATGAAAGGTCCTGCTGGCAACAAGGACGCCCAAAAATGTGTTCCGCGTATCGTTATCGCTCGCGTCAACCGGGAAGTGTGCGCGGCATGACGGGGGACATTTACTGGTGGAGCTAAGACTGTTTTTTTTGTTTGTTTTAAGTTTCCGGTCATATGTAGCTGCGTTTTAACAGCCGGTGTTTGTATAACTCAACCCCGGGTCATGTAAGAGAGTGAACATGGCTGCGCCCACAGGACCGAGAGGATCAGCAGCCTCCAGCCCGCCAGGGTTCGAAGGTTTTCCGTTCGCTGTAGCCGCCAAACCAGCGGAGGACGCCGCCGGTAAAGACCGGGAGCAGGCGGAGGGTGTGAAAAAGAAGCCGTGCAGAGCTTGTACGGACTTTAAATCGTGGATGAAGGTCCAGACTAAACAGTCGACTGTACAGGTGACACCTGCAGATCATGTAGCATTGCATAACTTCAGTAAAAGTGTGGCGGTTTAGAAACTAATATGACATAATATAACTAATATGACATATATATATATATATATATATATATATATATATATATATATTCCGTGCTAAAACTTCTGTCCTCCCTTTTTAATCAGATAGTTTGTTACGTCATCATGACACAGTGTCCCATCTTATTAAAAGCAGGCACTTGGGAGGACTAATCCTCACATCTGGTCCAAAATCTTTTTTTTATTATCAATTAAGTAATTTGATTCTGGTCTCCATGAGACAGATAGTTCTCTCTGGCTGTGGTGTCGAGCCCACAGGATATGAGCAATGCACATGTAACCATAAATCAGCATAAACCACATAATAGAGTTGGCTGTCGTGCCTGCTCCCCATTTAAAAAACTAGTTTGACTCGACTGTGTTCTGTTTGTGTGACTCTTTAGGAGACCCGAGCTGCAGAGTCGGAGCCACAGGACCCACAGTGTCCGTTGGACAGGGGAGAGTTGGGGCGTAACACCTGGTCCTTCCTGCATACCATGGCAGCGTATTACCCCGATCGTCCGTCTTCCACCCAGCAGCAAGACATGGGGCAGTTCATCAACCTTTTCTCCAAGTTCTTCCCATGTGATGAATGTGCAGAAGACCTCAGGGGCAGGTTCGATCACATCGCTCCTTTTTTTTTTAGATGTAATGTGCATATCTTAAGTGCTTGCTTGTGGTTTCAGCACTAAGCTGCTGTGATGTTTTCACGCTTCAGGATGTTTTTAGACAAGAGAAGGACATTTCTAAATGCACCATTTCCTCTCTCCGCAGATTAAAAACCAATCAGCCAGACACCAGGAGCCGCCATGCTCTCTCCCAGTGGTTCTGTCGTATCCACAATGACATCAACGTGCGGCTGGGCAAGCCCGAGTTTGACTGCTCCCGCGTTGATGAGCGGTGGAAAGATGGATGGAAGGATGGTTCCTGTGACTGAGCGAGTAGAGATGTGAGCACTGAGCTGTCGGTGCAAAAACATTGAGTGGGAACGCCACAAAGTGGAGCTCACATCTCTGTTGTGGAGGAACTTTACATGAAGAGAAGAAGAACTATTCCTTTTGGTGGTCAGTAAATACAGAGCTGATAATAAAATAGAAATAAGTATCCCTCACTTTCTCAGGTTTGAACCAAAACCTGAACCAATGTTAATTCTGGTTGTTGGAAAGTTTTCTATACAAATGTTTATTGAAATTGTATATCCAATCTTGTGTGTGTGTGTGTGTGTGTGTGTGTGTGGACCAACATAGCCTGGATTTGTCTGTTAAAGCAGCGAGTTAGATTTGACCATTAAAAGGCTGTTTCCTGGAGACTTGTTGAACTATGTGTTGTGTTGTGTTGTGTTGTGGTGTGAAGGCATAATTTAGTGCTGGAATTCTGTTTAATTTATCATTTATATCACAAAATCATGTAAAAATAAACTTTATTGTGTTAATTACAGTTTCTCAAATGTGTTAATTCACTTTTAGTTCCTCTAATTCATGTCACTGTAAAAGTTGCTGTTTGGCTGGTGGACAAAATAAGCATCATCGAAGACAAACTTAAGGCTCTAACATGTAGTTTTGATAATTTAGAGAATAAATAATTCAGAAAAGTAGATAATAGATTAGTGGACTGATGTATAATTAAATCCCCCGTTAGTTGCAGCACCACGTGAACCCTGTTTCCGTTGGTGAAAGGTCTGGAAGCCAGAACCACAGCCATGTGACCTGCGTGATATTAATAAATGCTAATTTGTTATTTAAGGAACCAGTAGAGGATTCAGTCTAAAGCTGCTTCTGTTTGTTTTTACTGTCATTAGATCCCATAAAGAGATTTTTTGTATTTGTTCCACATAAACACACACAGACAATGTATTCTTCCTCAACTGTGGTGTGAATTACTTCCTCTCTGTTTATCTCCTCTGTCACTTTACTGTTGGTGTCGCTGACCTCTAGTGGTGTGAGCCATGCATGCATGCTATTGTATTTCACAGCAACAAAACAAAAATTCATGCAATATTAGTCATGAAAATCACACCACTGGGTTTTCACAATACCGGGACTCATTTTATTATCATCATTTCATGTCCAGACAGTTTAGTGTTGAGCTAAATGTTCATTGTTTTGGCCACAAATACCCCATGACAAGCAACTTGTGACTAGACTTGATTGCAGTATTTGGCACAAGTACATAATCGTGGGACTTTTCTCAGTTTGTGTTTGTGGCAAAATCGCGTTTCATTCGATATGGCTTGTAGCCTCTCGTCCTTGTGACCTTTGTGACCTTTGTGCCTTGTTTTGAGAGTCCAGCGATGACTTCTGGAACGGCCACAAGGCTCTATCTGCAGCTGAGGACGACATCATGCTTTCTGTGTCTTTTCTGCAAAGGGGAGTTTACATCCCACAACATGTGGCTACATAAAGGCCCCGTGGTGCATCCACACTGTCAGATCAGCTGATGCTGGGTTAGTAGTAATTTGGTTTAATGCTATTTTATTTAATGGAGATTATAATTTGACGAAAGCCCCTCTTGGAGACAAGTCAATCGTATTCATATAGCACGAAATCATAAATTTGACTAAAAATCAAGGATATCTTGGCGTCTGCTGCTTTGATTTTCACCACTTTTTAAATGCGTCTCTTTAAGCCTTTACACTGGTTGCCTGTTTGTTTTTGTATTGATTTGGAAATTCTTTAATTCCTCAGAGATGCTTTTATGAACCAGGAATGCCTCTCAGATCCTCCGGTTCTTCTGCTTTAGCTGTTCCACAGAGAAGAAAGTATACTGTATATATATACATATATATATATATATATAATATATAAATAATTCACAATTATCAAGAATAGCACAAAATAGAATTACACACACACACACACACACACATATATATATATATTATATATATATATATATATATATATATATATATATATATATATATATATATAATATATTATATATACATATATATATATACATATATATATATATACATATATATATATATATATATACATATATATATATATACATATATATATATACATATATATATATATACATATATATATATAATTATATATATATATATATATATATATATATAATATATATACATATAGCATCATACTTATACCATGACTATATATATAGTAGTATATATATATATATATATATATATATATATATACATATATCATATATACATATATATCATATATACATATATATATATATATATATATATATATATATACATAATAATATATATATATATATATATATATATATATTATATATGTGTGTGTGTGTGTGTGTGTGTGTGTGTAATTCTATTTTGTGCTATTCTTGATAATTGTGAATTATTTTTAATGAATAAGAAACAATCATATTGTACCAAAGGTGGTATATATGTATATCTAACCACATTCTGCAGCGCGGGCACGTCTGCCACGCACTCGCGGCGTCCTCCTCTGTGCCCGCGCGCCTGTGCGTGCGTGCGCGCGCGCCGGACCCGTCCCTACAGCAGAGAGCAGCAGCGCATCCATCCTGCCGTGGAGCCGCGAGCGTGCAGCCGCGAGGAGCGCACAGACAGAGCGAGCGAGCGAGCGAGAGAGACCGAAGATGGACGGAGTGGGATCGTTCGGAGCGGGCCGGACCGGGTCCACTATAGACCCGATTAGCTTCGCCAAACAGCCACAGACCATCCTCAGGGTGCTTTCCTGGGTGAGAGCTTCTTTTTTTTTTTTTTTCCTGGTACTGCTGTTCGTTCATGTGTGTGTGTGTGTGTGTGTGTGTGTGTGTGTGTGGGCTCTGTGTGTTGTCGTTGCTGCGCGAGACCCGTGACGTGTTCTCACTGCAAATATAGACCCCTAGAAATCCTGCGATAATTGATTAGCAGCGCGTGTAAAAGGAAAACCAAGTCATTGCCGTTTCTATCGACGCGTATTGATACAGAAAGGTATCGTGCAGGGTGTAACCAAGGCCTGGTGGCTGGCTGACACCCTGACCATGAAACTGATTTCACTACAGATGTTGTTTTTTTATTATTTTTATTTTTTTTATCTGGATAAAAACGAGCCTCGTTTGAAAGGATCTCGTCTGCTGTCTTTAAATACGGGGTACGATGTGCGGCGGACTGGACTGGATTGTGTAGAAAATAAGAAATCGTTTTTATTCCTCTCCTGCTTCCTGTTGTTCATGTTTTTAATAACATACAAACATAAGCTTATTATTCACTGCAGGCCACTTTCACCTTCAAATTTAAGCCAATTAGTATTATTCCTATTGCTGATTTACCCTAAACGGTCGTCGTCCTTCATCCCACCTGTGATTGGTTCATGGTCATCAATACGCAAGCAGGGCCACGGAGGCGCGTACGTCGTGGCTGCCGTTTGATGTAACGCATCACCTTTGGGTGACACGGAGAAGGTCTTCTTTATATATCTGAACGCGTCGAGGAGGCGCGTGAGACGTGTGCCTATGATTTCATCCATAACGCGACTCCGGTGTCTTTTTTCCCTCCACGTGATTTACTACTGAACTCTCACGAGACGTTGTAGCTCTATTGCCTAATAGATCAGTCATTTTTTTTAAAGGAGTTGTGATTTAAAGTAAAATAGCCCAGTTTGTTCCTTGTGCATTTTTTGTGTAGCTGAAAATCTTAATGTAGATTGTGTATTATTCTACTACAAGTACACAAATACAATCAGGAAAATGTGCTTATAGTACAACAAGCACAGCCAACTTCTTAAAGAAACAATGTGCAGCATTTAGGGGGAATACAAGTATGTTTTCTGTCGTGTATAATCGTTACCTTACAATGTAGAAATACAAACAGCCAGTTGCCATCCTTCTACGGCAGCCTGGAACGGACAAACCAAATGCAGATCGTAGCTCCGGCCATTTGCGTTTTCACATCCTGTGCCTTTAAGCAGAGAAATGGAAACTTTTACAGAAGTATTAATAGATATGACATTACTGGATTATTATATCTGATGCAACGGTGCATTAGAGCCATTTAGCAGCTGGAGACTTCTTAAAACTACTTCATATACAGTACATTTAGGTAGTTTAACCAGTGGTTACCCTGCATGTACAATTTAAACACTCAAGTAAAGTAGTTATCTCGAGCCTACTACCTCGAATACTTAAATATTTAAGAAAACAGGAAGTGAAAGTGTAAATCAAGATAAGAGAAGGGAAAGTGAGAGGACTAATCAAGTAAAACACAAATGTGTAAAAGTACTGTTGTAGTACAACAAATACCGTCGACTGATGAGAAACAATCACATCATTATGGAATAAAAGGAGGATTTTACTAGATTCCCTCGAAGCACCTGAATGTGTTTCTGCTCTCAGATTAAATCCCGCGCATGTGATCGGTTTAAAGGCGCGGAACGGACATCATCCCGTTGTGTTGTTCCTCCTCCGCCATCACATGACACCACCCCCCCCCCCCCCCCAAGTGTGAGTGCATTACTGCCTGTGTGTGTGTCACATGACCCTATTCTGCCACCCAGTGTTAGTCAGCTGATCAGTGTCAGCGTGCGGGTCCAGGCGGAGGTAGGAAGGAGTACAGAGCTGCACATCATCAGACCTAAAGAAGGGTCCTATTCATGCAAAATATGATGAACTAACAGGAGGGGGGGGGGGGGGTTATCACGCTACTACACACGCCGCCTCAGGACCGCTCTGATTCTTGAGGGTGAAGTGAAGAACGTCTTCAGTCAGAGAGAAAGAGAGGAAACAAGGTTAATGCCTTCGGTCTGAGCTCAAAGAGACGAGTGCTGCTGCCTCGTTTCTACCGTGAGAGACGTGTTGACTGTCGTATGTTAATGTTTCATTCTGTACATCCTTACTCCTCTACTCCTCTACTCCTCCTGTACTCCTCCTCCTCTACTTCGGTCTGAGCTCAAAGAGACGAGAGCTGCTGCCTCGTTTCCACCGTGAGAGACGTGTTGACTGTCGTATGTTAATGTTTCATTCTGTACATCCTTACTCCTCTACTCCTCTACTCCTCTACTCCTCCTCTACTCCTCCTCCTCTACTTCGGTCTGAGCTCAAAGAGACGAGAGCTGCTGCCTCGTTTCTACCGTGAGAGACGTGTTGACTGTCGTATGTTAATGTTTCATTACGTGTATCCCTGCTCCTCTACTCCTCCTCTACTCCTCCTCCTCTAATCCTCCTACTCCTCTACTCCTCCTCCTCTAATCTACCTCCTCCCCTCCTTGTCCTCCTTCTCGTCCTTTCCTCTCCCCCTCTAATCCTCCTCCTCTCCTCCTCCTCCTACTCCTTTCCTCTCCCTCTCTAATCCTCCTCCTCTACTCCTCCTCCTCCCCTCCTCTTCCCTTCCTCCTCTCCCACCCCCTCCTCCCCCTCCTCCTCCTTCTCCTCATCTTCCTCTACCTCTCCTCACCCTCCTCCTTTCCTCCCCCCCTCTAATCCTCCTCCTGCTCCTACTTTCCTCTCCCTCTCTAATCCTCCTCCTCTCCTCCTCTTCCTCCCCCTCTCCTCCTCCTCCTCTCCACCTGTCCTCCCCCTCCTCCTCCTCACCTTCCTCTCCTCCTCCTCTTCCCCTCCTCCTCCTCCTCTCCCCTCTAATCCTCCTCCTCCTACTACTTTCATCTCCCTCTCTACTCCTCCTCCCCTCCTCCCTTCCTCCTCTCCTCCTGTCCTCTCCCTCCTCTCCTCCCCCTCCCCCTCCTCCTCTACAGATATTCTCGCTGGTGGTCTTCGCCTCCATCGTGAACGAGGGTTACGTCAACATGGGCAGCGAGCGCCTCCACTGCGTCTTCAACAAGAACGCGGATGCGTGTAACTACGGCGTGTTCGTGGGCCTGGTGGGCCTGCTGGCCTGCTCCTTCTTCTTCCTGCTGGACTACAAGTTCTCCTCCATCAGCTCCGTCAAAGACAGGAAGAAGGCCATCATGGTCGAGGTCGGCTTCTCGGGTGAGGAGGCGTTCCATGATTGATTTTCTAAAACCGGCAGGATTAAAAAAAGGCTGGGTTTCCCCAAAATACCAATGAAAAGTAGCTTCTTTGTTTCAGATGAGCGCTTTAACGCGGGAGAAATGAAACCTCTAACATAAAAATAGCAAAATTAGAGTACTTTTGATTCCTAAAAGGGAACAGAGTACTGCCTCAGCTGTCACCTGCAGCTGTTTCATGATTCAAGTTGGAAATTACCTTTCTGTTTTTACTGTTGTAACAAAGATTATTGTTCCTCTGGTGCAGGTTTCTGGACCTTCCTGTACTTTGTAAGTTTCTGTTTCCTGGCCAATCAGTGGTCTCGGACCACGGCCGATGAGCTGCCACTCAACCAGGGGGCGGACGCAGCCCGGGCCGCCATCGCCTTCTCCTTCTTCTCCATCATCACCTGGGTGAGAACAGCATGAAACCATTTAAACAGAATGATGGTGTTTCTGAATAGTGATGTGAAGGTCTGGGAAGGCATTTTTTTCTGCTTTCCTTCACTAAACATTAACCTTACACAATGGGCTGGACAGCCCCCGATAGCAACAAAAAAATCCCACCCAATATGTTTTTTTCATTTTCAACAACATATAGCAGGTCGAGCGTGACTCGAAGTGCAGCTGGAGACAAAGAGTGGCTCTTTAAGTCCTTTCTAAAGCAGATATTATGTCTCACAAAACACAATCGGACATCTATATATTCTGAAATGTGTCATGATCTTTATATTGAGACGAGGTTATCATGCACAGTTTTGACAGAGGGAAAAGGATGATTGGATTATTGAGACCAGGACCAGAACTTCCATCTGTTTCTGACTCACTTTAAGATCTGCTGAGTCATGCTCTGTATCTTTATGCCCTCCTGTAGACCGGTCTAACCGTGCGTGCGGTCCAGAAGTATCTGCTCGGCACAGACATGACTCTGTTCACCACGGAGCACTTGGACGGCGGAGCGCCGACCCAGCCGTACCCCTCCAACTCACCAGGGGGCACCACCACCACCACCGCCGAGACCACGGAGACCTACCAGAGCCCACCGTTCACCGAGAACACCGCAGCACCCACATACCAGGTTCCCATTTACTAGAAGGTAGACCCAAGGTCGGGAGATGGATCAGAGGATAGAGATAGAAAAGAAAAACTGCTTCCTGTGATGTTTCACCTGCGGTTGTTTATGTGTTGATCTGAGTTTTCAATAATTGTAAAAAAAAAACAAAAAAAAAAAAACAAAAAAGAATAAAAACGGCCTCTCCTTCTTTGTTCCCTCCTCTCGTTCCCTTTCCTTTTAACATTCCAGCTTTATCGGCACCCAAATTCCTACTTTCTGAAATCCGGTGTCCTCGGCTCGGAGAAACATAAAAGCGAGAGGAGGAAACGTGGAGGAAGAGGCCACTTTGCAGTATTTAAACAAAATTATGACCAAAAAAAGACATAAATAAATAAAAAAGATTAAAGGATCAACAAGTGTGTGACTCCACCACAGAGTAGTAGATAAAAAAAAAAAAGATTATGCAGAAGGCACTCACATACAGCACCTTCATCTCATCCGTTCATCGATGTGTCAAAGATCCCCTCTCATGCCAAACACGACGGGGAATGTTTTTTATTTAAAGCCCGGTCTGGTCCCCCCGCTGCAGTTAAACGTGATCATCTGTGTTCAATCTGCATGTTTCCAAACTTAGAGATCAACTAAGTGCCATACTGTACTGTGTGTCTCAGACAGTGACTTAATTTAGTAGATTTCTACATGCTGTAAAAAAAAACAAACAAAAAAAAACAACAATGTTCTGTGACTAAGTGCAATATCTCACATTCTTCTGTCGGTAGGTAGATATATACTGTACTGTAGGTAGGCTAGACGCCGTCAGGCTAGAACCAACTTTAGGCACCGTCTCAAATTACACACTAGTCTTTGAATTGTACGAACAAATCTCAGGCAAAATCCACATTTATCGATCCCACTTTGATTGAACGGACCCCGAGAGAACGTTTCATCCACAAAAAGCTTTGTTAAAATGAATATCGGTAATAAGTTATGGTCTTGAAATCCTTATTTGAACACATTTTTAAGGAAAAACAACAGAATCTGTGTGATTCTGGTTGATCCCTAATCCACGGTGAATCCTTTCTCACTGGTGAGGTCTCCGTGCCAGGCATGGATGGATTATTGAATTGACCGATGGGCCAATGGGGTCAGGTGACCCCTGGACCAAAGCCTCCGTTTGAAGTGATTTTTTTTTTTTAAACATTCCTTGTTGGAAAGTCAATCAAACGACTACAAGGAGGCACAAAGACGCACACAAAGGAGGCGAAGATTGCAAAAGAAGCTACAAAGAGATTAAAAAATCACATAACAATAATAAAAAAGACTACAATGAAGCAGACTTGAAAGAGACCACCACTAAAAGGGGGCAGGGGGCCTTTTATGTCTGTGCTCAGGGGCCCATTATCCCATAATCCTTCCATGGCACCAGGGAATGTATGTAGTCCGTGATTTGAGACCGTGTCCTACGTTTGGTGTGTAAAACGGGGCGAGTGGGGAGATTCTGGGTACGTCAGGTCCGTTTATGTTTACGTTTTTAGAAGCTGCCAAACTGCCCTGTGTTGTTATTACCATGTTACTACTATGTTGTTATCGTCTGTAGGAGTTTATCACAAAGCAGGAGGGCAACAGGTGAGCGAGGTCGGGTTGCTGCAAGATTCACTGCAGTCTCAGGCAAAAGGAAAAAAAATTCTGGTTGTGGGATGTTGGGGATCGCTAGCTGGCTAATTCATTGATCCTGCAATCCTGCTATTGAGGGAGGGAAAGGAGGGGGGGTTGTTGCCATGGTGATAGGGACAGGGTTGGGTGGATGTTGGTCACTAAGGGCCCTGATGTAGATAGTAACCATGCCAACCATGTCGGTGTGTAGCAGTGTCTGTGTCGTGGTTCACGTACACTCGCCATCAGCGAATCTGTAGTTTTGGTGTGTGTGTGTGTGTGTGTGTGTGTGTGTGTGTGTGTGTGTGTGTGTGTGTGTGTGTGTGTGTGTGTGTGTGTGTGTGTATGAGGAAGTGTATCAGCATGCATGAGGAAGTGTGAAAGTGCGTGAATGTGTGAAGTGCATTAGATTTTGTGATGCAGAACAGTTATTTTCTTGAACGTGCGTTTGTCAAAGTTTTAGTGCAGAGGAGGAAATTAAAAGTGTGTTACATCCAATCATTTCCCCCCAAAATAAAAAGTATTTCTGCTAAATATATAATCAGTATCACTGTCAAGATATATGAATTGCAAAGTATGAAACTAAAGATTTTTTTTTTGATGAACAGAGCCAAATATAAACCCTCATATTAGAGCGATATAATTGACGTGTAGAATGCGTTGCCTGCCGTGTTAAGCGCCCTCTGCTGACCAGAGAAGGTACTACAGCAGCAGCAGGACAACCGGGGGCCTCTCAAGGAGTTTTAAAAAGTAGTCATGATAACAATGCATGAAATTGTATAGATCTCATCATATATTGAATACTGTGTAATTCTTACGTTGACGAGTTGTTTTTGCAAAAATGAGATTGGCCGGCCGTCAGTGCAGCTTTCTTCTTTGTGTTACATTAAATCGCAGTTTATTGTCAGAATTGCGACCAAACGACTCTTTGTTTATTCAGTGACGTTATCTCAGCCTCATGATCGTGTTGGTCACACGCACCAGTGTTCACATATCGCAAAGCCTCCTGGGTGAAACTTCCCCCAGCATGCTGACACCCACAAACATAGAAAGTAGAGTCAGGTAGGAAGGCCTGGAGCTGCAGCGCAAAATGTCAGCGAACAAAGTGCAGCCTCTGTGCTCAAGTCCCAGTCCTAAAATCTCCATTGGCTACAGCGAGTAGAGGGAATTATCTGCTCTCTGAAATAACAGATAATAAACACACTCATATAAATCAGGCGATAATGAAGTAGTCGTTATAAACGAGGGTAAATGACCCATGAAGGGATGCAGGTTCTCAATGCAGTCTGAAGGCAAATGGGAATAAAACCAGTCTCTTTGTTCTGGTTCCAGCACTCAAAAGGTTAATTTAGAAGCAGTCTTCTTTCCATTCAGTTTAAGATTTACCTGTGAGCATTAAAAAAAAACATGTTATTCCCCAGACAGTCAAGCGAGTGCATAATTAATGGGGTTTTAAATTGATAACCAGAGGATTTTGATTGGGAAATGGTGCAACAGGGGTTTCATGTTTTTACAAGTTAAAGGATGTTACTTCTCATTCCCTACGAGTTGCACTGCCAACTATTTCCTGGAGGCAAATTGATTTTTAATCTTTACAAACAGAACATCTCAACAACTCCAGACATAAAATATTCCACTTGACCCGATGCCACCCCACAACAATGAAACTCTGGCATATTATTACAGTTAGGCTCCTTAATTAATGCTGAAATGTGAAAAAGGTGTATTACTGGGCTGCTAGTTACCTGTTGACTGTGGTCAGGTGGTATGAGGTACTATCGGGGGACCGTCAGGTCAGGTTGTATTATTGTTCTCAGTATTTCGGTCTCTTCTTCAGTCGGTGTGGTAGATAAAAAAATAATAATAATAATACAAGCATTCTCTATGTTTTGTGCTCCGGCCCATGTACACTGCCGTCGTATTGGTTGATTGTAAAATTCAGTACGTTATTGAAGTAAATGGAACCTGTGTGTGATGCTGTCTAGGGTCTGGTTTGTCCTGTATTACTAAAAAATATATATATATAAAATAATATTAATGATTATTTATGAACTAGAATGCACTCTTTGTTGGAAATACTTTATTTGACCACTCTTAAAGGGGCCGTTGGCACCGAAATCAAAACTTTTGTGTGATCATGCTGTCGTTTTGTTAGACTGAGATTATAAAAAGGTGACGATACGTAGTGACGCGGGGGCCATCAGTTGTGTGGTTTCCAGTATAATACATTGCATGGATGTTAAAATATCCCCCCCCCATAATATTGATAACAAAAATGTAACTCCCCCCCTCCACCCCATCGACCAACAATCAAGTAAACATTGATTTTGTAGCGTGTTACCCCTTTAACATGTTTCCTCCGAGTTGTTTTTTCCTGTTCTGAAGGTGTTTGACCTCTTCAGTGTAAAAACGCTGTGTACAGAGATGTGTGTCACTGTCTATTTCCTGAATGTCTCTGGACTGCAGTCTGACCGTCACTCGAATAAAAAAGAAAACATGTTTTGGACTGCCTGTTTCTGTCCCTGACTCTGCTGCATGAGGATTTGTGAAGTGCATCTATAAAAAGGAGCATTAATCAATATTTTATAAATAAATAAAATAATAATAATGAAATAATCATGAAGAAATGACAATAGAAACAACGTGACAATGGGGAAGGGGTCGCTGATGAATGCTATGTAAAAAGGTGAGATATTAATATTGTGTTCACATCTCGTTTGTGCTGCCCTCAAGTGGCCAACAACGGTTAGTGCAGGTTTAAAGGGTAGATGTTGACACACGAGTTGCGACGACCTATCCCAACTTATCCATTTAGGGTGTGAACGGGGAGCTTTCTACGGCTGACTAACAAAATAAACTCACAAAATGTCAATTATCGGAATATTCTAACAACTCAAGAGAAAAATACAAATGAAATCAAGTCTCTGTTACAGCAAACTAACACAGGTTTTGCCTCGTTAAAACACACTTGCAATGCAATCAAAATAGAACTCACCAAAACCATTAATCGTTAGTCTTTCCGCTGTTCCAACAATCAGTAACTGTGGTCAAAATAAATCCTTAACTCACAGTTTAAGATGCGACAATGAGCCGGCTCTCTCCGAGAAGTAGCTCTCACTTCTTCTTCTTCAGAGAGGAGGGAAACCACTGAATTAGAATTGTACAATAAATAAAAATATTACCCTGCTGGTCTCGGTCTTTCCAGTTTATCTTTGGGATCTTTTGAAGAAGGTCTCCGGCACATCTGTGTCCCATTGAGGACGGAAACTTTAATCCCACTGCATCCTGGAGCGGCCTCTCAGCCTCAACACTGTAAAACGTACACGGCAAACATCCTCATGCATACAACGTCCTCTGTGCTCATGTTTTGGGATGCCATTATTGCCTTATTTGCAATGCAAGCTTAGAGTACAACGCCCACAGCAAACAAAGCCGAAGTGTCACGGTGTCGTTTTCTGGCTTCCATCGAAGTCTAACAAATATACAGAAACTTACTGGACTGACAGAAACCGCTTTATTGAAGCAAGACAGAACATAGAGTACGCTGCTTTCTGATGGTTAGACAAACCAGACACACACACACTCAGACACACACACACTCTCAGACACTCAGACACACACACACACACAGGTAAAGGGTCCTGAGAGAGAAGATGAACAGATTGTGTACTAAACGTAGTCACCAACATTTAGAGGAATGACGATGTTTTTTTGTGCATTAAGACAGCACGAGGAATTTCTTCATGATAACTCATAACAAAATGAATACAACTAAAACCTTAAATTAAAAGAGCTACTGGCAACCTCAGTGCTTGGAGGTCTCAGTTTATTCATTGTTTGTATTAATTAACTTAACTGTAAAAACATGCTCTTTCATTGTTTAGTTCCATCTGAAACTTTGTGCAACAATAATGAGTCAATCAGCCAATAAACCACATCTAATGGTGAGTGATGTTAAGAGAAGAAGAGAAAACTATATAAATAAAATAAAAAAACATTCAAGCTGTGAACCAAAATTTGTTCTGAGACCTGAAGCAGCTTACATGCTTGTCACTCGCCCTCCTACACAATAAACAATCTATTCACTCCCTCAAACAGGCCTTCCTCTGCATGAAGCAACCCACAGTCAAAAGCAATTCAACGCCTCAATAAATATGCTGCTAAATAGTTGAACCGAACATGAGAGTTTTTATTTTGTTATTTACCAAGCAGCTCGCTGGGGGGGAAAATCGTACATACTTTATCAGCCTTGATGTTAACAAAACACATTGTGATCTTCTGTTTAAGTGAAAACACAAAGCAAGGTAAAAAAAAAATGTAAATCAATAACATTTTTGCATTATGGAGCATGAAGCATTCAAGTTAAGCCATAGTTCGTCTCTCCTCTTTCATTAAATAAAATCAACAGGTGGAGTTAGACGCTGCCAGTGCGTGAGCCAGACACCCTCAAAGGATGCGAGTGGGAAAAAAAAGACTTGAGATGGAGCAACCCTGTGTGTTTAAACTGTGAAACCACACACACACACCTACCAACAGGATCTTCTTGGAAAGTAAAAACACCATCTTAAATTCCAATTCACTGCGAGCTATTAACCCTGATCTCCACTGGGATGTGGTCACACGGGGAATAAGGCTGCTATTTTCCACACTGGCTGCTGTGGGGGCAACTAAAAATCTGCCCCAACATGGCAAACGAAGCAGATGA
Organism: Chelidonichthys spinosus; assembly: GCA_029853015.1. Classification (NCBI taxonomy): domain Eukaryota; kingdom Metazoa; phylum Chordata; class Actinopteri; order Perciformes; family Triglidae; genus Chelidonichthys; species Chelidonichthys spinosus. Next base: position 17,974,683 of record CM056839.1, on the reverse strand, counting down.
AAAAAAAAAAAAGAGAGAGAACGAGAGGCTAGCTGATGATACGGCTGATTGACTGCAAGGAAGGGAACTCCTCACTGTCCCTGATGTGCAGGGACTTGTGGGAGCTGAAGTCTTTAGGGGCCAGTACCTGTCTGCAAGTGGGGCACACCTGGCAGTCCAGCTCAGCTGCTGCGTGAGCCACCGTGGTGGGCATCTGCCATGCGTTCTTCTTGTTCTTGTTTTTCTTCCCTCCTCCGGCGCCCGACTGCTTCTCCAGCGCCTTACAGTCTCCGTGAGCAGTCAGGAGCTCCTGCTGCTTGCTGGTGTCCGGCAAGAGCACCAGCAGCTCGTTAAAGATGCGGTTAAAGTCATCCCCGAGCAGGTCCTTACAGCTGCTGTGGTACTCCACTGCTGACATCACACTCTGGGAACAAAGAGGAGGAGGAGGAGGAGGGCTTGTGTTATGTACAGGTTTGTAGCCACCAATGAGTATTAGCAAGTATTATTATGGGAACACAACATCTTAAAATAATCCTCAGGATCATAATTTTTAATATTATTTGACAAGTACCTGTCTGAACTGTGCAGAGTAGTTTTTGAACTGGTTGAACTTTGACTCATCGTTGTGGAGGTACATTCTAATGGACTGGATCAGCTCCAGGTTCCTCTGATGGAAATCCTCTGGCACCAGGTAACCAGCGTTCGACACCTTGGGGGGCCTGGGGCATAAGAATTATAATAATTACAATCATTTCTTTGTCAAACACAGACAAACCCTAAGAGAGCATGTATAAGAAGGGAGGGTTGTCTCACAGGTTAACTGCAGACGGAGCAGGCTCCACCACATTGCTGTTGAGGGGGATCCCAGTGAATCCCGGGGGAGGTTTGGTGGCTGAGATCCCCAGGCCGGGTGGAGGTGGAGGCAGAGTGGAGGATGGGGCAGGAGTTGAGGCTTTCAGCGGGAAGGAGGACTTGAAGCCTGTGAGATAAACAAAGTGTGAGCTGCTACAACAACGGACCTTTATTTTTGGTTTAAACAATACAATATAAAGGGAAGAACAGAAATATGCACCTGGTGGTGGTTTCTTGGTCATGAGAGCAGGGAACTCTTCCTCCTGTTCAATAGGGGGGTCTGCCTTGGGATGAGGGGTTATCGCAACAGCCTCTTTACTACTGGGTGGTGGTTTTTCAGGGTGGCCATTAGCCAGCCCACTCATCAGTGTCGCTGTCGGAGCGCTGGAGGGGGGTTTGATCCTTTTCTCGGGGACGTTCTCCTTTTGTGCCACCGTTTTCACCGAGATTGTACTTACAGTTTGTGTCGTCCCCGACATGGACAACACAGAAGGGGAGGGGGCAGCCGTGTTCTTCTGCTGTTTTTTCTTCTTGTTGGCTTTAGAGGTAGGAGGCTCAGTGCTGGGGGTCGGGTTTGGAGGGGTGGAGGTCACAGTGGGGGGTTTGCTGTTGCCTCCTTTAACCGTGAGCAGAGAGGAGATGTCCAACATGGTGGGAACCGAGCGGAACTCCTGCTGCGTCAAACCTCCTTTATCATCATCGCCATCAGAAGGAGGAGAGTGCGTCGATGCTGCTTTTACATTCTCGCTCATCTTCTTTTTCCTCCGTGAAGATGAAGAGTTCGAGGAGGAGAGGAGCTGAGGGCCAGATGATGCAGATGAGAGCGGAGGGGGAGGTCTGGAGGACGGAGGGGGGTTAGGGTTAGAGTTGGGTTTAGCTACGGCCGTATGGTTGGACCAAGCAGAGATGGTACCAGCTGCGTGTTTGAGGGGCCGGATTTTGGACACAAGCGCGGGGAAGTCCTCCTCTTGGAATGAGGAGGACTTCTTGGGTTGGGCAGAGTAAGCCGGGGTCATGGGGGATGCAACGGCTACAGCCGAGAGGCTCGGGAAGTCGTCTTCCTTCAAAGCTGCATGGGCCGCCGCTACCGCCGCAGGAGCTAACTTCACACTGGAGGGATGCAAACAACACAAAGTCAACATTTCAGTACACTTTGGTGTGTCATGAGGATTTCAGTGTGTACGGGGAAGATTAACACATTACATGGGTGGGGCAGCTGTGGCCCCTAAAGCTGGGAAGTCGTCTTCTTCTTCCCCTGGAGTAGCGCTCTTCATTGTTCTTACTGTTAAAGAGAACAAAACACATCAGCACAGTGAGTTTGGCTGCTGATGATCACTGCTGTTTCTTCTTCTGCATTACTTATTTCTGCATTTATAGCTAAATTATTAGCACCACACAAGACAAGGAAATGGTGAAGCCAATAGAGTGGTGAAGTCCCGCCCCTCCATTTCCGGGACATGGGTCCTCAAAAGCAAAAAAATATCAATGCGATTCAATGGGTAGATACAAATTATTTTCTGGTCCCGTTTGAATTGTGCCATGGATTTCACATATGTTCTTTGTGATATTTAAAGAAAATTTTTCACGCAAAGAAGACGACAATTAAGCGCGAAGAGTTTTGATAAAGTTAGGTTTTGTGTGAGCCGCTTTGTGAACTACAGCTCCTCGCTGTTCTCGTCGCGAATGATATACGTCACCACCCGCCGAGTCCGAAGTCCGCCGAGATGGCTGTTTCTCTGCTCCACTTCACCGCTTTTTTCCAAGGGCAGAATAAAAGTATCGAAAGGGGGGAGAACCACTATAAGTCGGGTCATGTGGAGAGCCGAGGGAGGGAAAAGGGCGATGACGTGACGTCACATACGCGACACAACATGTAGTCTTTATCATTGTGTTTTCTCAATGAATTTTAACTGAAGAATTGCACAATAAACGGTCAAACTCTTGACATGGAAAATTATAATTTAAGCCTATAAACAACATTTGTGTAATCCAAGGCATAACGACCGGGGGATCAGATAATAATTATTTTCCGTCCATTGAACACCATTCATTTTTTTCGCTCCGAAAGGACCCATGGCGCCGTTACTTCCTGCTTCCGCTTCGGCACTCTATAAACAACACGCTTAGTATTAATTATACTTTTTCCACCTGGAGGTTTGGTTATTGGTTTGATGAGTCCGGCCCTGTGTTTGGGCTCTTCTGGTTCAGCTCTCTCAGTCCTCTCTTCTCTGCAGTGTTTGGGAGCGCTCCTCTCCTGCATTGTTCCTCTTTCCTCCTGTCTACGCTTTGCCATGGAGGCCCTCATAGCAGCTGCCACCTCCCTGTCCTCCTCCTCTCTGCAAGGGCAAGTACACAGTCAATTACACTCAAACGCAAGGAGAAACCAATCCGAGACAAACATGACTTTGAACAGATGGGTATTTGATTGTTACAGCTATTAAAAATATGGTTTGAACAGTCGGGTAATAAAAGCACTGTTGTACAAGTACAAGGTTGTGGGACACATAAACCATTGCAATATGCAACCATCCATTCATTATTTTCCAAGTTCACTCCTCAACAATGGCAGCGGATGCTCGGCAGTCCAGTTATCAAGGTTATGACAGCGACAGCGATCCTTTGTCTATCCTGCAAGGTTTCTATATGCTGTTGGTGCACAAATACACAGAAATCTTCCCTACAATATGTAAAGCAGTAGAGTCTGATGCTTGCTTGCAACACAGTCATAAACCACCATCCATTCAATGCAGCATTGCTAATTTAGACTCACCGGGAGTACCTCCAGCTCTTCTGTCCCCCATGAATCCTTCCTCGTCCTCCTCGACTCTGACGCATCTCCTCATAGTCCTCGCCTGACACCAGACCTGAGGGACAACGGGGTTTTTTTTCTTCACATTCACTGCCTTCAAACTCCTACATCCACCTCTAATCATAAAGATGAGGTCATCCTCAAACAGGGAGCGATAACATGCTCACCGACCTTCATTTCTCCTCTGTTGCCTCGGGGCGTAGTTAAACTGCAGGTCGATGTGGCGGTTCTGTCGAGCCTCTGCTCGGTTCTTGCTGTGTGCTGCAGCCTTGTGGGCCTTGTAGTCGATCTCGGAGCGGAATGCATGGGTGAACTGTTCTGTGGCACAGCGGCCCTCCTCACACAGATAGTGACTCTCTCTGAAGTGCTCACTCAGGTATGGATAATCACTGTCGATAGCAAAGTTAAAAAAATACATTTTTGACACAGCCACCACACCAGAGCGACCAAATGGGGTTTCTATGTGTGAGAAACAGCTATAAACACCTGTAATATTCCTGGGAACCATCTGCATCACAGAAATGGCAAAAGTAGTGGTCCCTGCGCAAGTGTTTAAGCAGCTCATCATTATCAAGGTAACGATCGTCGCAGAACTTGCAGAGCGGGTGTCCTCGGTGACTAGTGTCGTCTGGGTCTCCATGTGCTCTGTGACGAGCCAATTCCTTACGGTTGTACCATTTACGCTCATGGGAGAAGATCTGGTGGGAGAGGTTAAGAGACACAGAAGGAAGTATTAGAATACAAATGTAATACAAGGTACGCAACTAATACAAGAATCAATACTACATTGTTTAGCATAAAAACGTAGGTATGCACAATAAGCTCAACTTATAACTAAATGAGCATTCTTCTTAGGGAGGACTAAAAGTTTCCAAATATCAACTTAAGGCTTGCAGGTAACCCATCCCACTCTCAAGATAGTTTCTCGTCTAATATAAACCCTAAGTACGCTGATTCCTTGGCTGTAACTTCAAAGTCACCCACTAACAATCTGAACCCAGGATAATTTATATTCTGCTAAACACAAGCTAACTTTGTGGATTTCTGAACCAAAGTGATTTTCTACTTCTAATGTCTTGTGACGAGAGACTAGGAGAGCTGAACCATCTGCGTAATCCCCTGCAGCAGCTGGTTAGGGATGACTATACCTTGAGATGCTTTGTGCAGAGCTTGCAACAGAAGAGCTCATGCTGCTTCCTCATGTGCTGCTCCAACTCTTCAAACTTGGAAAACACCTTCGGCTCTGAACAGCGGAGGCACTCTGGCAACAGCAGATGCCTGATAAAAAAAACACACAAACACAGACCGAGCAATCAGTAAAAACAAGGACACAATATGGTTTTATCCCAATAATAAAACACTGGAGGATTTCCCTCATTTACCAGGCTATTTTTAGTCACAATATGTCTGCATGTGGTTACATACTTCCCAACACTTCATCAGGCTACTGCTTGCGGAAAGATGTGCTTTTCTATGGAGCCAGGTCAGTGACATTTTGAATTTTGGTATTGAAAAGAAATTGCCATTGAAAAGAAATCCTGAACTAAGAAACGCAAACACTGGCATTGTCATACTTGCATTTAAAAAAAAAGTCACATTAAAAAACCGAGCTACCAATAAAGAGAAAATGTAAAACACTTATTGTTATTTTCTGACACCATGATGCGTTTAGTTTCTATTCAGTTTTCAGTTTCAATTCTCACCAAAGGGAGAGTGACACAGCCATATGTTACCAGCATTTGACTGGTAGATTGAGTATCCATTGCCTGTAGTCGCTGGTACAGTGAACTTGTGGATAACAACACAATCCTAAATAACGGAGAACAGAGCAGCACCTGTATCGGGCGTAGATCCTGTCGTCACAGAAATAGATATCATGCTTCTTCTCACAGGGGAACTGCTGGTAGGGCAGAGAAGAGAAGGCCTCCAGCTTTTTCACAAACACCACCTGAGGACAACACGACAGTCAGAACCACAGTATATGAACTGCTAAACATCTCATTCATAAACACACACTCTTTGTGCAGGGAAAGAAAGGCTGTCATGCACTGTTGATCCAAAATATATACTCCGAGGCAAGTAAGTATAGTTTGGTAAGACTGAAAGACTAAAAATGCAGCTGCTGTCATATATATGTTATGTAATGTTCCTCTGGAATTCTGGGAAAGTAGTCACCGTATATAACAGGTTAGTAAACCGTATATAACAGGTTATATATATATATATTATTTTCTATTTTAAAGGGAAGCAGCTCAAAACAATTACACAAACAGCAGCAACCAGCTGTAATAATAGATGACAGTGAACATTTCACAGTTGACAGGTAGTATAAACGTTACTTTTTAAGAGAGTGGTAGATAGTAAGGCCCAAAGTCCAGCCCAACGTTAGCTGAAACCGAGTGGAACAATCGAAGGCTAGCAGACACACACACGTCAGTTGCCGTAGAATTAAAAATGTCTAGCATTTGGCTAAATAGACAGCAGCAACAAGTACAGCCTCGACACTTTCGGTGCAACTGTCAGTGACCACCATCGCTGTCTCCCACTAGCAACCGAGCTACCGCCGCTGAGCCATTTATAACGTGCTAGCACGCTGGTTTGAGAGCTAACAGCTGACATGCTCTCCCAGCCTTAGCTTAATGCACTGACAGCTCACCGAGCCTCAAGATAGCCCCGCTGGGCTAGCACTGTGTCAATGTGTTAGCCTACTCTACCTGATTAAGGTAGAACTAGCTAGCTTACCTGGTGGGCTTGCTAATGTTACAGCGAGCTACCTTAGCTAAGCTAATGACAGCGAGGAAGAAGGGTAACGTTACGTTACTCTGTGGACACCACTAGTCAATATGTCTTATCTTTAAACAATGCCTTTCATTCATCATGCATCCAGCTACGATTTTAAATCAGAGGAATTCTGATTATTTTTATAGGATAAACCTGCCAGAGGCGTGCGGCCTAGTTAGCACCAACCGGGCGCCATCCCCGAGGCACAGTAGCGGAGGAATGCCCACCTTGTCGAGCTCTTCCCGGCAGACAGCGCAGTACTTCTGGTCGCACAGCACCCTCATTTTGGTGGAGCAGCGGTAACAAACCGGGTGGTCGCATTTCCCCAGGGCGAAGATATCGACTTCTTGGCAGCACAGGACGCAGTGCTTCTCCGTGTCTTTAGTGGTGGTTGGAGCCATGGCGTCGAAAAAAGGCACAAATCAACTTAAGTGCTATTTGTTATGAAGAAGACACACAGTCGCGAGAGCGCTTACGTAATTATGAAAGTCTGAATCACTGCCGCCGCGTCACGTATCGGTTGTACCTCCGACCTGTATAGCATGCGGATGGGACGTCTCGCCTTGTGGTGCGGAGCTGCTTAGACCTATCGCACGCTTTTCCTTTTGGGCAAGCCATCACGGCTGTTCCACGTGTGTCCCATGGTGTGTGCCAGACAGGACACCGGTCTGATACCAGATACTGTACTTTGGGAAACAGTAGCATGTGCCTCAAAGTCCTACAAAATAACTATACACAGGTTCATCTATGGATTTTTATCATTTGATTTAGGAAATATGTCAAGATTAGGATTTACTGCATAATAGTATTGTATTTTTTTCCCCTTCTCAATGCATATGTATATAAATATAAATCCTTGATGCTTCCTTGGAGATTTAGAAGCATTATATAGTTTTTTTTGCTTCATTATTTACTGCTTTTAATAGAATCCAGTCCTGTATGTGAATGCTGCAGCATAAATTATCTTAAGCAACCTGAGCACACAGGAGACCAGGAAGGAGAAGTGTTGGGTCCCATCCAAGTCAGCTGCCGGCTCCCACATTTGCAAAATCGGATGTGGAGTTGAAATGAAAAATACCTTATAAACCCTTTTAAGATCATAACCTTGGTTGTGTTGTGCACCTATTTAACAATAGAGGAACACAATCAGTAAAATTAGAGGGGAAAGGTTTTTTTATTTGAAGGATGAGGTCACCATTAAAAGAATCGATGACATGTTGAAAACTTGAAACATAATAAAGTGACAGATTTCCAGGGAGCTGAAGTCCCCATCGTTGGGTCTGCCAGCAGTGATAAGTACATCAGTGCAGTAATGTGGTGAAACAGCCATGGTTGTGGAGCTGGCTAGCGTCTCTTGTAGTGGTTGCTGCTCAGGCCCATGAATCTGAACGTGCAGCTGGCAATATTCTCATAGAGAAGGAACATGAGTGCAGCAGTCAGCACCGTCTGCAGCAGCTTGGCCTCCAAGCCTTTAAAAAGACCCAATACGCCGTACTTCCTATAGAAGGACAGCAGAGTTAAAAAAGGAAACAAAAAAACATGTCAATTATCAATATCTGAAGATAAGCCTACATTGTTTTTGTTCCCCTAATGAGTTATTGAAGTTTCACTGTTCAGCGATCAGGACACCATGTGTACAGCCATTGTTTACTCATCTGCAGTGGTTCATGTGGTATACCAGCATAGACATACAGTATTTACAGCCTTCCAAATAAAAGGCAACAACAGCAACTTGTAGGCTGGATGAATAAAAGGAGTTCTCTCGTTTTTTATGGCAATATTAACACGTTCTATTTTACTGGGCCATTTAAAATGATGCAAAGTTCTGCAAAATTAAAAAATTATTACAATTACAACCTTATTTGAGAAGCTTAATATGTAATCTGTGTTTGTCTGCACCCACCTCACTCTGTTGACCAACAGACACTTGATAGTCCTCATACTGGACACTAGTCTTGACTCATCTGTTGACGCACGGAACTGGCCAAACTGTAGCGATTTAATAAAAAACAACAACAAAGACACAAAAAAACATGCTATAAAAAGCCGCAATGTGTAGAATTAGTGTTTGGGATCAAAGCATCTTATCAATTATTCTGACTTTACACTTGTAAATAAAACCCACGTGCTGTAAACCCCAAACCTACCCTGAGGATGGACTGTATCGTCTGTAGCGGATACGTAGCAATGGTGGCAACGGCTTTGGCAACCGCACTGATCATGAAGACCTCAGCAGATGACAGCTTTGGGGGGGTAAATAATTTCATATTATTAGCAGAACAGTGGTGACCTTAAGGTCTATCTGAGGAGTACGCCCTCTAGAGGGTTTACAGGAACCGTCGCACTAATTAGTGACGTGATAACTCACATTATCCTCATACATTCATCCACCGTTGCTACGGTGAACAAAAATGCATAAAGGATCTGCTTCAACAGTCTCGCTCTGCTTAAGCCGCACAAAAGTCATGTGAACAGAATTAGTGCATTTCGAGTGTCCACCCGTCCAGATAACGGGATGACCTGAAGTAACTTCCCTCCTTTACTTTTCCATTGGTTAGTTAAAAGTGCATAAGTCTATTATGCATATATTTTATTTTACTATTATGAGGCATTTCTGTTTACCTGTAATATTAGTTTATTATAATAACGTTATATTATATTGTAAATTGTATTATATTCAGGTTATTCAGCGACAGTGTATTACTGATCATTCTAACTCTTTAACATATTTTGAGCTTTTATAAAAAGTTAATATTTTATGTTTCAATTTCCAGTTATGTTCAAAACATGATCTCATGTTATCTATACTGTAACTGGCGTTTTAAATGTATTTGTTCCTTCTTTAACATTTCAATTTTCACAGCCCTTTCTTAAACGTTTGTAATAAAGTGCTTTTGTAAGAGTTATATTGTCTAATTTCAGCACAGATGATTCCTTTCCTTCGAATGTCTGTATTCTCCTAACCCCTCCCTCCCTCCCTCCCTCACCTCCCTGGAAGCTCCTCTCCTCAGCTGCCTCTTCAGGCCTTCGTAAATCATGAACTGGATGGCGGGGTTCAGCACCAGCAGCAGGGACGGGAAGGTCCCGCTCCACAGTGCGCCCACGCCCTCATCACGGATGATCTGCACAAAAGCATCTGCAAAAAAACAAAACAGCAAATCAGCCATTACTGACAAAAAAATTTGTGGTTTTACGCCTCAGCCAAACAGTCATGTTGCAGTTTACAATATGGTCAAAAACGGCAAGGATGCACAGAACATAATCAAAACTAGACAAAGACCGTTTACCCAGAGTGCCAGAGTAGTTGGTGGGCCGTATATCTGCATTGCGAAATTTGGATCCCTGAAGCTTCAGCCTGGTGTTGACCACCCACAACGGCGTGGTAACCAGTACATTTATAACACCTAGAGGCAAGAAGGAGGATGAAAGTCGAGGTAAGTCACGTAGAAAAACGGAGGTGGACTCAAATCCGAAATCGGATGGACTAAAGTCAGTAAAGCGAGGCTTTTACCTGCAGCGATGCCTATGATTAAGTCGGTGCTCGTCACCGACTGCCTTCCCTTCAGCCAGTTAGCCTTCAGGCTGTGGAAACAGTAGAAGTAAACAAAGTTGGAGCAGCACAGGCTGCAGATGACTGGGAACCATCCTCGGTATGGAGCTAATCTGCAGGGGTGGACAGCAAACACAGGAACATGCCTTAGAGCAACTTCAAGTTGTCAAACTTATCTTTTATTTACACCTTTTTCTCGTTCAGCAGGAGATTCAAGGTGTCTAAATGTATTTGCATTAACTAACAACTACATTTCCATTACACTCACATTCCTTCCTCTTTGACAATGTCTGCCAGAACGCCTGGAGTCGATTTGGCCTTCCTGTTTTCATCCACTGAACACAAACAAAACACAAGTTGTTGTTTTTTTAAAACAGCATTATATTGATGATTATAATAAGAGTGCAGAACTGCGGTTTCTCACCTTGTAGCCTCAGTCTGGCGGTATCAAGAGGGAAAAACACCGTCATAGCAGTCACACTGCCCTGAAACAGGGAATCAGTTCTTTAGGGAAGAAACTTTACACCAAACTCCATAAAGAAATCTAACAATTTAAAGTATATATGTATATATATATATAAGTACATATATATATTAAGTATGTATAGCACAAGGCAGCACAGAGAATACACTGTATTTTCTGAACAATCATAACACATTCAATTCGTTATATGTTGATCTGTTGACGAATGGAAAGGTTAGTCAAAGCATTTAAAAACGTACACATGTAGTTCATTTAACGTGGTATTTGGCAGTTAGGTAAACTTTGAGTGGACTTTTGTGTGGGAGACATAAAGCTGATATTATTCACCCACAAACAGAAATCAATAGTGAAACAAAAGCTCACAACTCACCACCGCTCCTGATATAGCATGGACCAAACCCTCGTACGACAAAACCCCGAAGCTCATCTTGAAGGTTATTCATTTATTTCACGCTTTCATTCTTTTTTTTTTTAATGTTCGACTAAAAAATAAAAACCAACGTTCACTCTCCCGAAAACAACACAGCTGTCGCACGCTCTCGCTCTTTTAAATGCCTCGCTTCCTTGTGTGCGACTTATGGTTTCCCCTCAGAACACGAGAGCATTATGGGTAATGTAGTACTCGTCGCGCTTCTCATTGTGGGGTAGTTCTAGCCAATGAAACACATCGCATTCTTTGTTTATTTGTCTCTTCTAGGAATATGTTGACTGAATAAAAGTTGGTTAAGTCTAGTATTTGTGTTATTAATGAGGAGATGAAGCTACAAACAACATGTAAAATCACATTCAGAGATGAAAAGCAGCCCCTTCAGGTGTTACAACACAGACATAAACCATTTATTGATGTTTAAACAACAGGATGCACAGAAACATACAGCGTAGTGGGCTTTTACATGCCATGCAGTGAACTTACCAGTCATCTGGTCATATACCGCATGGCACAGACGTGATAAAACCACAGATTCAAAATGAACTTGAGCAAGGCACTTATTTCTCAGCTACTGTAGTGGAAATGCTCACTGTACAAGACTGGTTATACTGGGCAGCAATAAGGTAATCAGTGAGGCACTGGCTCAATGCTTTTTATGCAACTTAAATGCAATGCCGACAGATGCAGCATGCATGCTCAACCTTCATTGTTAAACAGCTAAAATATATAAATAAATAAATAATTCTATAATAAGATATCAGTCTCCAGACCATTCACTCAGCCACTCCTGACACTGCCTCCTCTGCTCCTCACTCTCCTCCTCCCTCCTCTGTTTCCGGCGTTCTGTCCTCCTCTCCTCCTCCCTCCTCTCCCTCTCTCTCTTCTCATCTTTGATTTTCCTGTCCTCCGCCACCCGGCGCTCCAGCAGTGCCTCCACAGTGGCCGGCAGTGTCCGTAACGAGCGCTGCGGGAGCCACTTGGGATCCAGCGTGGGGAGAAAGGGGTCTCCAGCAGAGACGAGCAGGGGCTCAGGTTCCAGGGGAATGTGGAGGAGGTGGGCGTGCAGCATCATGCGGTAGGGGGCGTCATCTGCTCCCGAGCTGTAGGTAAAGTCCCCGACGATGGGGTGGCCTATTGCGCTGCAGTGGACCCTTAACTGGTGGGTTCGCCCTGTGGGTGGGAGTGGGGGTGGGGGGGTTGATGTTAAGATATTACTAAAAAATTTGTATTGTGCTCTCTATGATATTTGTTGTTGTTTGACTCATGCAAGCTTAGACTTTTCTACTTTCTACTTTTATTTTTGTTCTTTTCTTTGTAAGAACTCCATTCATTGAGTGTTGAGTAGTCTTGTAAACTCTCTTTCGTACTGTCCAGTTAAGAGTTATTTCCATAGAAGGGCAAAAGAAGAAATTCATCATCAAATGAATAAAAAAAGAGTAAATGATTGTTGTTACCAGTAAGCGGCTGCAGTAGCACCTTGGTGACAGGGTCTCCATCATACATGCCGTACTCCAACACCGTCAGCTCAGTTTGGCAAGGCTTGGCGTTCTCACAGCCTGATGACAGAAGGACGGGGCAAGATCAGCAAGAAAATAAAGTTAATAGTTCAATCATGTCAAACATGCATCATCGAATATTAAAATATACAAAAATTGGGGTTTCCAGTCAGAACCTTCTGTTCCATCAATACACATCATGTGTGTTTTTCCATCTGAGGAGTTTTTGCCAATGGAGAAGTCCAAAGTCTGTATCTCTTCTTTCACCCAGCCACGAACCTGAGAAGCAAATATTTTAAAATCAATTTCCTTCCTTTTTATTCACACACAAAAGAGAAAAATGCAATGTCACGTACAGGCCGACATAAGGTAATAACTGTGTTTCTGTTCCATACCAGGGCGAGGTAGGCTTTGGTGACGGTGCGGTCTTTGAAGCAGCGGTAAGCTCGGCCAGCAGCAGCTTTATTGAGGGCGACACAAAGAGCCCCACTTGTGGAGAAATCCAACTGATGACAGAACCTGTTGGGGGGGTTATTATTATTATTACTCTTCATGAGCATGGTGTATGATTCATGATGGTATTAGTGGGATTCTGACCTGAATCCATAGTAGGTGCTCGGGTCTGCCAGCTGTGGGAAGTGGTGGCGAAGCTGTGCCTGCACGGTGTGTTTCTCGTACCACATCTTGCTGTCGATGCGGATGTCCCAGTGCTTGTTCACGATGATGAAGTCATCGCTCTGGTACAGCACACGCAGGCTCTCCAGGCTGGCAGACTCCACCGTCATCGTGCAGCGTTTTAACTCCCACAAATCATCCAGCCCTGCAGGATAAGGAGGGGTTGATATTATTATTATGACTGAATCAGATGTATTAAACATTAAGAACCTCTGTTTAGAGTATACATACTACAATTTTACTAAACTTGCACTTACAGTAACACAACAACAGTTGCACATCTTATCATGATCCATATTTTATAAAGGAATCATTTTAAATGCTGAGTAACAAGGTTCAAGCAAATGTAGCAGTCAGTGTAGTAAAACCTACAATATTACACTATATTAGCAAAAATACAAATAAAATGGAAACGTTCCCATAAAGCACAAGTACCGACATTTTTACTTTATTTCAACCAATCATCTTCTTGGTTAACTGGCAGCTAGCTTAGCACCGGTTAGCATGTAACCACCGTTGCTAGCCACTATATGCTAACACCACGAGCTAACTAGCTATTTGTGAGCGTCATAATATTACGACTGTCTCGATAACTTACCTCGAAATACCAGTCAAGACTAACAGGCGGTGTATTTTTTCGACATAAGGAAAGTAAAAGTAGATCTATGAGGAACACACAGATGTAAACAAATCCACAAGTTGTTCCTGAGCGGCCGCTTCCTTCTTCTTCTTCCTCGTTGGCGTTTATTAGGGCAGATTACAAAGACCGATGTGTACAGCGCCATCTGCTGTACTGATGTGTGTAGCGTCGTGGGTCTCTTGTGATCTCAATAACTAGGATTGTTGAATTATGGATAATTTTGCTGAATATTACTTTAGATAATAATAATACTACTACTAATAATAATAACAATAGTAATGATATATTTTATTTGTAGTGCACATTTCATTCAATGGAGTGCTTACATTAAAACGTAAAAATAAAAAAGCATATAAAGCATAGGCATCACATCACATAACCAGATTACTGTAATTTCATCTCTTCTCCTGAACAGGTTACAAAAATCTATTTTTAACTGCCACATTATGGATTACTGTAATACTTATAGTATGTTTATTGCATTTGTTTCATAATCCCTCACCTCAACCTCACCTCGACACTTTCATCCAGCAGATCGCCGTGTCACCGGCTCTGATGACAGGCTGCATCCAGGACTGTGAGCATGTGGTATTTGAGATGATGAAATACTGTGGTTTTCTGTTTTTTTTATGTATATTGTGCCAGCGGGGACATTTGGGGGGAAAGAAACAATGGGTCAAAATTTAGATAGCCAGACAAAATGTGAAATAAATCTTTATCATTAGAAATGATAAATAAATAATAATGAATCATCTATAATTTAAATTATAGTAAGTTATATTTATATTTTTCGACCTTTTCCACACTTTCTCTCTAGTCCGCCATGTTTTACTCACCTATATCAACTATTTCTTTTAAAAACGACTAAAAGTTATGACTTATAGATGAATTTTCAGCTCAGACCGTACAGAGTTCTGCAGGAATGATACCTAAAACCCGTAAGTGAGCTAAAATCTAAAGTCAGTGGGTTTCTTGAGTGGGTTCCTTGAGTATGTGGTTAGGTTAAAGAGATTTGAGCATCTTGTTCTACCTCACAATCCATCAGAAAACACAATACCATATTTCCAATCTCATATTTAGTACCTTTAAACTTTGAATTACGAAGCAACTTGAAGATTCCAACCATGAACCATGAAACATGGGGGTTGAATAAAGTGCAGGTCCTTCCATTAATCCCCAAACACAGCAGGTATGAAGGTGTTTTTCAGTTAAGAAGATCAAGAATGATTATATAATTGGAATTTCATAACCCCAATCTGCTGCACAGTGTACGCTACAGGATTCAAATACGGGGTCGTGTTGGTCATTGTTGCATAATATCTCAGAGCAAATCATCTCAGGGAGCTGATTGGCTGATTGGCAGGTTAGCCTTTGCATGCACTATGACAGGAGAGCACCTCACATGCACACACATGAAGGAGATGCACGTGGCTGGACGCAACTTCAGTGGAAATCAAACGGTTTCACAGAGATAACAGAGAAGTGGAAGAGGAGAGAGGCTCTCTCTCAACGGCAAGGATCTATCATTGTTCCTCGTCCCAAAACCGGATATTCTTTTGCTTTTTTTAACTACAAAACCACTATTATTTACTGGAAATACTTTCAGATTTCACTGGTTTGTGTTTTGTTTTGGGTGGCTGGATGTTCTCTGGATTTAGCTGACTCTAGTTGACTTTCTCCATCTTGGATTTATCCTTCATGCCCTTTGGATCTTTTGAGGAGTTCAAAAGCTTGGTGTCCGATAAACTCCTTCCTCCTCAAGTGTGGCTATTCATGCTGGATTCGAGAGTTTTCTCCCACGTTAAGGAGAAAAACAGGCAGATCATTGAAAGTGTAGGTGTGACAAGGTCTTCTGGCCCGTTGCATTTGTTGTTGTTTTCTCACTTGCCACACCAATACGTGTTGTGATCTGTTTGCACACGATGGAGAACACGTCGTTTCTGCAGGCTCGCTGCGACGAGCCCATAATGACCTCGGACTGGGGCCTCCCTCTGCTGCTGGCTCTGCTGACTCTGGCGCTGCTCTACGCCTTCCTCTACCTGCCGGCTGCCGCCCAGCGAGCCCTGCTGGAGCAGGCGCTCAGCAGCAACAACACAGTGACCTCGCCGAGCATGCAGGACTGGCTCGCCGACGAGTAGAAGCACGGACAAATCCACAACGAGGTTCATCAATGGACAGAGCGGTCGTAGATGCTCCCAACATTTTGCCGGACAAAATTCCAACATGAAGCAGATTGGTTGAATCTTTCATCCAACACAGTTTGGACCAAACAATGTAAATAAAACTTTTAACACATTAAAAGATTGCACACTTTCTTCAGTTCATTGAAGATTTCCAGTTTGTTTCTCGAAGGAATAGTTTGAGGTTTAGTTTAGTTTAGGAGGAGCTCATGTCTGCACAATAAATGATAAAATATATAGCTTAGCTAAGTCTAAAGAGTGGAAACAGGTGGAAACAGCTAGCCTAGCTCTGTGGAAAAGTAACAAAATCCACCTGCAAAGCAGCAAATCAAGCATCCAGGATGGAGGCTTTGATTTGCTGCTCCTCGCCAAGAAATAGTCCCTCCATGAGCTCAAATTTTTACAGTATTTATGCTAATTATCTAAGCTAACAGTCTCCTCACTACATAGTCGACTTACAAAAAATAAAGAGACTTGTCACTGCTTGTTTGAATTGCCTTTATTAAAAGATACAGGTTACTAGATTTGACACCAATATTTGAGGATTCAGCATTTGATGGTTACAGGCTGGGGCATTAAACACAGGCCACATGTTTCCAGCTATCTGTGCCTTTAAAAAGATCCCTGTAAATACTGTATCTGCAGTATGTGGCAACCATTGACATCTGGATAATTGTGTCAGCATCTTCTTTTTTTTAAATTTTTTAAATCACATTAAATTTTTACAATAAAGTCGTAAAAAAAGGAAGAGAGAATCTTGCTAAACCATGCAACACCCAACAAGCCAACATTTACAGTTAGTCTTAGATCACAACAATTTCAAATTCAATGTTCAATATGTTCAGCAACAATGACAATATCATATCCAAAGACTTAACACAATAATGATATTTCTTACTTTTTAAGGGGGATTAATTCATCCCTTGATATTCTTCTCAGACAGTGCTCCCATCATTCAGCTACCATCTTAAATGTTTATATTCACACCTTGTGTCCCTGGTATATGAGAGAGTTTAGAAAGGGCAGATTTTGTTCTTTTTTACTGAATGAATAGTATCAAATCCTAGAGGACGTGCATGCATCTCTTTCTACAATATGCACATTTGAGTTACAGTCTTTCGTTGGTCTGCTCGTTCAAAACGCTCCACGAAGACTTGAGATAAGCGGTGCCTTCAAAGCACTCTGCAATGTTAAAATACACCGTGCCAGACTTTATCAATGATTGAGAAACACAATATTTGGATTATTAGAGTGTAATGTTATTATAGGGGTAAAAGCATGCCTTTACTTCCTGTAGAATTAATGAGTATTATCAGTTTCTTTGTGTGTGATTTGTTAACTAGATTCAGAAGGCAGATTAATGACGAAATCATTATAAACAACTGTTAATATCACAATAGTATTGTCGAAGCTTTTCCCCTTATCAATCACCAGACCAATCAATCATAACCCATGACATGGGATACAAAATATATGCTGTAACTTGAGAACGATTTGAAGAAAAGACATGAGCTTGCTGACACCCTGACACCCAAGATAAAACAGGGAGACAGCCGGATTTTTGCCACTCTTATTATTATTAACTAGTTAATAATGAGATATTATGCCTTGGAGGATGTAAGCAGGGAATTCGTTGCCATGGATACATTTTTATTGGCCTATAAATGTTGGCAAAATTGGCAAAATTAGCTTTTATCAGTTGCTGTTTGCAGTGATGTACAGACGACTGTCGCTGGGTTACTTTGAAACTGAAGAAAACTGGGCTTTTTTCTAACTAGATATATTATATATTCGCAGTGAAACTAATGAAAATGATGATGTGGATTATATCCAGATGTCCAGATGTCCAGATGTGACCGAGTTATGACGAAGAAAGGATTGCGCATTTCGACACGTTAAAGGTAACACAATCTGTCCTCAAGGGGGCGACATAGAGCCAACTTCGACTCTCTTTAGTTGAATCCAGAATATTTCCTCCTGAACCTCCAAATGCACTGTATTTACATATTTAATCTCTTTGGGGAAATCTGTTTGACAGATATTGAATGTTTGCGAGTATGGAGGTCTTTATATTGTATTCCCTTTGATTTTGTAGAATCCCTCCTACTGCTGCTTTATAGAGGAATCATACAGTAAAAGGAAAGAAAGCCATTCCATCGTGTGGCAACTCAGGATGGATGCAATATAGATGTAGAAGATGTTTTGTCTAAAAGTCAGGACACCTGCATTGAACAGACAAGGAAGAAAATGTATAAGAGGAGGATGAGGAAGAAAAGGAGGAGAAGCAGAGCCTCCTGTCTCGGAACAAGATGGAGGAGGGGGAGGAGGAGGAGGGGAAGAACAGGAGTGAACGATGGGAAGAGCATCATCATCTCTCTCCCTCTATTCATTCCAGTCCTTGTTGAGGTCGAAGTTCCACTCCCAGTCCAAGTAGTCATTCTTGTCGTCGTCGGTGAAGCGGGACTTCACCTGATACTGACCGCGTGACATCATACCTTTGGGCGCCTCATCAACCGGGCAGAGAACCTCGTGCTCCTCCACCTTTGGGCCGTAGCTTCCCACCATGTGTGACACCTTGTCCACTGCAGGAAGACACACAAATAGACACTTAGAAGGAAAATCCTCATCAATCTGCAAACTTAAGAATAAAAGCTCTTTATTTAGGGGAGGAGGTGTGGTATATATAGTCTAGGATTTGATCCTGAATAACTCTGGTACAGAGAACAGATGGCAACACATTGCTAGCATACTGTATGATGAATAATTTATTAGCTGGATCAATATGTTGTTCCAAACAAGGTGGTTTGAGCATATTGTTTGCATTGGATGCAAGGATGTTATTCTATTTTTTTGCATTATAAATAGAGCCGGTATTGATTTGGTTTGAAATGCACCTTCTCTACTCCTGTGATTTATATTTGTAACAGAATATTCTTTCCTGTTTGGGTTCCTGTATCTGCTGTCTCTAGAGGGCTAGCCTTGTTTATGGTCTTAACTCACCTGTTATTCCTTTTCTGGAGGTCACATGATGGTACCGCAAGCCGGCAACGATCTCTCTGTTCACCTGCACAAAGGAGGGAAAGTGAGGTGAAACCAACTGCAGGTTTTTAAATGTCTGACAAAAAAAAAAAAAGCCCACTGAAATAAATTAAATACACCTTTATTGACCAAACATATTGATATCCACCCTTTCAAGAACATAACAATGCACACAAACAGACTAATGAGCTGCTATGCTTCAGCATGAACAGACTGCAGTGACGCAATCTGTCCAGCAGGTGTCCTCACAGCAGTCACTCAGCTGCTCGGTTATTCTCAGCACATCTTCATCGCCCCTCAGGGCCAAGTCCCTCGAGTACCCTCGTTTGGGGCCATTTTCAACCATTAAATACAGATTTTTATAGGTTTGGTGAGAAATGTAAATATTAAATACTGAGTGCTGATGTGTTTAATTATAATACAGACATTTTACTGAGTTTACAGCTGGAAAAAAACATGTTTAAGTGTGCAGTTAATTCTGAAGGGAATATAAACTTTGATATAAACCATCCAACACTTTTTTATTATAATTTAACTGAAAACCACAAACTGTGAACCATGTGCCGGCGCGAGAGGAAAATCCATATCTGTGTACATTTTTAAAAGTCAAATGTGTCAATGGCAGTAGAGGAAAACTATAACTCACTAAAGGCAATAGGCTGTAACCCCTGGGGACCATGAATGTCCATAATAAATGTCATCTCAAGCCATCCGATGAATCTTTCAGTTCTTGAGAAACGAACTTACAACTAAAGATAGAAAGTTGTCTCTCTTTACTGGAACGATACAACTCATTAATTATGAATCAATGAATGGTGGCTTACTCAGCAAGGCCTCTATTCTCTTCATCACTTCCAGTAAATACCTGATCATCATCATCACACACACACACACACACACACACACACACACAGAAACCCGTCCATGTGGTAAAGTACAGTAAATCTGAACCTCTCCGTCTCACCTTGAAGTGGATCTTTAGTCTGTACGTCACGCCTTCCTTTAGGGAGAAGGTCTTCTCCTTCAGAACGCTCAGGTCTCCTACACAAAACAACAGCAATGAAACGTCACTCCAGGTCATCATGACTCATAGGACTCACCTCATCACAAGGTGACTCACTATGTGATCACACTTCTGCAGATTTACTCATAAATGAAACAGGAATGCATGAGAATAATGAGCTCATCTACGCCAAGCAAAGACGCAACAAGTGGCTGAGCTTCAATTAAAATCTCAAATAGACACAAAAAAAGGAACGTGATTGTCTAAAACATATAAATGGATAAAAGGTTGTTGAAAAATGAGTTGACTCAAACACAGGAAATAGCATGAAAGGTTGTCATTGTTGGATTAAACGGCTGTAAACACACACAGCTTGTTTGCTTCATGGTGTAAAATATGATAAACGTGGCTCACTGCATGTTAATAACATCCAGATAAACAGGAGATTTGGAGCATTTCACTCTCATGTTTATGGTTAAATAAGAAGTCATAAACATGCTTATAATGACACGACTCTGACACACTGGTTATTCAGAAACAATGTGCTTTTGTATAAAATAGTCTTTGTGTTGTTGGGTTGAATGGGTTCATATTGATGGGGGGGGGGGGGGGGGGGGGGGGGGGGCAATCAGAAATGCATCCACCGCCTAATCACTTTATACCTCAATTTAAACCCAAGCATGAGTCCTGAGTGCATCCTAATGGACGGAGGGAAACAACGGGAGGAGATGGAGGAGATGGAGGAGATGGAGGAGACGGAGGAGACGGAGGAGAGAGATAAAGGAACGGGATGAACAGAAACAGACGTTAGTGTTGAGGAAGATGACAGACGGAGAAACAAAAGGAAGTGACCCACAGATAAACAGAGCAGATGTCAGAAGTATACAGGGTTAAAGTTTTGATTGCCATTGGCGTCACCCATATTATATATATATATATATATATATATATATATATATATATATATATATTTGCTCTTGTGGCACATTGAGGCACTTAAAGCAAAAAGCCTCCGTCGATCGACGGATCTCTCAAGCTCTTACTGATGAAAATCTCCAGCTCTGCTGATGTTGACAGTCATGCTTTCACCTTAATTGAGACTCTACTTGTGGTTTGGGAGCTTTTATACCGCAAGAAGTACTTTAAACGCCCATTAGATAACAACCAAAACTGCATGTCATCGAGCTAATAAAGCTGTTCCTCACACAAAATATAATACTAATCCATCTCTGTCTCCCTCCGTGAACTGTGGCATGGAAACCCTCCTCTTCCTCCCTCCTCCTCTTCCTTTCCCTCTTCTTCCTCTCCCTCCTCTTCCTCCCTCCTCCTCTGCCTCCTCTCGTCTCAGGAGACGGAGAAAAGAGAAAAGATGCTGGCCTCCCCCAGGAGCGTCTGACTGAGAAAATAGGTCAGTGTGGAGAGCTGTCTACCTGTTCTCCTCACACCACACACACACACACACACACACACACACACACACACACACACACACACACACACACACACACGATGTACTCATGCAAGTATGCATGCAACGATGCACATGCGCCAGCGAACCCCCACACTGAACATACAGCTGAAGCTCACGTTTGGCAAATATTCTACCGATGCCAGGAATTCTTCAAGTACCGGCGAATAAATTAACAGACGAATCCACCTTAACACCAGGCTGGTTTAAAGTGTGACCTATTTAACAATACATGAACATACAGGAACAATACACCGCTTCAACCTTGAACCACAACGTATTTTTCAAATACGCTAAATAACCTTTGAATATATCAGAACCAGCAGATCTAACCATCTGGTATACATAATAACCAAATCAGCATGAAAGGCTTAATATAATACCATCATATAAGAAAAATGTCAATTTAAAAGCATTTCTTTTCATGTTTTCCATTGCAGGAGAATTACAATCAGTCCCTTTCAATATTATTTGGCAGAGCAGCGACATTTTCTCTTTAAAGCTTTTGAAATACCGTGTGTGGTTATGGCCGGCATAGAGAGAGTGCTTGTTGGCATGAGTGTGTGTGTGTGTGTGTGTGTGTGAACCCTGTAACAGGAAAGTTTAACAAAAGCCAGCTCTTTCATTTCGGGCACCAAAGAAGAGTCACAGCCGAGGATATTGCTTTGTGTGATGCGGTCCGGCAGCATGTGACGCACCATACATCATCCACCGAGCCGTTATAGCATGGTTGTGTAGTCGTGTAGTTGTGTGGTTGTGTGGTTGTGTGGTTGTGTGGTTGTGTGGTTGTGTAGTTGTGTGGTTGTGTGGTTGTGTAGTTGTGTAGTTGTGTAGTTGTGTGGTTGTGTGGTTGTGTGGTTGTGTAGTGTGTGTGGTTGTGTGGTTGTGTGGTTGTGTAGTTGTGTAGTTGTGTGGTTGTGTGGTTGTGTAGTTGTGTAGTTGTGTGGTGTGTAGTTGTGTGGTTGTGTGGTGGTGTGGTTGTGTGGTTGTGTAGTTGTGTGGTTGTGTGGTTGTGTGGTTGTGTGGTTGTGTGGTTGTGTAGTTGTGTGGTTGTGTGGTTGTGTGGTTGTGTGGTTGTGTGGTTGTGTGGTTGTGTAGTCGTGTGTGTGGTTGTGTGGTTGTGTAGTTGTGTAGTTGTGTGGTTGTGTAGTTGTGTAATTGTGTAGTTGTGTGGTTGTGTGGTTGTGTGATTGTGTGGTTGTGTGGTTGTGTGGTTGTGTGATTGTGTGGTTGTGTAGTTGTGTGGTTGTGTGTCATCAACTCATAGAATACAAATATTGAGAAACGTGGTGCTGGAATCTAGAAATCATTTAATACGATTTTAATTACCTGAAATATAGAAATAATGGTATAGAGCATGTTTTGTAGTCAAATGTAACATTTACCTTTATTTGACATTTAATGTATTTACATATTTAGAAATGTATATATATATAATTTTACTATGTCAGAGTATCGTGCCTCTATGTTTTAACTCGGTTGACCCCGTCGGGAAATGAATCTTTAGCTCTGGCAGATGAATCGCTGTATTCTTCACGGAGACACATTACAAGTTGTTTTTGTGCTGCCAGCTCAGCCAGAAAAAAAAAATGTTTTTCAGGTTTCAATGCATCACTGTTCAGGCCAGTGATCTATAAGCAAACAACGGGACCGGCAAAGAGACATTTCTTGAGAGCAAGAGTGAGTAAAGTAAGGTTGTAGTGGCTGTGCTGATAAAAAAGGTGGCGATAAACCGGATTATATCTGAGACACAAACAATCAGAAGGGCTGTAGGCACTTTGAATCTGGTGTTCAGCAGAGATACGTCCATGTATGTGAAAAGCATGACAAAAAGGCCGATATGTGGATTTATCGACTTAGAGAGGGCAGCCTGAGAATCCAGAATATGAGCAGTCAGACGATCAGAGAAGCCAACAGTTTAGAAGGAAATCTTAACCACTTCAGTCGGAGGTAAAACAGGAAGTGATCGTCCGAAGTCACACCAATACAATAAGATTGTGTCTTCACGTTGCCAGATCTCAGCAATGACGGACAAAACTACAACCCAAGTAATGATTATCTAGAATTTTATAGAATAGCGAACATTTTAACGTAGATTCTTACAATTTTACAGCCTGAAAACTTAAATGAATGATAGACTACAACCTAATTAGGGGACGACCGTGAATGGACGATTCCATCTAAGGAGCCTGATTCCACCTGGAGAGTGACTTTTAAAGCTTTTTCAAAAAATAAGCAAAAAAAAAATCAATCGATCAGTCGACTAAAGGCAACCAATCAGATTGGAGGATGTAAATTCTTAGTCTTGGACGCCCCTAAACCCAATTAAGTGAAAGATGACTTGTAAATGTTTGAGAGGCCGTCCAGACGAAGCAAAACGGCTAATCTCCGCCCGACCACCCGATCAATAAACACCCATAAGATGACAGTTTGGCCCGTATAAATAAAACCAACAATAAGCACCAACAGCCGTCACCCTAAGGACCTTGACGAGGCGTTGCCACACGTTGGGATGGATTAATTAGACAAATAAATGCCTACATTCATGGGAAGTTAGCTAGCGGTTGTTTGTTAGCATCGTAATTAAGTAGCTTTTTTCCCGGAATATCGCCCCCCCCTCTCTCTGCTCCGTTATTTTTTTATACAGCGGCCTTAAAACGCCGTCGTACAGACGAGCAGAATATCTGCTACGAGCACGGAGGCTGCAGTTGTTGTTGTTGTTACGAGACGTCGTGGGGGAAGAAGTCAGGCTCGAGGGTCGAGGAGCGGGGCGATGATGTCAGCGTTTTCGTTTTCGCCGTCTACGAAAACGAACACAAAACAGAGGGTTTTTCCTTTTCCACCCTGAGAGCTGGTTTCAAAAAAGTGCGTTTTCAGGCCGCGAAAAACGCACTTACGCACTTAAAACGTTTTCGTGTGGACAGGCTCGTCAGGGAGTCGTCTGACACTCAGGTGTGAGATCCATCGTCACACTTCACAGACTTCACACCTTCAGAGTTCACGTGGGAGAACTCGTGACCCGGGAGAAAGTTGACAAGGACTCCAAACAACCTCGCAGCCCTGGAACTGGTCGAGCGTCTCTTCTGTCTTGTTAGACTTTTAAAAGTGTCGAGCAATCTTCTACAGTATGGTGCAAAGTATCTCCACACACACACACACACACACACACACACACACACACACAATTGGTAGCAGCCTGTTCTGTATTTGAGTCTCTAATGCATTCAGCCACCGATGGAAAGTCCATTTCACGTCCCGCCTGGTGCCGGCTCGGCTATCTACCTGCAAACATGATCCACCAGCAGGGCCGGTTATTTCCTCGCTGCTCACGCTGCTCATTAATGATGAAAGATGATTTTTCTCTCGCACGGCAGCAGTTTCTCTGTTTCTCTTAAGCTCTACGAAGCCGGCGCACACGTTCATCAGAATTAAAAACCTAATCTTCATTTAAACGGCTTACAGGGAAAACATGAGAGACTGAGTTTTTCAGCGATTGAATGGACACCTGGTTTTCCAAGTTGCACTAGATTAGACAACACTGCAGCGCTTTAAACGCAATCATGTGTTTTCTTATAAGCATTTCCTGTATTGGACTGAAGGCGTTTCAGAGCTCACATGTATTATTATTTCATTATTTTGATTCTTAACACATAAACGCAAGAGAAACTGCAAATTTAATGAAACAAGTCCCAGATTAACCGTGTTACAGTACCTCTGTCGTATAAAACACTGAAGCCATAATTAAATTCAGTGATTTCTGCCCATTGAGAGGAAAAAAAAAACTGTACAGATAAATTAAATAAACGATGGCGATGTCAGCAGATCTCTTTCTGCAGAGCAAGACATTTTCATGAATGTTCATATGCCTTGAATATATTGGTGTTGATATTTCGAGCTCTCTGATAAAGATTACCCTCATTCATCCACGAACTACTCTTCAACAGCAAATAGGTCTGAAATGTAAAGCAACAAAGAAGAAAGATTTATATTGAATGTATTTGTGATCTCATTATAAATATATATAAATATATATCGACTGAATATTGATGTTTTCTCCACACGGCATCACTTTTTTGTGGTTAATGATATGCAAAGACAGAGCACTTAGTTGATGTTGAAGAAGCTCCAAAAACACTGCATTCTACACTGCATTTCCCATAATGCACCTAGATAGAGCCTTTAATTTTCTTTTAAGTCTCTTCGACTGAGTCAACATAGTCTAATAATCCGTGGACTGGCCCTTTAAACTCCACGTAATGCAGAATTTCTGTTGAAAATCTGTCTCGCCCGAGTCCAGGCCGAGATTACGCCATTGATTTTCCATCCACCTTTCACTTCCTCCGCCGCCTTTGATTGAGATCAGATCTGAAAGCATTAGATCTGTCTGCTGGAGGAACATTAAGTGCAGTTCAGCAGCCATTACACCGTGAAACATGCACCTTACAGACTCTCTCTGTCTCTCTGTTTGAACCACTACAAAGCACAGAGACAACATGAGAGCAGAAGGGACATTCCCATCAAACCAACGTATAGCCTGATGGTCATGTTTATGTGTGACTTTGGGGCGACGTTTTGAAACCAGCGGCGGAGTCGAAGCACAGAAAGTCAGATCGCTGTTTCCTTTCTGTGGGATTAACACTTTTCTAACGTCAACATAACAACCAACAACTGTCCGTTCTTCTCCTATTCTACTTCTATGGCACAGTAGTCAGTATCGCCTAGCAACCAGGTGACCTTTCCTATTAGCAGTCTGTGTTTGTGTCCTTTTGTGTGTGTGTGTGTGTGTGCGTACTTGTGTATGTGGTAGGCATGTAAAATTCTCAGACAAAGGAAAGTAAGAGCAAATCGTGCATGTAGAGAAATCAGGGACACACACACACACACACACACACACACACACACACACACACACACACACGCATCGATCCCTTTCTCAACTTTATCCCCTGTAGGGATTGACATCATCTCTTTGCAGCCACCTGATTACCATGCACCGCACACACACACACACACACACAACACACACACACACACACACACACACACACCTTACTCCCCTTCCCTGAATGTCGCTTTCCGCCGGCACCCAGGGGAGGACGTCAATACTGCCCACTAAGCAAACATTTAGCCGTCTCCCCTCCATCACGCTCAGACACACCCACTGCAGTCTTTCCGCTGTGAAAGGCGGCGTGTGTGCGGTGAGACGTCTCTGGCGTATCGGCGACCCGTGTCACCACGTTGGGGAGCGAGGGGTCGAGCAGCACCACATTTAATCCACAACCAGCCACAGATTATAGGGAGGGAGGAGAAGGGAAGCACACCTGTCAGGTCCATGGTGATTGGTTGAGGAGCTTCGTCACACAGCAGGGTCAGCCTGGTCACCTGGATATTAGCCACGCTGGGGTCTGGTGAGGAAACATTATATTCATAGTTTCATTCATATATAATTGATTGTAATTTCGAGGCAAGAGTATACAACCATAGTGGCTTTGTACTTAGTGAATTCAAAATAACACATTAGCTTGGCCTGTTAGCACTGAATGCTAACTGCAGCTCTGATGGGAATGTCATTGGATGTCTGATATATAAAAAATATTAAAAGTCCATGATAGTGATGCTGAAAATATACATCTTAAAATATCACAGTCCATTAAGATTTCAGGTATTGGAGAAAGGAAGCATCCAATATTATATTCCATGGGGATTCAGCGTGGATGGATTAAAAGATAAAGGGCTCCTGTTGGACAATGAAGTCCCTCCCTCTGCTTTTCCTTTCTCTCATTACAGACCTTTTCCCACTGTATTCAATGTTACTAAGATGGAGATGAGGCGGTGTTGAGTTACAGTGTGGGGGGGGGGGTTAGAGATGCTGAGGCAGCAGGTCTGCTCCGGCGTGTGTTCGATCAGAAGTTGATGACTGCGAGGAACTATGCACCAGGTCGTTACATTGAGTGAATGG
The DNA here is from genome assembly GCA_029853015.1 of Chelidonichthys spinosus. Classification (NCBI taxonomy): domain Eukaryota; kingdom Metazoa; phylum Chordata; class Actinopteri; order Perciformes; family Triglidae; genus Chelidonichthys; species Chelidonichthys spinosus. The sequence goes on along the minus strand of CM056839.1, from coordinate 17,947,338 downwards.
TATTATTAAAGCTGCAATAACAGCCGGTATATGGGTGGATCGCCAGCACCTCTATCACCACAGGTAAACAATAAACACACACACACACACACACACACACACACACACCGGCTGGAAGTGTTGCCGTCCCCAGCAGCGTCTGCTTGTATTTGACCAGACTGACATCTTCTTTGTCCAGCTGCCGAATCTCCTCCAGACTCTTCCGGACCGGAGCGATGTAGTTCAGGTTCCTGTCATCCTCTTCCTCCTCCAGAGCCAAATCCTTCTTGTCGGCCAACAGACCTTCCATGAAAGAGGAGATAAGAATTATATATTATATTTATATTATATGATATCACACATCACCTTTCAGATAATTTGAAGCGTCCTCGTAATATAAAAGGGTTTATTGTTGCATTGTGTCACACAATTTATGTCATATAGCATTACGTTTAGCTTTAATTAACTCATTCAACATTTTAAAGAATGACTTTTAGCAACTATTTCAACCATTATCTACAGTATTTAACTAAGAGGCCATGCTATTAACAGTGAATACCGCTCTGTTAAATTTACCGAGCTCCTCTGTCAGACCTTTACTGTGGAAGAGGATCAGGGCGGTGCCAAACACAAGTTAATGATACTTAAACTTCACAAATTAACACCACTTATGTGTGAATATTTTAGGCCATAAACAAGCTACGGCATCTCGCCACATTTACCTCCTCTGTGAGACAAAATTCCTACGTTATTTTATGTCGTAGAAAGAAAACTTTAAAATATCTTGTGTTAACCATAGACCTTATTTTGGGCATCCAACTGAAAACCCATTTTAAAAAATCATCTTCGAGACGAAGGAACTGGGTTTCAGGACTCATTCCTGCACCGCTCTATAAACCCTCGGGCAATCAGGAAATAAGGGACAGGGAGAGAAACCCGGGCAGGTGGATGGATGGGTTCATTGGGAGTTTAAACTGAGAGGAAGCTGTTATGGGAATAATACGTTAAACGAATGGTGTCACTGTAACTTCTGTTGGACAAAACACACTCTGATGTTATTGAATTTGAATGACATGGTTATGAAACCAGCAATGTGTTTACAGGAGGTGTGCCTGCACCTATAACGCTATCGGAACAAAAACAGAATAATAAAAGCTGACTCCTCTCTGACGGTCCCCTGGAAAGTGCAAACAACCAAAAAAAAAATAAAAAAAAAAATGGAAAAGGCAAATAACATTTGCAGCAGAGCTCATCTGCAGTCAATTTCTGTTTTATTTCAGTGAGTGAAAACTGAGCCGGCACAGGCAAGATTGCTTTACTGTCTGGGCTAAGATGCATCTTACTCTGGGTACGGCCAGCACCAGCCATCCGGGGTCTGATTTCATCATGGACTTTGATTTAATATTGAATTTTTTTTTGCAGACATTCGATAATGTGTTCTGCAAGCTGAAATTTCTTTTTGGCATCCACTCCACCTCGTCCACACCTCCAGAAAGTGACTGGAATAGTTACCAACTGGAAAGGATTTGACCAGACGGGGGGAAAAAACAGCAGTTTTTATAAACATGGTTGAGAATACAACCGTTTTAATCTGCAATACATTAAAGAGTCATTTATACCAGAGAGACAAACACAAGCTTAGCCTCGGCAATAACTTTGACCACAATAAAAACATACATGATTTTCATCCAATTCATTCATTCAATCAATTTTTCTGTCTATAAATGAACTCGACTCTTCAGGTTTCTTTGTGACTTTCTGCTCAGAAAACCTGCTGGTGGAATAAACTGATAAATAAGCCATTTAATGGTGTTGGATCATCAACTCACATCACATCACACACACACACACACGGACACAGATCATTTATAAAACATTACATGGTCTCCCACACAAAAAACGCACAATGCATACCTCTAGACTCCAATTATCTGGAGAACGGAGTTGTTGACGTGTATTTACTGTGCTGTAACAGCGCTGTGTAATAGCCTCTGGTTCTGTTTTTACTGTTCATAATGAGACGACTCGGTGTACATCAGCTCAGAGCTGTGTGTAGAGGTAATTGGATGGCACGGAGAGAGCACACACACACACACACACACACACACACACACACACACACCACACACCGCTTAGTCACAAACATACCAGCGAACAGCATATAAATGCAGTCAAACAGTATTTCTGAATCTGTAAACATTAGTGGAAATCAAATGTGTTAAACGGGGACGTAATGACCCAACAGCACACAGACACACACACACACACACACACACACACACACACACACACACACAACACACACACACACAGTGTTTGTAGCAGCACCCCACCCAGTCAGGGCCAAACACGACTGCCTTCGCCCGTCGCCATGGCAACCCTTTCAACTCCCCTTGCAGTGACATCACCTTTGCTGTGGTTCTGTTTTATACGACTGGATATACACAGCGGGGCTTTGATTTTTTTTTTTTATTTTTTACTTGCAGCGAGAGAGAGAGCGGTGGCGTGTCAGTTTTTAATAAACTCTGCGAGCGCATTTCCATGAATATATATTTAATGGGATCATTTTCCTTTCCTTAATGGATATAATCTCTTGGTTGTAGATTTCCCCCCCCCCCCCCCCCCCCCTACAGTGAAATGTTCTGTTTTTTTGAGATGAGGCTAGTCTGCCACCCTGTTGTCCTGTTAGCATGGAGCGCTAACGATCTACTTGGGTCGACACATGGGTGATTTTGGCATCTGCAGCACATTGTCATCATCACATGAAAGGTGTGGTGTTTTTTCACATTTTAAAATGTGTATTTTAATCCCTTTTAAGCCTTAAGTGATCAGGATAGACACAGACATGATAAAAAATACATAAATAATAATCTAAAATTTCCCTTGTGTCTGAGAATTATATTAAATATTAAAGGGTAAATGCCATAAATTAACCAAATGTTTTGAATCTGCATATTTTATATTATTAAGGACAACTACAGAGTACTAAGGTGATGAGAAGGATAGTTGTTGCTGCTTTTATCACAAACACACACAGGTTAAACTAGTATGTCAGATATGGATGAAAGTTCATAAATGATTCACCCAGCTGTATTTACATATGAAGCGCTGCGGCCGTCTCCACGTGAGCGTAAAAGTGCACACGCTGCAGCGTAAAAATGTGTGTCTGAGCTTTGCTCCCTGACATCTGATGGCTCCTCTTTGATCTCCAGACTGCTGACCTGTCACACTAACCCGTCAATTAACATTTATTTTGAAAGGCTGGGTTTGGTCCTCTGAGATACAAGAGGGTTTTATATGGATTTCTTTTAAAGCTAGTAGTGGGAGCAGGAAAAAACCTGTCAGCCTCACAGGAGTTCCTCCTTTGTTCAAAGGTGAAGTAAAATCTGTCGGATTCTCGTTTCTCGTTTAATCCAGTAAATAAAGTATCACACGGATCCTGGACTTGATTGGCAGCTCTACCCGCTCACTATCGCCTCTCGAGGTTACGAATGGTATTACAAGACCGGAGAGAGATGTGCTAGCTGGTCAGGATGCTAATTTTTAGCAGATATCTCTGCAACATGTACGTTTATTTAAAATATTATTTTTATTGACTTTATTAGAGCAGGAATTGACGCTATTGGATGTCACACTTTTAAACCAGGTTAGTTTGTTATCAGATACACATCCGTACCAATGATTTAGATCTAAAGATAGATTTCTGGAAAGCTGAAATGGTTTTCTGTAACATTTTATGCACACAGATGCATAAAATATATGGCGTGATATTAACTGATGGATTTTTATGATTGATTTTATATTTTTTATTAAATATGTGCCACTAATAGTCAAATAACTTGTTCAGTATAATACATACATACCACCTGCTAAGTTAAAATCCCCCCCTCTAAACAGAGGATCCCCAGCCAGCATGTATGAGACAGAGACTCGTGTTCATCTGCTGAGTCAGTTTGCAGCTAAACCAACACGTTTAGAGAAAACCAACACGGCAATCTGTCTTGGCAGGGGAGACGTGGCTTCAGGGGGAAGACGGATTGGAGGACATAAGTCCTCAAACACAAACAGACATGCTGCACATGTTCATCTGTTGCTTTCTTTGTCGACTCCAGTCTTTTACACAAATGTATCTGTATCCAGATTGTGACTAAATCTACTGTAGCTGAAAGGCCCATTTTTGTCATCTGGCGGTTCCAGTCTTTAAGCTAAGCTAAGCTAATCGGCTGTAGCCTTATATTTAGATAGACATATGCTCAGTTTTACAGTTCATGCTTGTATGTTGAACATGTTTAAATGTTTAAATGTATTTTTCTCATAAGGTTTGTCTGAATAAACCCGACGGTTGTTAGTTGTCATGGTGACGACACATGGAAGAAGGCGGGCAGATGTCTGGCTAGTTAGCTCGGTAGCTTGTCGTTACCTGCCACTGTTCACCATTTCCATTTCCTGTCACCAGTGTAGCACTAAAGCATGGAGGAATTTGAAAACTAGTGAACTAGTCAGCTAACGGTGAGCTAGCTTGCTAATTCCACTGCTTTAATGTTGCACTTTGTTACTTTATACGAAAGTGGGCTGTATATTTTTTTTATACAAAAAGAAAAAATGTGCTTTGACATTCATTTAAACACGAATAAATAAATAATAAATGGGGCATTACTGGTAATTGATGGTGACTGATCTTTTTCTTCCACAGCCCTCCGCCTCCTTAATTCTTAACCTAGAAAATGCTCCTCTGTGTCAGAAAAACGCTTCTTTCTCCACCATGTGTGTGTGTTTTCGCCCTAAGCGTTGATTTGCTGTTTTTTTTTATAGTCCTTTGAGGCCTGCTGTCACTGCACTCTTCTAATACTATAACGAGACCTCTGGGACACTGAAACACACACATACAGAAACACACACAGGAGAAGATAAAAAGGAATCTTTCAGGCCTCTGCGAAGCCAAATAGCAGCTTGTGAAGGAAAAGGCAGTAAAAGGAAGAATGATGGGGTGGGGTGGGCGGATGTTGCCTCCATCTTTAACAAGTAGCATGGCCTTTTCAGCCAAAACACAACAGGAATCAATAAGTCACCTGCAACGTAAGGCTGCAGACTCCCCGTCAACACTGGAGACACTCCTCATGTTAACCGACAAATTAAAATCTCATCTTCCCCGCGCATTTCCCTGTTGATGAAAGGCCGAGCTGACAAACAAATGATGACCTGCTGCCGTTATTGGCGATGTCAGCGCTCTGAGGATGCCTCATGACACTGCAGCTTTCTGTGTTGTGTTAGACCTGACCCTATTAAAAATAGTAACCTCTCCTCCAGGTCTCAGCCTATAAGTCGTGGTGGCATTCTGTCAATCACGGAGCAGCCACGCCCTAAATCATCTATTTGACTGGACCATAACTTACTAAATGAACTTCATGCTGTATTGAAGACTTGAAACTAGAGATTAATTCCATAAACGCACGTTTACTGAGATAATACATCAAGAAGCATCATTTTCTCATTGACTTCCATACAATCAGAGAGGAATCGCCCCCTGCTGGCCAGTAGAAACAATGCAAGTTAAAGGCACTTCCGATTGGCTCCGGAGTTTGCCCCTCAGCGATACACAAGTGTGAAGTAGATTAGAAGAAGAACAGTTGAGATAAGTGAAGTACATTCACACGGACAGCTTCATGCTTAGATTTTTGTCTGGCTTAAATAAACACCATTTCCCATAAATCCTGTTATCTCAGTGTCTGTACTAACAGCTGAACAGAAAGGAGCGAACACTGTGGAAGTTTTGAGACGGCAGCCAAAAAAATAAAAACTTTGGCAAAGAGTGAAACATCTGTAACATCCAACCATTAATACATTGGTTTCTATTAGAACTGCAGTGATGGACGCTGAGGCCTGCATGGCCGGACATGACGTCAAGACTTTGTCTCTACAGACAGAAAACAAAGCAAGTGTCCATCACCGCTTTAATCAACCTCCTCACACACACACACACACACACACACACACACACACACACACTAATATGTCCTCAGCTGCTCCGTCAGCCTTGTAAAGACAGCAGCTTGTCTAATTGACTGACTTGATTGGTCTCGTATGCGTCTGCTCACCCGTACAACCTCATTCATCACCGCTGGGACTCAAAAAAGAAAAGAATGACGTGAGGAGCAGATACAGTCTCTTAAACACATCTGACAAGCTGGAGGCGAAGTAGGAGGACGGCAGAAGAGAGCAGGTGAGGAGAGAGGAGAGGAGAGAGAGAGAGAGAGGGAATAGGATGAGGATTAGTTTGGGGATTAATTGACAGTAGGAGATGCGTAGAGGGAGAGAGGGAATAAGAAGGGATGGAGGGAAGACAAAGGGAGAGGAAGAGGGGAGGATTAGAGAGAAAGTGCAGATAGAGAGAGAGAGAGAGACAGTGGAGAGAAGAGAAGAAAAGGAGAGAGAGAGAGGGATTTCAATTAGCCCGTTTGGACGCC
>CM056839.1:17913395-17938395 GCA_029853015.1 Chelidonichthys spinosus | reverse complement strand
TCTCACGCACTCCCCTCAACTCTTTCATGCTTTTATATTCCTCTTCATGTTTTATCACTTATACAAATCCTCATGTGGCGTTCCCTGTTTCCCTCCGCCCATTTATCACTGTGTCACGCCATCTCTCTCCCTCTCTCTCTCTCTCTCTGTGTCTCCATTTATCTTATCCCTCCCTCCCCTTCATCTTCTTCTTCATCTCCCTCTGTCTTTTAGTGACCACACCCTGTCAGCAGTATGCTTCCATCATGACTCCCACTCATCTTTTTCTGCTTCATCATTTCGTCTATTTCGTCCTGTGTGTGTGTGTGTGTGTGTGTGTGTGTGTGTGTGTGTTTGTGTGTGTGTCCCCCCTCTGAGGCTGTATAGTAGTGTGGAATACAAAAAAGAAGCTGCTTCTCCCACTTGACAATCAGACACCCTCCCTATCACACACACGCCTTGTTAGTCTGTCACTCAGACTAACAAGCAGCCGTCATGTACTGTGTTTTTGGGAGACAACTTCTCCCCCCCCCTCCCCCTCACTCTGTCACACTCCGGTGTCACCGTACACCCCCGTATATTAATTTTACTTTCATAAATACGGAAACATGCAGAAATTAGGGTGTATTTTGGTGTTTGTCGCTGAACAGGAATTTTGCCTCCCAAAAATACGCTTAGTTTTTGACTTAAAGACCAGTTTAAGGGTAATTCCACATCAGATTAGTTTGAATTCATGTTTTAAACTCAACAAACAGACACCAGTGAAACGGGGCAGTTTGAATGATTGTGGGATGGTGGAAAGAAAAAGAAAATTAGTGAGGAAGGAAGTGAGAACGAGCAGAGATAAAAAGAAAAAAGAGATGATGAATAGAGACTGTGGATGTGTCTTAATATAATTTGGCAATTTTGTCTCCTTGCAAGTAAAAAACAAACAAATAAAACAGAGGATGTTCATAATTCGAGCTATAGAGTCAGACCGATATATTTGGGTCAATATAGATTTTCCATTGAATAATACATATCAGTCATGGTTCACTGCAGATCGTATAAATGTTTTAGATTCAGTTCTCCGCTCTCTTTAGGTAGTCATTAAAAAAAAAATAGAAATCATAAATCTGTAACAAATCAGAGAATATTGGCTAAATATTGACCCTGGTGGTGTCAGTCAGGAATCCTGTGTATTTGACAATAAAGAGAGCGTGATTAAAAAATAACATCCTATGACATCTTGCACAAACTGGGACATTTACAGCTGTAATGGATGAAAAATAAGAATTATTGAACATCATTCAAGCAGTAAGCTAAGAGTTTAAAAAGGTAAATGCTTAGGAGAGACGGTGGAAACGTTAGATGTTACGTTAATACCAACGTTTTCCTTTGAACAGAGGCCGATTTAATCAAATTACTTTTGGACTCCACGTGATAGCATTTACAGCCGCATTCCAAGTAATTGATCGTAAAAGCTTTTAGAATATTAACAGTAGCGAGACTGGCGTGGTCCTAATAAATCTAATTTTAAAAGTGCTTAATTAAAAATAATGAACTAACTGCTGTGTGTCACAATCATACCAGAGCTTTTTTATTGGCCTAAAGTCATGGACACAATATGGTGTTTTTATTGGTGCAAATGGTTTGTAGATTAGCACTTTTTAAAGGGTTGTTTTAGAACCTATTATTTAGCAAGACCCCCCCTGTCACTTTGAGAATCACTGCTTCAGGGTTCTAGATAAAACCCTTAATTCAGGGTGAAACCCCCTGGGTGGGTTCCTGTTAGCACCCTTAGAAGTTGGAAGGGTTCTGGATAGAACATACTCTACAAGAAAATGTGTTACCTGACAATTCTTATTTGTATCTCATATAATATTGCTTTCTCTCGAACATCAAATGTCCTGCTGAGCTGTTTTTATTTCTGTTTAACCCTTGCCGTCTGATCAAGGCCCGGAGGGTGACCCTGTAGTGACATCGTCTAGCTGTCCCGAGAACAGCCACACCTTGTAGACATCCACAGATGTCTCTTCCTCTGCAGAGAGACATGTGTTGATTCAATGCAAGTCCACTCATGACGCCTTCCCTTTTGTTCTCCCGAATGTTCTGTATAAATCCACCTCGGCCAGGCCATTCGGGAGACTGGATCTACACTGTGAATTTCTTTTCTCCACTGTCAGTGATTAAACCTCATTTGAACCAGCCACAGAATGGGACCTGAAGAGTTTTTCTTCTACAATACCAAAAAGGTTCTATGTGGAGCCATTACACCAAAGAAGGCTCTCTGTAGAACCTTGGTAGAACCACTCACAGATGCATGTCCAACCCTTCATGTTGGGTTCTAGGTAGCACCCTCTGAACAGGTTCCAGGTGGGACCTTTATAAAAAGGTTCTACCAGGAACCAAAAGGTTTCTCCTATAAGGTCAGGCCATATAACACAATAGGGTTCTAGTTAGCACCTTTGCTCCCAAGAGTTTAAGAATAATCTGCATAGAATTAATTTGTACATTGTTTTAGAAATAGAAATCAAAATAGTTTATGTATGAAAAGTCATGTCATCTGCTTTTTAAAAATAAATCCCATACAATTGAGATAAAATAACTCAAAAGATCCTTCAAAGTGCCAAAAATCTTAAGCTCCTTGTACAAATCCATCATTTTGAAACGGTTAACGACGGTGAAAACTGATTTAATACCATCGCCTTGCCCCGGCAGAGGGTCTCTCTCCCGTCTGTCCTAAAGCAAGCAGTACCATAAACCCATTATATTCATATTGCTTTATGGAAATATAAATCAGCAGCAGCAGTGGTCCCTGGTGGAATGAGTGGCATCTATAAAATAAGTGCTTGAACAAGGATGGTGTCATAAAGAGCGCCTCGGCGTGAGGAGCCCCCGGGGTTTAAAGCGTGCACGCCCACATTTCTTTTACAAGGTAAAACATGATAAAACGCTGCTGTGTGCCGAGGCATTATCTTTATGTCTGTCGCTCATCTGTTTAGGGAAGAGCAGGGTCACGACTTTGAAATGACACAGCTGGAGTTTATGGTGTGAACAAAGACTTCACAGTGTTAATTAAACATGAACATATGCAGAAATACCATTTAATCCCCGTCTTGCAGAGCTAGCCTGACTCTGTTCACGCAAAAACAGAGCATGACAAACATCAAACGGTGGCAAATAGTGACAGTTATCTCTCTCTTGCTGCTTTATCAAATCGAGGTTAACATTTTTTTTTTAAAACAAAAAGGTCTCCCGTCGCCTGGATGAGGAAAACAAACATCAGACAGTGTTGCACCTCAAATTGAATTCAGGGACAGATATCGCATGAATTCGCGAGTGTAATCTGTATTGATTCGGCAAGCTATTCCATTAAGCCGAGGCTACATGAGCTCTGGTAATTGCTTTCTCTATCACACACGCAGATACAGTATGTAAGTAAGTCGTGTATAAGAAGAGTCTTATTGGACGGCGTTCTGTGTGGGGAGCGTTTATCTCTGCTCAGTGTGGGGAAAGAAGAACGCGACTCATTTGGGGCCCCATTCAACCACAACCGCCTCGATTCAGTCAGACTGAGAATGACTGAATAATCCAGACGTCAACTCTCTGATGGGTAATGAATAATAATTTAATAGGGCAAACGGAGTAAATGCAAAAAGGTGTTCCTCAAAGGAATGATTGATTATGGAGTTTAATCAGGGCTGGTAATCAAGTTTGACGGCGGATGAAGGAATGAGTTAAGAGGCTTTCCTGTTGTCAGGTGATGAGTGAGTATTATGTGTATTTGAATTAATTTATCAAAAAAGGCAGAGGAGTTTTTGAGGATTGTATTAGCAGCAATGGGACGGTCCATCAGGGCAACACACGGCTGCAAACCGCCCCAGTGTGTGCTGAAGGTCTCGGTCCGAACAGAACCGCATCATCTGCAAAGAGTCGAAGATGCGATTCTGAGGTCCTTCTCCCGGCTGAACTTTGAGATTCTCTCGATCGAAAATAATAAACAGGAGATGATTCTCTCCATAAAATGTCCTTCAATGTGAAAAAAAAAATTAAAATTTTTTTAAATGGTTACCAGCAAAAAGTGAATTAATATGGTTGCCTTGCCCGACCGATCACCCCCGTTAGAGCCTTTCTTTCTCCTGTCTGTCCTAAAGCAAGCAGTGCCATAAACCCATTATATTTATATGGCTTTATGGAAATATAAATCAGCAGCAGCAGTGGTCCCTGGTGGAATGACCATCTATAAAACGTGCACTTGAACAAGGATGGTGTCATAAAGAGCGTCTCAGCTTAAGGAGCCCCCGGGTTTAGACATGCACACCCACACTATCTTTTTTTACTTAAAACCTGATTAAATAACAGATACTTATGACAACAGTGTGAACCAAATTTCAAATAGAGATGAACAATAAATTACATTTAACACAATGTAATATAAACATATATGAAGGTCAACATTACTCTTACCCATAACAATAACCCAATAATATAAAACTTGATTATGACACTCTTGGGGGCATTTTTCTGAATTATGAGCATTTTCATACTTTAAGCACATTTTATAATATATTTAAACAGTGACATTTTGAAAGTATAACATTCACTTCTATAGAGAATTAAAATGTAGACACTAGAGGGCTTCCTCAAAGTATTCCACGTGTATGAATGAAGAAACAGTCAGGAGTCCATAAAAAGCGAACTCATCCTCATAATACTGTCCTTCGCTGGTTCAATACCTGAACGCTTGTGTCCATTACCTGACACTATAATAGCAGCTTGTCCACAGATGGCTGCCTGAAAGCCTGGCAGTCAGCCTCTCTCCCTTTTATGATTATTATACTTTATATGTCCACTTATACCACTTGGAGGGTGAATTTTCTGTCTGTTTTTTTTTTTTTTTTTTTACTTCTGGTGTCTTCAAACTCCTTCAAAATGAAAACCTGCCAGAGCTGTGTGACGCTACAGCAGCCAGTTAGCTTAGATGAGGACAGCTGATTTTTGGCATTGCAGTAACTCAGCATCCGTGGGTGGAGACGATTACCAAGTGTTTTTGTCCGGCCCTTTTCTGCCATCTAGTGGCCACTTAGAGAATGTCGCCAAATTGATTTATTGTGAGTAGTCGTAGCATAATTCCTCTGGGAGTTACAGTATCTTTTCAGCCACGGGCTGTAATTGATCTGCATTATCAGCAGAACATACAACATATGACGCACTATTTCCCCCGTGGACTGCCGGCGCTCGTTAGATTACATTTCCTCCACCCACTGTGTCTGCTGCATAACTCATCAGCTCTGGGAATACAGTCTACGACTGTGTTTAATCTGGAGACACTGCTCTGTATTTGAAAGGTCGCAGGTTTGATCCCGGCAGGCTAAAAGAGGTGAGTTTTTTTACTTGAAGCTCTGATAATGACCCACAAAAATGAGTGTTTATCAATACCCAGGGACCGGCAAACCTTTAAATCAATAACGTAAATGTTTCAACAAATCAAACATCATGATAGATTTCAAAATTTATTCATTCACAAAAAGGCTTATCCAGTGGTTATAAAATAGAGCATAGTCCATATTTTAACATCTAGAACTGTACAACAAAACAACGATAACGACAAACAAAATCAGAGCAAAAACTATGAAGTGCACAAAAAAAAAAAAAAAAAAACACTGATAATTGAAGAAATGTTAAGATTTACAAATTGACTAAATTAAATAATTCTGAGAGTGTTTTGGGTGGTGCCGTGACTGCAGTAATGCAGGAATAAATGGGTTTAAACAGAAGGTTTGTGTGTTACATTCATATAGAGCTTCACGAGGGACACTTGTGGGGATTTTTCAGTAGTAGGCCAAAGTGCAAACATTTGAAGGTGTTAAAAATGTTGGTACCTATGAGTATCAATCCATGTTTTACTGACAGTAGTACAAATATATATATATATATGCTCAGTAAAGCAGACAGAAAGAGAGAAGCATCAGATCTCTCGTGACAAAATGAGACCAGATATAAAAGTATCAGGCCCCGTTACGTCTCCTCTTCCCTCTTCAAAAGTCTCTTTATCATTTGGGATGTGAAAACCATTCATCAGTCCAAACCACACTCCTAAAATATTTAACATTAACAATAAATAATAGCATTCGCTCAGTGCAAAACTACACAATAATGAAAAAAACCTCGAAGAAGAGGACTTAAATGGTCAGTTTTTACAAACCGTAAAATCCGATTTTCAAAGTAAACCTCTCTAAATGTCTTGTTTAGTTCAATAGCAAGACATAAAAAGTATTAATTTTGAAATATGTACTTAATCAATGTTATAACCGGTGGAGTATGCATCACTGAGGGTTTCCCCGTTCACCAGCTAACAAGGATCAAACACATTCTTCCTCTCTGTCAGCTGGCAGAGTGTTTTACTTTATTTTGAAAATATTCTCCCATTCCTAGGTGACGTCCATGAACACGTACAAGCACAGGAAAATTCCTCCAATAAGGCAAATATATATATATATATTATTTTTTCTGTCCATGACATATATATCTGTATACAACCGAAAGAAAAAAAGTACCAAAGCTGGAATCTGAACGATAATGGAAGTCAGAATCCTTTCCAAGCAGGGGAAGTTACTTTCTCCGTTCAATTTTTACACCAAGAGCAATAATGTCTTTTTGTTGATGATGCAGGCATTTACATGGGGATTCCTTGTGTCGTCACGGTGACCATTTTGGCATCTAAGAATAACAAAGACCTCGTGGCCCTTGATGGTGTCCTGCATAGGGATACGTAGCTGGTGGTGAAGAGCTTACCAGACATCAGGTGGTCATAGTTCATGGATGTGTGTGTGTGTGTGTGTGTGTGTGTGTGTACTATGTCTGGGCCAGCTGAAGCTCCTCCAGTCCGTGTTTGCCCAGGTGATATCTGGCCAAGTCTTTCCTGGTCACCAGTCCAACCACCTGCAGAGTTGTCATGACACAAACATGACCTGATCATTAAAAGTGTCTTTAATAAATACACAAAGAGGTTAAAACCAAGCAGGGAAATGAAAAAGGCGACAATGAGAACACGGAAACACAGGCGGACTCTCTTACCCTGTTCTCGTCATCCACCACCACCAGGTGTCTGAGTCCCAGCGCTCTGAACAGCTTAAACACACGAGGCAGAGACGTTTCCTGCAAACAAACCAGTATGTTTAATAACAATAAAAACTATTATTACTTCCATAGCTGGAGCAGGCTCTCCTCCCATTATTTTAAAAACACATACAAAATTTCTGTCAACAGCGACGACTTGTAAGTTATAAGCTGAAGAAATCTGTGTTTGTAATGCGTGTGTGTGTGTGTGTGTGTGTGTATTACCAGTGGGACAGTGTAAGGCGTTGCGTTCATGAACTCGGTGAGGTCCATCATACACTCCCTCTCGTCCTGGGAGACGTGGATGCTCTGGATGGGAGGGAAGCGGGGGTAGGCGTCCCTGAAGTCCTTCAGCTGGAGCTTCCTGCGGGTCAGCCGGGACCGGGCCAGCTCCACAAACACCTGCCGGGACGGGGCGGGAACAAGCGGTATATTGTACATTTAAATCATCGCATCATAAGTGAAAATACTGACTTCTGTTTCCTATCGCCGATGTTACCTTGTGCTTGAGGAGAACAATGAGCTGAGAGCGGAGGATGAGGCCGCAGAGCTTCGCTGGCTGAATCAAAGAGAGAAGATACAGATTACCAAATATTGTGAAAATTTAGAGATACTCTCAACGTCTCAAATTAGACTTTATGGAGCAGACTGTACAGACAGATTGAAAGAACGTTATGTATAGAGGAAGTGCAACAGCGGAACCAAAGAGCAGCGCTATCGTGAAAAAAAGAAAGAACCCGAGCCATCATACTATACCTCGTCACTACCAGCGCCCTGAATGACGACGGGGAAGCCGTTGTGGCTGGTAGACGTGTTGCTAAGGACCTCCACGATGGTTCCCACCTTCTCTATCCTGTTCAGACAGGTGACTGGAGAACTCATCACCTCTCTGGATGCGGGGGGGAGGGAGAGGGACAGTGAGGGTGATGGGAAAACTACAAATGCTGGCCTGAAGTCAGATTGACGTGATGGTGCAACGATCATCCATCCACACACACAGAGGGCAGTACCTGGCGGTCAGCCAGTGAGAGGTGGCGGGAGCCTCCCAGTGCAGGAAGGGAACGCTCTGCAGCTTGATGTGGATGTCATACAGACCCTGAAGCAGGAAGAGACAGTTATACTCAGCACTACGTACTGTGTTAGGGTTATCATACAAGCAATCAACAGAACTCACCTCTACAAAATAGTCTCCTACTATCTTGGCGGTCATGAGGACGAGCATGATGGGAAGACCGTATGTGACGTTTCCTGTAGCCTCCACCATGATGACGGTCAAACTGAGAGTCATCCTCACGATGCCACCTGTGGAGAGCATCCTTTAAACATCTTGACTTTATCTTCATCTGTTTTTAACAGCGTTCAACTTTAACAGAACTCACCTAACTGAGCTGCAGCTCCAATCAGGGCATATTTACCAGGGTTGGCCCAGATCTAACAGAACACAAACACATATATTGGGTTAGTTAAAGGGGAAATCCTCTACTTTTAAATATAAAATAATCCACTTCAAATGGATGTTTTTACTTTTAAGACTGACAGGTAATTCATTTATTATCATTTTTGAACCCACGTGTTAGAAATTAAACAAATAATGGATTATGAAAACTTATGGAACTGAAAGGTGTTTTCTGCTAACACTAACCGAGCTGTTTGGGGTGAGGGTGGCCAGCAGTATTCCACACAGCCTCCCCCAGGCTGCTCCGATGAGCAGAGACGGGATGAAGACTCCAGCAGACACGGCCAGGCCGTAGGTCCAACACGCCAGGAAGAAATAGGTCAAGGTGAACAAACCCAGGGTCATGGGATTGTAGGTTCCTATAGGAAAGACGGGGGTGAGAGGTTTTCATTATGAAACCCATGTGCAAAAAAAAAAAAAGGAAGTGGCTGGTGCTGGTGCGCATGTTTGTGCAAAATAATTTTTAGCAAGCTGGCCCTCACTAACAGCTTTACCTGGCTGGTTGTGGAAGAGACTACGAACACTTCTCTCAGGAGTGTTGAAGAAGGCCGTTGCCATGGAGTTGTACTCCCCGTCTGCACAGAACAGCTGAGAGAGAGAGAGGGAGGGAGACAGAGGATGAGTGACATGACTAGAGAGTGTTTTTGTGTTCTTGTTGAAGATTTGAAAGGCCGTCTACCAGCAGACATATTAATCTTAAAAAAAGGGAATTAGACAGATAAGGATCAGTGAAGGTCTGTCAACCACATCTGGTTTCGTCATGACCTGGATGTGTCAATCCAGGGGTTAAAAAAAATCCATTTCTAAGCAGCATCCACATTTTAAATAGCCTATTTCTTGCCATTTGTCTGACATGTGCCGCTGCATTGGTCACCGGTGACTCACACTGCGTCGTGAACATACATGCACTCTTCTTTGATCGTTTGGAAATATAGTTCTCATGGCGTTATTGGCGGTCACGTTTAATGAACTGAAACTATTCTGTCTGGTAGGAAAAAAAAGGGAAGCATGAAGATTGTGGGAAGGATGCAGCTTATCTTAATCTGCACTTGTGTCTGTCTTATTTGATGAATCATGCATCACTAGAATCAGACTTCCCTAATTTCAGCTTCATGACATGACATGTGTGTGTGTGTGTGTGTGTGTGTGTGTGTGTGTGTGTGTGTGTGTCAACCTGCAGTGGGTACTCCTCTTTGTGCTCCGGCCCCAGAGGCTGACAGTCATTAGAGAAGTAGATCATGGTGAACGACACTGTAGCAGTCACCGCGGCAACCAACATGGCCTCCATCACTTGTAAACAAGGGCGATGGACATACCTGTAAACACACACACACACACACACACACACACACACAACACACGACAGACACACACACACACACACACAGCACACACACACACACACACACACACACACACACACACACAGTCTAATTACCCAAAAACTTCCAAAATGTCACAGATTGTCAGCCCCGGTCTGGACTTTCCCAAGCAACAAAGAACCTCTAAAAACAGCTGAGTGGAAAACAAATCCGGCCTTTTGTGCCCTCGGGCTCGTTACATGCCGAGTGGAATCCAATTATTGTTCCACAATGTGACACAAATACAGACTTTATTCTTCTGCTGAACTCACTGAGCCGGATGACAGAGCGTATTTATAGAACCAGGACTTCTCAGTCACATAAAGACACCAGGCTTCAGGAAATGAGCGTCGTTTTATTTATTGCCAGTTAAGCTGAGCAAAGTTGCACAAACCTTTATTTTTATGTTTTTTACACTTACTCTAGCACCACAGTATTTGTTGGACTGGATAATACCTCAACTTTTACATATTTTTACTGTGTGAAATAACACATTTGCCAAACTTAAATTATCATAGTAAATGTCACATTTTATTAAAGCCACTAATGTATCTGTCATACCTAAAAACACACAATCAGCAACTTAAAGTTTGCTAAAACCAAATGTGTGCTACTTATTCCAGAAAGCTCTAATTGTATCCTAGTTACCGTATAAATACAACATAAACTACCACCTCAACACACTGAATATATGTGCCATCCGGCTCCAGTCACGGAAGAAGGAACCGCAGCTTTCTTGGCAGAAGCTTCCTCCAGTCAGGCCAGTCAGTCTCCCCAGTGATTAGACCTGTTCTAACTCTGCGACTATTATTAATCACCTCAATCACAAGATGCTGACGTCCTGAGAAACTGTTTCAAACGCTCATGAGAAGACTTCCTCGTCGTGCGCCCCACCCTGTCTTTGACAGGCGAGAGCGAAGCCTCAATGCTGCGGCGTTGTTTTTTTTGGCCGGCTGCAGAGCAACTCTTCACGCTGTATGTCACCTGACCCTTTAGTGGAGACTTTCCTCCCTCGTCTTTGTACTTGTATACGTTCTATCGAACCCGTACCTGATCCTGAAGATGGTCAGCCAGTAGTTGAGCACGTTGAACAGAGCTCCCAGCAACCCACCTGGTAACACAATCACATAAATCGTTTATCGGATTATCATTATATCATTCATGGTTTCCACCCTGCGAAGAATCAAACATATTCACAGACATGTAAAAGAGTTTTTACCTATAGCGCCCATAGCGATGAACAGGGGAATCTCATAGAGGTTATAGGTCACACTCTGAAAAAAAGGGACACAAGAGCATGATGTCATCTTTTGCAGCGACTAACACGCAACACAAAGCTGGCATCCAATACACGTCTCTCACATCAGTCTCAAAGCGGCCGAAGTTGATGAGACCCGGGTTGGACAGGTCTCCCGGGTTTTTGTGGTAGATGCTGAGGAAGAAGTTCAAGGTGAAGGTGGAGATCATGGAGGCAAAGAACTGCAGGCGAGACACAAAGAGGGAGGATGAAGAGAAACGAAAAGGGAGGGGAAAGAAAACATCGATCAACACTTCTCTGGATTCAAACCTCTTGATTTGATTCCCTTGAAAACACCACATGACCGTTAATAACGAGTTTATGATGGGGGGGGGGGGGGGGGGTGAATGTGAGGCAGCGTGACTTACGATCCTCCACGTCAGCATCTGGTTCCAGAAGGAGGCTCCCTCCTCCAGAGAGAACAGAACGCCGCCTGTCGACCGGAGAAACAAAAGCACAGTCAAAAACCACGGCAGCAATTAACTCGGCAATGAGCAGAGCGTTGGCACCGTCACGCACCGTCCTTCACACGGCGCGTTGATTGATATGCAATCAATAAGGAGCTGAACACTAACCGGATTCACCCAAGTTAAACAGCAGGGGCTCTTTTCACGTGACAGTAGCAGATAAGAAGACACGCTTTGTGAAGGATCTCCAAACAACTGGTCAGGAAACAAAACCAAGGCAGCTCCTTTTCTTACAGCTTTACTGATTCAACAAGCATTAACAAGCCGGTGGGTCAGTCAGGTGACAGCAGGGTCCCTGCAGGGTTCTCCAAATTAAATTTAAGACTTTTTAAAGACTTTCTAATACCACATGAAATGTAATTTAACAGCCGTCACCATCCAAAGTGTGGAAGAATGATGAAAAACCAGTTGGGATAAAACAGCCTAGAATTATTTATTATTGCAATCTCACTTTCTTCTGTACTTCCCGGCACTATATGACAATCATCCTTTCAAACGATAAAATTAATGACAGCAATCATGAGTCAACGAGCTTCTCGGCTCCTGGATCTAGCAGAGAGTAGTGTCAGCCAAGGTGACGACTGGATTTAACGACCTCCTGAACGCATCAACATGCAAAATAATCCTTTTTTTTTTTGTAGATGTCTCCTGACTGACAATAAGAACACATTTTAGAACCATCATTACTTCCTACAACAGGTAAGATCCACCTTGGGTACTTTTTTTGAGTTCAATCCTTTTTCCAGACCTGCAGAATGACCTGATAGTGACATAGTTTATTCTGGGCGTGCAGCCATATTGGTTGGAAGGTTAACAACCCACACAACTAAAGCAGATTAATAATAAAGCATGTTTATCTTGTACTCTGGTGAGGTTTTTACCGACTGGCGCTCCAAAAGCAGCTGAAACTCCGGCAGCAGCCCCAGCAGACACAAAGTCCCGTTTCTCAGTGTCTCTCCGGAAGTATTCAAAGATCTAAATATAAGAAATGACTAGTTACATTATTTCACTCACAAAAACACAACCATGCTTCACTGATGAACAGTCACATTTAGAATGAATCTGAAATCTAAAATCTCTTCAAATTGTGTAAAAGCATCTGTAGTAAAATAAGAATACAGGGAGTGTTTTTAACAGATTAACTCACATTAAAAAGGTAGATATGACTGTAATTCTGTAAATCCAAATACACACACACACACACACACACACACACACACACACTGACCTTGAAGTCTCTCTTTAAAGAGGTGCTCCTGCCCTGGGAGACCCCTGCAGCTACAACAGCACCAGAGTGAATCATGGGCCCTTCCTGGGGGATTGTGGGTAAACAAACAGACAGGTATGAAAGGGAGTAATTGGCAGGACTTGGCATTAATTTACACATTGAATCCATACAACTTTGAATTGGAAACGATCTAAATTAATTGCTCTAAGCTACAAGTACAGTCTGTGTTTTTTAAATGAGATCTGTAAATGTCTGTAGCCGCCATCGTGTGCAGGTTTTTAAGTGTTATTTGGCTCCGTTGACTCTGTGGAACATTGAAAGCAGCCTTTTTTTATGAATGAATGAATGTTTACCTTTCCGACAGCCAGACCGCCAACCACCGAACAGATAACACCGCACACTTTCACTACCAGCGTCTACGGAGGACAAACACACAACATATTGAGGATGTGAAAGTCCTTACTGTTCAGAAAACAGTGGTTTAAGTACATCCATGCATGCGTATGAGTGTGTGTGTGTGTGTGTGTGTGTGTGTGTCCGTACCTTGAGTCGTACCACCCTGGGAATCTTTACTCCATTTAGGTAACATTTGATCTGAGGGATACCACTTCCTGCTGCTATGGGCTGAAAGACAGGAAGGAGACACAGACGAGAGTCATACTGAAGAATGAGGATATGATGTTATCGGAGTGGTGTTTATATATACATAATGATATCTTTCATTGGTTATTGAAATGGCATTAACGGCAGCCTTTGTGTGGGGAAGAAATTAAAAAGAAAATACATGACTGAACCACTTTTTGGCTCAGTCTGGTTACAAGAGAAAACTCCCAGCAGCCACTGCTGACCAGCTAATAACCAGAAAGGCAGGAATAGAGAAGCACATTCATCTTCAGAAAATTTCAGTATTACGCATTGTTGGAAATCAAACTGGCACGTTCCCTAATTAGTTTTCACTTCCACATCTACTTGACTGGGTTATAATCCACACGCCCGACTGATCCATTTCTTCAAAATCCACTCAAACACACACGAGAGCAAGAAAACTGAAACACAAAGTGGTGATAATTACTAAAAAAAAAGGTCACATGATTTCCCCTCCGGTCTTACCTCGAAACATGCGACTATGATGGCCCCCACCATGACAAAGACGGAGTTCAGGACAACCCAGAGGATGAGGGAGATCGACAGGCCGCCCACCTCCGTAAACTTCTCTATGTCTGTGAGGGGTCATAGGTCAAGGGAACTAAAAGTATCAAACAGTGCAGCTAAAAGTACAGTATTTCCCTCTGAGTAGTGGAGTTGAAGGATAACATATGCGTTCACAATTCAGGATACTCTCTTTGACCACTTTGTATTTGATCCCAGCCAGTTCCTCCACCACGATGTCTATGAAACAGGCGATGAGGCCGGTCAGGAAGCCGATTAGACCACAGACCACCCAGCGACTGATCTCCAGACAGCGGAAACCCTGAAAATACAAGATGAGGGCGGGAAGGCAGAGGAGAGATGAGAGAACGAGAAAGAAAATACATGGAGCTATCCACAGTAAAGATAATTATTAGAATAACATAGTCGTTCTACTAACCATGTAACTCATCCTCCTCTCCTCCTCCAGAAACAGCTGGTTCTCAATGTTATCATAGTCCAGACTCTGCAATAACACACACGTAAGAAAATAAACACAATACAGCAGTAATACACATAAGAAAATGGTGATATTTACTCATATTCTTCAATGCTTTGTGATAAACAAATACTTACTGTGTCAGCAAGTTCACAGCAACCCAAAAAATGTTAATGCAAAGCTCATTTTATGAACTCTTGCCAGTTTCCGGCCTGCTTAAGGAGATTATTGCCCTCTTTATTGCCCCAACTTGTTAAGATTTCATGGCCTGAAGTGAATTTTCTAGACCCGCATTGTCGACTCTTTTTACTGTTTTTAATCGCTTTCTTTATTTAGCTAAAAGAAGCTTTAATTAAACGGATGTACTCCAGAGTTTCCAGACTCATATAATAATAATACAAAAGTTAGTTTTTACCTCAAATTTAAGTGACAGCAGCTTCTCATTATGAGGGATCTCCTTTGGCCGCCCCCTAAGAGAGTCCTGTAGGGTAGAAAATAAACAGAAAACACAGAGGTGACCACACCAGAGCTGACCTATAACCTCTGCCCTGTTGATTCATGTGATGGCTGCAAGAAGCTTAGTTAATGACATCACATGAATCAAACACTTTGAATGCAACGGCAGCAAGTTTTTAACCTCAAAGGTCACTTGGAAAGAAAAAGAGACGCCAACAAGCAGCAAGGAAAGCAAATACGAGATGAGTGACATTCAAACAAACAGAGCAAAATACAACAAACAAACAAACATTTGTTTACGGGCATACAACAAATCGTGCACATCGCATGCACGGCGTCACATTCCCATCAGGCAGTGCGAACGGAGCTGAATCGGATGGCTTCTGTCGTGGAAGGAAATGGGATGATGTGATGTTCCGTCAAGCTAAGCCAGGGCAAGATAGCCTGAAGCATCAGTCGTATGATCCTGCACTAATCCCTCACCGCTGGCGGCGGCCTCGAGCTTGTGATTCTGTTCTTGGGTCATGCATCTCAAACACTATTTGTCTGACTTTTGAGGGATATTCATGGGATTTTTCTGACTTTTTATATGTCTGATTACCTCCAGCTGTTCTCAGAGCTAAATATACTCGATTAGACCGCACTCTGGTGTAAGCACGTCTTTGGCTCCAGCAGGAGGGTTTGGATAAGGTCTCGGCTCGTCTCTAACAAAGTACTGAACTGTTGAGCAGTCAGGGTCACGCCTGCATTTGCGATGCATCATATGGAAATGTTCCGTCCGATTCCAAACTTGTCTTTTCGAGCACTTTGGATGAGTCAGCTGTCCCCGTTTCAGTCACTTCTGTGTCAGATCACCCGCACGAGGCTTAACTTCACCTCTATCTCAGGCTGCATCTCACAAGTTGAGCCTTGGAGCTCGATGTGTACACAAAGGCCGAGTCACATGAAGTCAACAGTCAACGGTTAATGATAGAGTGGACGAACCGAACTACGCTTTTAAACAGTCTAAGAAAATGCAGCCGTGGTGATGATTAAGGAGCGACAGACACAGAGAAAAAGAGTACGATGGCGCTTTCGGGCTCAGACTTTACCTCATCTGACGTTATGTCCTCCAAATCCACCGTGCTGAGTCTGCCTATCTGAAATATACCGCCTCCTCCAGACGTCTACGGACATCACAGACAGCAACAGAGATGTATATCCAAATATATATATATACGGGCGTTTGTGTGTACAGTAATTCCTAGGCTGATGTTTTAACATCACACAGATGTTGATATCCAGATATCGGAAATAGAGGGTGGAAGGAGTTTGAGGAACTAACAATACGAGTTGAAATAAAACACATTAAAATGAACCGTTGACTTCCACCTTCAGACCCGGTGGCGGAGGAAGTAACGAAGCAATCCTGGAAAGAGGGGAAGTTGGATTTTCCCATGAGTTTCAATATTAAGTGGACACTTCATTCAGGCTAAAGTCAGTCTGTTCATGTCTTTATGAGTTTGTGGTTTAGTACTCGAAAGCACACTTTGTACCCAGATTACCTGAAACAATCTTAATCTGATTTTATATTTATTCAAGGGCTCATAATCACCTTTCTACAGCTATGACTGGCATCATTTTGAGTTTCTAATAATGAATGTGTCCTCAATGTTTCCATTAGACTGCATTTCCATTGCCAGAAAAAAAGAAGTGACAAGCTTTTTCTGATTTATTTATAATCTACCATGTAAGTAATTTAATCAACATTCATGTAGTTACTTTCGTGCAGTTACATTCAGTCCCAAACGAAGCTTGTTGTTGCTTGATGCCCGACTGCAAACGTACCATAACACCACAACCAACCCCCCCCCCAAACAAAAATGAACGCCGATGCTTTTAAATCCAACACAAGCATTCATAACCCATGCAGCATTTTAAAACATGGCTAACCGTAACCTTACAGTGGTTTACAAACACATGACACAGCATCTTCTCGCTTTATGGAGGAGTAACGGCTGGTTGGGTTAGCCTAGCCTAACATGCTAGCTGTACCTGTCTGGAGAATCGGGGCTGCTCGGAGCCGTTGAGCAGCGGTGTCCCCTCCCCGGTGGCCCCGGACTCGTCGGCCCGGCTGGACCAGGACACTTTCTTCGTGATGTTGGCCATGGTGGCCTCCAGGTAAGCTGCCTGCCGCTGATCTATATCATCAATTGCTGTTGTTAGCCGGCTAACTTACTGTTATTCTTCTTCAGCTCCCCATGATCGTTCATGTGACTCGTTACGCCTTGTACGGCTCGCGAGCAGGGCCAAAAAAAAAGTTCGCTGTGCGCGTTGGATGCTGGGACTTGTAGTTTTACAGGCGAAAATCGAAGGTTGAGAATAATAATAAAATAAAATAAAATAAAATAAAATAAAAAAAAAAAAAAAAAAAAAAAAAAAAAAATTAAATTAAATTAAATTAAATTAAATTAAATTAAATTAAAATAAAATAAATTAAAATAAAACAAAATAAAATAAAATAAAACAAAATAGTCTGTTTTAACCTATTATTTCTGTTACAATCAGAAGGTCTGTTTCAGAAGTGGTTTTAAGATTTTATAAAAATGTCTTTAATGCGCGCCTCAGAGGGTTAATGGGTTACAGATTAGTGGCAAATACAAAATCAAACATTAAATCCACCATTGAAGAATTTCATTCCAAATTATTAAATTATAATTATTATTATATTTTGGTTAATCCATGTTAAAATCCAGTAAGAATACTGCTGTGTGTACATTCAATGAATAAAAATATCAATCTCTGTAATTTTTCACACACAGTGCTCCAAACATTCACATGCCACCTGCTGCACCTCCCCATGTACCTCCTTTATGTCCTCCATGCCAAGCACCACCCCTCTGGGGACACCTCTTCCTTCAGCCACCCCTTCCACCTCTGAAGGACTCAGCACCCGGCTCCACACCTGGAACCCTGCTACCTGCCCTGCAAAACCTTCCGCGGAGTCAAACCCCCCACCTACAGTGTCCTGCTCCTGCCCCAGCACCACCGATCCACCTCCGGGTATCTCCCAGCCCTTCCTGAAGTTGGAGCCCAAGGAGGTGAGGCGGCGGTCGCTGTAGTGCCAGAAACGACCCTGGATGGAGGACCAGAGGATGCAGAGGTGGTGCCAGCGAGCGTCCGGGAGGGATGACACGGGGAGGCGGCGATAGACGGGGTCTCCGATGACAAAGTCCAGGGAGGGGGAGGAAGAGGAGGGATGGGAGGATGAGGAAGAGGCAGAAGAGTTTCGTCCGTACAGAACTAACTGGTTGTCGTTGGCGTCTGTGGCGTAAGAGAGGAGCGTGCCGACGTGGGAGGCCTCCACGCGGAGCCACAAACACACAGAAAGTTCTGGAAGGTCGGGGAGGGTCCGGAAGAAGGTGACATAGTTCTCCGCTGAGGCCGAGGGGAAGAACAGCATCGAGTCCACATTACAGACTGCAGAAAGAGGTAGAGAGGAGATGTGTTCAGTCGAATTTTAAATTTTAAACCAACATCTAAATCATCGTCAGACGACGGGTGGGTTCACCTCTTGTGTTGTGATCTACTAATCATTACTTACTGGTCGCCTCCTTTTTGGGAACTGGTCGTGTTGGGATCTTGTGCCTCACAGGAAGACGTAGGAAGTTGTGGATTGCGGAAGATTCAACCTTCATGTCGCTTTCTTCCTCCCCGTCTCCATCCCACCTGCCCCCTCTGGGCTGATAAGACCCAGACTGGGACTGAGGGAGATCATATCTGTCTTTGGTGGGTTCAGGATAAGTTGGGTAAAGGGGCGAGGGCCGGGGCCAAGGAGGGGGGCCTGGGGTTGTGAGACTGGGGGTGGGATCGTTGAAGGACCTGGGGCTGGATCTGGGCATGATTCTGGCGAGACTGGAGCTGCCCCTGATGGATCGGGTAAGGCTTTGTCTGGGCTGCACCTGGATCTGTGACTGGGGACTGTAAGGGTCAGGCTGGGGCAGGTAATCCGTGGACCGGGGTTCAGGGTTTGAATACTGGACTTGTACCTGCTGATGAGAATCTGGTTCAGGTCTTAACTTCTGGGCCTTTGAATGTTTAGGCTGGTTTGGGTATGCCTGGTATTGATAGGGCTGTGAATGATTATCGGTCTGGGAGTAGCTGCTACCTTCTGATCTGGGTTGGGGATCCAGGACCCTTCCAGGCCTCCCTCCTCGATGTTTCTGGCTTCTCCTGCGCGGCTCATAGTATTCCAGAGGTGTGATGTTGGAGTTGAGGGACTCCCCAACCCTCCACGGCCTTCTGGTCTTCCCTTCTTCGCTCTGCTGCAGGACCTCACTGAGCCGGCCCTCCAGCCGGGTCACTCTCAGCGCCTGGTTCCTCAGGGACTCCTGCAGGCCTTTCAGGCCGATGAGCAGCTCATCACGCTGGGCCTGGAGGGCAGCCAGCCTGTCGTCTTGGCTCTGGAGCTCCTGTGTGAGGTTGGAGAAATCCGGACCAGGATCAGGCCTCATTTTGTGGGCTTGGCGGCGGTTCTCCCTCAGGCTCCTCTCCATCAAAGCCAGACGACCCTCCATCCTCTTACTCTTCTTTTCGAGCTTCCTACTCCACTCTCTGGCATGATATAATAACAACAACACTTCTTTTACTTATTTCTGAATTATTGTTGTACTAAAGATTTATGATAATACATTTTGTAGTTTATGAGAAGCATCCATAACTGATCAATTCTAAAATGTATTACAACAGGTTAGACTTTGAATTGAATCCACTCAGAGAATCTGTTCTGTTAATCATTACTTCTCACTCCCCGTAGAAAACAGATGCTAAAGGAAAAGTCACCCACTCAATACATGCTGCTCTTTAAGACATGTTCTGAGCTGCGTGATGCCTTCACTGACCAAAAACAGCCAGTAAGGATGTGCATATTTAAATTAAACATTTACGTTGGGAGGTAGAGGCCGTTAAGAGCTCTAACCTGAGACCCTCTATCTCCTGCGCTGTGCTGTGCTTGAGGTTTTCCAGGTCCTGTGACATGTGGTGCCATTGGTCACTAAGGGCCTGAACGCGGCTCTCCAGCCCCCCCGAGATGTTTTTTCTGTTCTGGTTCAGGGCCAGCATGTCCAAACGGGCCTGGGTCAGCGCCTGGAACTGCTGGAACTAACAAAGAAGAAATCACAAAGTCTTTTTGCAGCTGTTTGGGTTTGAAGGTCAAGGAAAATACTCCAAACCTCCAGTAGGAAAACATAAGGTTTGTATCCCTAGCACCCAAAATTAATGATTATTTTTGCTTTAATAAAATTGTTTAAAACTTCTATTATAATAGGGTACATTTAAAGACATGAAATAAGACATACAAAAACATAAAGTAAGCCCAGCTGCCTGCAGGCAGTGATAGGTATGCAGAAGATATGCAGGGGATTTTGATACTAAAACTCATTAAGGCTGCATTTTATTTGCATAATCAAAGAAATAACAATATTATAACAGCATAACACAGGTGTGGATGTAATACAAATGTGTATTATCATCACACACACATCACACCGACCTGCTCGTTGAGTCGTCGTAGTTTGTGGGACACCGGATCGACTCCCTGCACCTTAGCGGGCTGAATCTGCAGCAGAAGCATGTGGACCAGGATCAGGGGCCAGTGGCTGGGCCTGAAGCTGCCCATGGTGCGATGGCGCTGGGACGGATGCAGCTGGGTGCCTGGGTCCCCGTCTGGAGGTCCAGGAACAAATAGAAGGGGATAGAAAGACATAGCTGAAAGGGGCTGGTCTTGATTTGCACCGTAAACACACAACGAACACGTACGACACACAAAAGCACGCCCACGAGCTCGGACGAGACTTTCCATTCTCCACAACATCATTGGGGACCTCAGTGGGAATGCAGATGGATTTAACAGGTACTCAGCTTCTCCCCCTTTCTCTCTCCGACACAAATAACACAAAGTAAACTTCCTAAAACACACTGTGATTATCACTCAGAGTATAAAACGTGTGTCCTTCTATGAGTGTGTTATTGTACTCAAGTGTGTTAAAAGCAATAAATCTCATGATGCGTGGGCTGATGCAGAAGCAGGCTGTACTTTCCTCTCCCCTCTGACCCAACAGGGGGATCCTGCACCTTTCCTCTTCTTCTGCTTTCTCTTTGAACAGCTCAATCCGGGAATCAGGCCCTTTTTTCCTCCCTTCTGCTTTCTGTGACCTGGTTGCAACACTTTGGCTTCGTCCACACTGGACTCACTACATTGAGTCTAACAATCTGACCAATAGGGTTTGTTTTTTTTAAAGAAAGAAAGACAGAAATAATTAATTAATCTAACAAGTTAGAATGAATACATTTTAATCCTTTAAATGTCGGTTTGTTTACATACTGCCTCTGTTTTTTTTTTGTTTTTTTAAGAAAATAATTGATGAAAATAATTATTTTATGCATACTAAATGCTTGGGGGAAAATTTACATTTGTCATATACATTGCTCTATAATACAGCAGCAATGGCCGTCCTGAAAATGAGGAAAAATAGCATATATTTGCTCCATAGGTGGCTAATAAAGTTTAATACTTATTATTACATGTATAACACAGACAAAATTATGAAAAAAATAAAATCCCCCAACTGTGTGCAGCTTTTTCAACGTCTTCAATGACTCAACCCGCAAATTCCAGGTCAGTTTCGCTTGTGAACGTCCAGCGTGGACGCAGTTTCATTTCCACTATGACTACTTGACCTGCAGCTCGCCTCAGTTGCTTTCAGTCTGACAGCCACGAACAACTCTGCACCACATTCTAGTTTGTGGCTTGACAGGAGCAGATATAACTGTTTTCATCCTGCTAGTTGTGAGAGGGGAGGATTTATTTTGACATCGGTGATATTTCATCCGCCGCGTGAGGAAAACAGCTGATCCTGGAACAGATTGCACAAATCTGACACCTTTGAAGAAAGGCTTCTCTTTGTGGACAGGGCCGGCTGTGCACTCTCCTGCTGCAGACATGGATGAAGAGACTCCACTGGTGAACAGAAAGACACAATCCAAGGTTGGAAACACTTGACTTGTTTTAAAAATCTAAATTTTATTGATTTAATATGGGAAAAAAAAAACTTGTTTTGGGATTATAGTCTGATCAGGCACTACTTATTATTCCTAAAAAGTGAGCCTCTCTACCACCAGGGTTTCCATAGTAACAGGCAGTGACACCTGCTGGCCAGTGGCAATAAATTACAAAAGAAAGAGCAATTAAAACCTATTATGGATAATTCTTTTTTTTAGTGAGTAATATATTATTACATTATTTCAGGGGACCAAAGTAATAAACGGTGCTGACTGAGGCTGAAGCCACACAAAGAAGCCACAGCATGTGAGCTCTGCACTGAAGTTTAATGGGAGTGTTTTGTGTTGGTACACTCGTCCCGATAAAATGCAGTGGAGTGTGATTGCAGCCGCTGCGGGGCATAGAGACACAGAAAAAGTAAGACCCGCCCACACCGGAGGGGGAAATTGACTGTGTGTCGTGTGAAGGTGCCTGCTTGTCACTTTCGTCTGCTGACATTTTTATGCACTGAGGTGTACTAGCTGATGTGAGCATGTGCCATTTGGTTTCCCAGGATGAATAAAACATTGGATTTTGCATCATTAAATTAGGTGCATTATATGACTGGGGTTGTGGTCTAAATGGTTTTTCTTTTCAGCTCGACTTTAAATGCAAGAAACTTCCCTTTGACTAGAACATGATGCTTTAGGTGAGCTCTGAATCACAGGATCTCCTGTGTGTGTGCAGCTCATCCTCATGAGTTTTTGTCCTCCACATCTTTCCTCCCCAGATCAATAACTCCAAACTGTTCCTGGCGGTCTTCTCCGCCGTCCTGGGGAACTTCAGCTTCGGTTACTCCCTGGTCTTCTCGTCCCCGGTCCTGCCGAAGCTGAAGAGCCCGGACGCCGACCCTCGGCTCAGGATGGGCACGGAGCAGGCCGCCTGGTTCGGCTCCATCTACACGCTGGGGGTAGCGGCCGGGGGACTGGGCGCCATGCTGCTCAACGACATGATTGGACGGAAGCTGAGCATCATGATGTCAGCAGTGCCGTCCTGCATCGGGTGGGTTTCAGTCAAGTTCATTCACTCAAGCACAATTGCAATACTTGAGTATTTCTATGTCATACTACTTCACTTCTTACGTTTATTTGACAGCTACGGAAACTCGTTACTTAAATTAAAAGCTCTGCTCTTAGATACCTGCTGATGGGAGGGGCTGTCGACTTGTGGATGCTCCATGTGGGCCGCTTCCTCACAGGCGTTGCCGGGGGGATGACCTCAGCATCCATTCCCGTAGGTCACCGTTTAAAAAAAAAAACTATTTATACAACTTTTTCCTTTTTCTTTTCTCCCAAGTTAAAGATTTATATGACATCCCTGACAACAATTGTGCTTAAATGGTTGTTATTTGAGTGTTTTTTTCCCCTGAAATCAGACTGTATTTGTGTCTTTTATGTCACAGGTTTACGTCTCAGAAATCTCCCACAAAGGAGTGAGAGGAGCTCTGGGCTCCTGCCCTCAGATCACGGCTGTGTTTGGGGCCCTGGCGCTCTACGCAATGAGTAGGAACAATGCAATATATTTCTATACATTTAATTCAAACTGCTAGCTGAGCTAACCATCATAGCGGTATTAATCACAGCAGCTGCAATAGCCACTTATTAATCTGAATGTCGTGTATGATGTGCAGGTCTGGTGGTACCATGGCGTTGGCTGGCAGTGGCGGGGGAGGTGCCAGCCTTGCTGATGGTGGTGCTGCTGGCGTTCATGCCCAGCTCCCCCAGGAGGCTCCTCGTTCTGGGCAGGGAGCCGAAGGCCGAGAGGGCCCTCCGCTGGCTGAGGGGGAAACACTACGACACCACCGTCGAGCTCCTTGCCATACAGGTAGGACTTCAGATCTTATCTGTTCTTCTTCAAATAAAAACAAAACACACACACCTACCTCTCCCGTGTCTCTCCAATGCAGCACAGCATCAACACACAGGGTAAAGTCACATGGTCGCAGCTGGCCACACCCAACTTCTACCGGCCAATCATCATCTCGGTGGTGATGCGTTTCCTACAGCAGATGACGGGCATCACGCCCATCCTGGTCTACCTGGAGCCCATCTTTGCCCAAAGCAACGTCTCCCTGGAGCCCAGGTTGAACTGATCTATCTGTTATTGTTATTTTTTATATTATAATATCGTCTAAATGTCGCTTTACAAATAAAGCCTTGGAATCAGAAACAGAACAATCTGATCGATCCTGATGATTTCTAAAAACAAGAAGTCTTACCCCCCTTGTTCTATGTCAGGTATGACGCTGCCATCGTGGGTGCGGTCCGCCTTTTTGCCGTTGCCGTGGCAGCGTGTTTAATGGACAAGGCGGGACGCAAGGCCCTGCTGTACGCGTCGAGTCTGCTGATGTTCCTGTCCACGCTGACCCTGACCATGATCTCCCACACCACCCCCTGCCCCCCAGGCCCCGCCCCTCTTAATCTCACTGCGGGTCTGGACTACAGCTCCCACAATGCCATCGGTAACACTTTGGATGCCAGCCAGCAGACTCCAGGAGCCGGCCTCATTCCTCTCATCAGCACCGTGGTGTTTATCTTTGGTGGGTGTTGCAATTTAAGCTTTGATCTGTAATCTTTGTTTTTTTGTTGAAGCAGCTTTAAAATTGTTTTATGACCTGCAAAACTATTCCCGTCAGCTTATATTATATCTACTATATTTCCGATGCCAGCGATAGCCTCACAGTGAGCAGGTTTGATGGGCAGAGATGTCAGACATGTGTTTATGTCTTTGACAAAACACGTGTTGTTTGCTGTAAATTACCTTTTGTCTTGTTCAACAAGTCAGAACTTGTTATGTCCTCAGGTCATTTTGTTACACTTTGTTCTCGAAGTCCGATTAACTGCTGTCTATTAAACGCCAACACCCATCACCTCTTACGTAGAAAACCCATAATTTAGTTCCGAGGATAATACTCTCACCTCCCCAAAATCAGTCCCCAATTACGCTATTA
>CM056839.1:17815895-17910895 GCA_029853015.1 Chelidonichthys spinosus | reverse complement strand
AGTGTTCATACCTTTTGTACATTATCTTTCTTGTAAATTGCATTTGTCTTTTATTTGGTTCCAAGTTACCAACATATATTTTGCAGGGTGACTTTAACATAAACTCTCCCTCAATGATTTAAAATTCTCATCCCAACAATAAAAATATAGATATTTTTGAGAGTCTTTGAACGTCCACATCAAAGAGTGAGACAGCTAACAGGCAGATAAGCAGGTAGACAGATGTTTTGATAAAGAGACAGGGCTGATAAGAGAGGCAGACAACAAGGAATCAGGTAGACTGACAGTCAGTGAGGCTCTCACGCCTCTTACTTCTGTTCACTCGGTGTTTATATATCTGCTGAGTCAGAGCTATTTTCGTATTCCTGATTACACCCTCCTCCTTCCTAACTTTAATCAAGGCTCCACCCCCTCTCTCTTCCTTCCTTCCTTCCCTCCATCACCACTTTTTAAACTCATAATCTTGTATGAATATCCGTGTCGTGGTTGGTTAGCTTAGCGACAACCACAGGGGCAGGTTGTGACCAAGTTAGCTAGAAACAAGTAAGGTTCACTTCTATGGAGGAGCCGCAAAAAGAAAATCCGGAAAAATAAATCCACCTGAGAACCGACGTAAAAAGGACGCTCAACCATGTTGCCCAGAATAATAAGAACCTCCACTGCCCTCCCAACAAAACACAAGACAAAACAAAATGATATGTGTACCAAACGGCAAATCCAATACCACACTCGGTAAACAGGAGCCCTTTTGACCTCTAATCTTATGCAGATGATTCTCAACTATACATATATAACTATACAAGTAATTCAGGTGGTAATATTGTTCAATACAGTTTCATCGATTTTTTTATGCACAAGACCCGTTTGATCTCTCAATCGTATATACTCTCAATTTAAGATTTAGCACATTTTAGGTCTCAGTATTCATTTGGAACTTTACCATTTATTTACCTCATATCATTTCAATAAAATTTTATTCTGCCTATAGTGGGTATTTTTTACTTGTACTTGTGGTTTCAAACGTGATAAATGCACTATTATGAATTGGCATATCAGTAGAACCACAAAATGTAATTCTGTGTGGTCTCTCTTTAATAGGAATAATTATTAAAATTAGAATTATCATTCTTAGCATTTGCATTAGTACCAGCATTAATATTCATTAAAGTTGTGTCACAGTTAAGGGATCAACGCGGGCCCTGTAATTACTTAGAAATGTCCCAGTTTATACAAATCTACATAATACACCCTCTCACACACACACACACACACACACACACCTCAGTCTTTTTATGGAATGTAGAACTCGGCAGGGATCGGTCTATTCTCTGGAATGTTGCTCATCAGGCCCATCGAAACACACACTCACTCGCACACACAATCACACACGCACACACACCTCACCCAGCAGACATCATGATCAGAGGCAACACCTCACACTCTCACACACCTTTACTCCTTTAGAAGCTCCATCTGAGGCGTTTTGGGTTGAAGGAAAATGCATTTATTGGATTATTATTATTTCAGATAGTTGATGGTTTTGAACGATAGAAGGTCGTGTGATTGACGCAGTCCGCCTTAAGAAATGGCCTCTGTGCTGATTCCCTACACATGATGGAAATCAACCAGCAGGCCTCAACACACATGTTAAGGCGTGTTCAGGCAAACCCCTCAACCCCCAGCAGGACTGTAACCAGTGACCGACTGCAGAAAAATGTGGTTGAACTGGCCTCGCTCCCAGCTGACTGAACGAAAGGGGCAGACGTCTTTGGAGCTGAAATTCGATGACGCTTTCATCACAAAGGAATCGCAGGCAGGTCCCTGCATTCCCCATAAAACTAAATGTACGTTCACACAGGCCACATTTACACTCATTATGGTCAGTTTATAAAAACCAAACCTCATCATTCACTTCCTCCTCGCAGCATATCGTCTATGGAGAACAATGGAAAGGGATTGGTTGGAGTTCTTACTGTACGTGCAGCAACGTGATTCCTTGCATCACCATAACTAAAGTTTTCAAAAAGCTACAGTATATATTAAATTTAGAGGATCGTTCCAGCCTTTAAGGGACATTTGGTGCTGTCCTTGGTGCTGAAGTCGCCATTGTGACTTTTTCTCTGAGGGGTCGGGGGGCAAAAGGGACGGTGGTTCCCCAGTCACGGGTGAACGACCCTCATATTTAAAAAGAATAAACAGCTTCTGTGTAGTTCATTAGTGAAATGTGAAGATGCTGGTTCGAGGACTTTGATACCCTCATACGGAGCCAGACTGTCCCTCATTGTTTGCAGTCTTTATGCTAAGCTAACCAGCTGCTGGCTGTAGCCTTATATTCAACGCACATGTGAGTGAGGTATCAATCTTCTCTTATAATAATCCACAATAAAGTGAATAAACATTCAAATTTAGCTTTGAATGTCCAACACAGGGGATCATATTCAATGAGTCACCACAAAAAAAGGAAATATTAGACAGTTATTTCATTCTTGAAAAAGTCGTTATAGACGATGAATCTTGGGTAAAAAAAAAAAAACTTTTTTAAATTGAAATGTGTTTGGTCCAATGTGTTTTTATTGCTAGAAATAAGAAATTCTTGCCAACCTACACGGCTCAACCTGAGGTTTTTATCGTACATGCACACAGATGTCATGTTCAGATTCCTCACAGAACAAAAACTGCTTCTCTTCCATGATAACACATTGAATTCTTGGCATTTTTTCGGGGGAAATGGTAATAAAAAGGAAAGTTCGCACATGTAAACTAATGTCAGCTAAACGCTGCCTCCGTCACATTCCAGGACTAAAAACTATGACGGCCTCGAGTCAGTGTCAGGTTGTCTACAGGTTATACAAACTGGTTATTCTCACTCCAGAGATACACACCAACATACACCCTCAATAATCTCCCAGAAACAAAGAACACGTTAAAAAAGACGATCTGTACAGGCTTTCAACGTTACACCTAAACCACGGAGTGACTCATTCACGCTGCGTAGTCTTTGTCAGTGGGAGGGGGCGGGGCCGAGGGCGTTTCCAGGGAGAGGCCTGCAGAGGTACAGGTGAGACAGGTGCATGTCTCGGCTACAGTCTGTCTGGACTCTACATCAGCAGCAGCTCACACACATCTCTGCATACAGACTGCAACGACATCGCCAAGGTAACATTGATATCAGATAATATGGGATGTACGGGAAACAGAGGATTTTATTGTGCGGATTCTGATTTTTGGCGTTTCTGAAGAAGGGATTTAATATTTATGGCTCAGAGGTTTGAAGCCTAATCATTACTTTAGATGCTCAGGCAGCGAATGAATGGTTGCTATTAGAAGCTTAAACTAAAGTTAAGAGATTTTCGATTTTACTGTAACAGACTTGAGTAGAACCTGACGTAGAAAGAGAAGTTGTCGTACTAGAAGTTCTAGAGTCGTGGTTGAATGAGTCGGAACGCTGCTGATTGGTTTGTTTGATGCCGGCAGAGAAAAGAAGAAAGGTGAGCTCTGAGGCTTTAATGTCGTACATAAAACTAACGACTGAATCCTTCTCAAAGTGCTGCTGAGACGCAGGCGTGTCTTAAAGTGCTGATGGGTTTTATATGAAAAAAAAAAGAGATAAATTAGAGACCGGAAACGACTTCATTCAGGAAGAGGGGAGGCGGAGGGTCAGGCCTTATGACACAGACAGAATCATGGCATATAATTCTTAAATATTCCCACAAACACACTCAGAGATCTGAGTCTAATATTTGACAGAATCTTTAATTCTATTAAATTTGACATTTTGTTAAAAATGTTTTCTTTTTCCTTAGTTGGTAAATAATGATATTTGGGGTCAGATCAGAATCAGGGTCAGACTGAACAGCTGTAGGACTGACTGTGTGTGTTTATTAGTGATTAGTGGTTATAACATCCCCCCCCCCCCCCCCCCCCCCCCCCCCCACACACACACACACACACACACACACACACACACACACACACACACAGGTTGGACCAGCACAGATGCCACATACAGCCAGTCAGGCCACACCTTTGTCTCAGGTGTGTCTCTGGGTGTTAACATATTAAAAGTGCTGCTTAGCACCAGAAAGAGTGAGTTTCATTGAACTCACCATCTCTGGGAATCTCATCCACTTGTTTTCTTTAAGAATGAGATGAATGGGGGGGTTTTGCCTCATAAATGCCTCATTAACAAGTTTTTCTAGATGGGTGGCACCCACCTCTCCCTGCCGTATCCATCAGCCCTGACACCTGCCTGTAGCGACGAAGCTTGGTAGAAAGCACAGCCGCCTCAGCTGAGGTCACGAGCTGGCCGTCCTCTCTCACAGAGGACACATAGTTTGAGTAGCAGCCTCTAACTTTCCCCCCTCTGGTGCTTTGAAGAATCTCTGCAATGTGGCGGGCCAAATTTTTCAGAAGACACACCCAGTCTCTGACAACCGATGTCCGATCTGACGACAGATTGATTTAACCCAGCTCTGTCCTTTACATTTATTTACATCAAATCTTTTCTTTTGTTTGTGCTTTTAAAGTTATCCTTTTTACAGGGTTTCTTGAATGCATCATGACGGCTGCAGGCACTTTGCAGTGCAAGCAGATTTTTTTTTTCCAACTCATAGAAAACCTGTCATGACAATAACAATCATAAAAGTAGGACTCTACCATTTCCTCGTCTATCCTTAACACACCCAAACTTTCCACTTAATGTAGGACCAGCTGCTTATAGCACACTGTGGAATGCATTCACTATATGAAAGAGCAACTCAGCCAGTTATTCAACATAGTGCTTCCACCCTGACAATCAGCTTTTCTTTCACCACGGCGTTTCATCAAAAAAGACACACACTGTCGAGAATCAGCCGGAAGGAATGAAGCGTAAACATGTTGAAGCTGTGGAGAAACACCGTTTGGAAATACATTTAAATTCTTTGTGTGTGTGTGTGTGTGTGTGTGTGTGTGTGTGTGTGTGTGTGTGTACGTTCAGTCATCACTTTTTTAATGAAAACTGTCAACATGATGTCAGGCTGTTGTTTTTATCCCCCTCAGGTGAGTTCACTCAACAGCTTTCAGATAGATTTGAGGTGAGGAAGCAGAGGCACACCCTCAGCCGGTGACACATATAGAAGCATGCAGCGAGGTGGCATTCCTGCACCTGTGTGTGTGTGTGTGTGTGTGTGTGTGTGTGTGCGTGTGCGTGTGTGTGTGTGTGTGTGCGTGTGTGTGTGTAGATCAAGCAGCAACCTCGGGTCAGAAAAGTGAAGCCAATTCACGACTACTTTGAACTCGGCATTCTTTAAAATAGCCAGCAGAGGGCGACATCCCATCTGATTGCTTGGAAGTCTATGTAAACATAAGTTTATAGTCTTAATCTGTAGTTTTGAGTCTTCTTAAATACAAGAGGATGTTCATTTATTAAATTATGTTCCCATTTAGAGTTTAATAGATACTTGTGATTACAGGTGTCGTCTGGTTTGGGTGTCGTAATTTCAGGCAATTGAAATGTCGTCAAATGACATCACAGCCACCATGCCCTGTCCTCAGGTCCTGTAGGTGAAAGGTTGGTTAGAGTGTGAGAAGTGTGAGAAGTGTGGGAACTGCGTGTTTGTGTGGGTCGAAAGATGCTTGGTCAAGCCGTTTGTTTATAAAGAGAGACGAGAGGTCGTACGTCTTGGAGGCAGGTTTTTCCTGTGTGGGATGATCATATTAAACTGGTCGCATGACGTTTGTTTTCCAATGAGCCTGAGAACAAAGAGGAGCAGCTCGTTTTACAGCGTGACGTTTTTTGATCCGTTGAATAACGTGGGCGGTTTGTCGGCCACGTCATTGACTTATGCATCACGTCTTACTCAATCACAGCGCTGCAGTCATGAGATTCCATCAAATGAGGTTCTCTGACGCACAAATCTCACAAAATGACGTTACATCCGAGCTCTGATCACATTGATTACAATACCGTCTAAAATAGTGTGTGTTGGTTGGTGGAAAGGAGTCTTATCTTATCTTTAGTGCAGATTGGACACAGAACAGTCAAGTTATAGCAACTTCCTGTTTTATTGTGAAAGGCCACAGCAGCAAAAATGAAAATGAAAAAAGTGAATAAAGTTTTATCATGAAACTCTTTAGATTGATCTGAAGTCGATCTCATTAAATATGGAGGCACAAAAATTACCTAAAACTACACATTAAATTAAAAATTGCTGATTGCTGTTGGATTAATGCAACCTTCAGTTGTTCCACCCTCGGTTATGACCTCAACGTGATGTTATATGGAGGCCGTGTTTGGTCTTGTGTGGGTCAGATTGGTCTAAAAATACATGAATACTAATTATAGATAGATATTCAACCCTTAATTTGATCTTTAATCATAACTGTATTCATGTTTATTGAGCATTTTGAATCTTAAAGTTAAGATTTTTATTAAATGAAATGCTGTTCATATTTGGGCGGTTTTTCAACTTATATAATTCTCTATATTGTGGTTTGCGTTGTAAGTGGCGGAGTCCGCCATTCCGCCTGCACAAGGACTCACAGGAAATTCAATCAATCAATCAATCAATCAATCAATCAATCAATCTTTATTTATAAAGCACTTTTCATACACTGAGTGCGCAGCACAAAGTGCTTTACACAAAAATAAAAACAAGAAATTAGATCCACCTCTCAACCACACCATACACACATGCACAATACCGAACGGGAGACATGGCAAGGCACTGAGAATTGATGAAGCGCCGTCATTGGGGCCATCCACGTGGGAGAGTCACAGACAGTGCCACGGGGGGCGCCAGTGCCAAGGCCCTCCGACCTGACAGACAACAGCTGGTCAGGCCGAAGGGACCCGAGGACAGCACCCCAGCAGCAGCCCGGACTCAGCTCCCAGCGTGGAGGACCCCCCCTGAGGAAACTCTGGAGTAAAACCTTAAAAACTAAAGACATTAGATAGGATAAAAACCATGACAAAAGATAAATAAATGAAATGAACGGTTAAAAGGATAAGAATAGGTAAGATAACAAAGAAAATAAAAAATTGTACCATAGGTAAATAAAACAAATTAAATTATTTAAGATTAAATTGTATTATTGTATAATTTAAATAAAGTTGTAATCCAGTTTTACAAGCAATATCATGGTCATGATGAAAAGGACAATTAGAAAAGAAAAAGATAAATTAAAAGAACTCAGAAGGGATTTAGATGTCGATATATTTCAGTAGAATCTGATCTGATTAAATCATACATAAATATAAAGTTATACACAATTATTTTGTCTAAAATGATAATAAGTAACTCAACTTACTCAACGTCAAACCATTGTCTTAATCTGATCATGCATGCAAACGTAGTCCATATACAGCTGTAGATATTTCTTTTTTTACTATTTTGCACTGAAGTTCTTAATAAAATGATAAAATATTCAATACTTTTCCATTTCCCAAGTATTTAATTCACACAGGAGTAAACAAACATATGCTTTACTATGTGATTATTTCATAATAAGTAAGTATAAATTACTAATTCATTGAATTACTAGCAAACATTTGATATTGTGATGTATAGACTACATATGTTTTTGGCACCATCTGGTGGCGAAAAGCAGCATCACATAGGACTCGTGAGGGGGAGAGGGGATGTGAAAGTATTAGTGTTCATAACAATCTCTCTCTCTCTCTCTCTCTCTCTCTCTCTCTCTCTCTCTCTCTCTCTCTCTCTCTCTCTCTCTCTCCAGCACCATGAGTGCAGCTGGGAAAAAAGATCCTCCTCCCTACATCATACCAGGTAAACCTGAACACACCATGCTCTGAGACAACACCATCATCATCATCATCATCTGACTGGCTCATTCACTTCTTTTTCATCTCCACCAGTTCAAGGTCAGGATTCGAACGTGGTGGTTTACCACACCCACACCCCGTTCAACGGCCAACTAAGCGCAAATGAGGGCAGCTCTAACGCCCAGCCAGGTAAACTCACACCTGAAAACGCATATTCAGAACCTCACCAAGTGCATATTTAATAAACACCCCTCCCCCCTCCCTCCATCAGTGTACACTGGCGGAGGAGGCCCTGCTCTTGAAACCGGAGACGGCAAAAGGAGGTTTGTGAGCTACAACGACGGGCTGGGCCGTAATCCCGGCATGACGACCTGCACCTCCTGCCAGCAGCAGGTCATGACCACCGTCACCTACAAAGCAGGGACGTACGCCTGGCTGATGTGTTTACTCCTCATCTGCTGCGGGTGAGTGGGAGCTTTTATCAACTAATCAAACATTTATGTCAAATCTGTAAAACTGAGTTTCTCATGCCCATATCCTTATAATATTATATTAGAAATAAGACATTCAGCCTTTAGAGGGCCTCACCTCACCAAAGGTTCTTCAAAGTGTGCAAGATGGCATTGTTCATGTTGTTTATCTAAGCCGTCCAAATATAAGCAGCTTACATACATATTATTGTAAGATTGTATCGACCAAATGGAAAAAAGCATTTGAACAGATTTGCACAGGAATGTGTTATATTAGATATATTGTTGCCATTTCTACATATAAAGTAGGTGAATGGACAAAGGGGACTACTTTCTCTGTCTCCATATGAAGTGAACATAAAATGTGGTTATTTATCAGAAAAAGGTATAAGAAAAATAATAAAACAATATTAAAATGTAATTAAAAGTAATCATAGTATGTTAAAGATTGTCCTTTTACGATGTTTTCCTCATTCAAATTGAGATATTTGTGATGGGATGGTAGGAAAAATGGTTTTCATGATGGAGGTCAGGATTTAGGGTTTAATTAATAAAATAAAATAAATAAATAAAAATTTAAATATGTATCTCATGCAAGACTTTATTCATCCCCTTGGGATATTTATTTTAAAAATAATGAAAGTATGCGGGTAGTGTGTAAAGGACAACAATCCTGTTTCTGCAAGATTGAATTTATAGAATATCTCATTTTATGGATATCTTATTTAAGGTTTTATTATAGGAAAGCAGATGTTTGACACTAACTGTGTGTGTGTGTGTGTGTGTGTGTGTGTGTGTGTGTGTTACAGATTAGTCTGCTGCTGCTGCCTGATTCCTTTGCTGCTGAAGAACTTCAAGGACGCCTACCACACGTGCCCCCGCTGCAACAGAGTGCTGCACGTGGACAAGAAGAAATGCTGTAAAAAATGACGACATGGCGACGGATAGAAATCGGAAGTGACATCATGTCGCCCTTTGCTCGGTAGCTTCTTTCTATGGCCGAGCCGCCGCATCAGCCGCCGCAAAATCAAACATGGAATTATCAGCAGACAGTCATTGAGTTGTCAAAAGCTTCAATATCATCTGCCCACTTTAAAAATATATATTTTTTAATTAACCTATCTGTGCCCATCTATGAGGCTATATTTAGTATGAGAGGGGGAAATGCATTTTTACTTTTAGGAGTGGTCAAAGGAAGGATTTATGAAAAATCACAGTTTATTTAATGTTCTTCATGTAGATTTTTTTACACTGCATGGATGGGCCGTGTTGATGGATGGATGGATGGATGGAACTTGTAGTTTCTGAGATACAGACATTTATTATACCTAATAGTCTTTGAGCACAAAGGCTCATATTTTTTCCTAAAATGCACAGATGGGTTGAGCACACATCCCATGCACTTTTTGGGAGCAGTTTTTATTTGTGTCCGATTCCAGCAGGAAAAAGAAACTTCCTCTATTATCCTTTGCAGAGACGTATGCATCCATTATGTTGTTA
Source organism: Chelidonichthys spinosus (assembly GCA_029853015.1). Lineage (NCBI taxonomy): Eukaryota > Metazoa > Chordata > Actinopteri > Perciformes > Triglidae > Chelidonichthys > Chelidonichthys spinosus. The sequence goes on along the minus strand of CM056839.1, from coordinate 17,901,160 downwards.
AAATGAAGGCTTGTACATAAACCTTATGTTTCATGGGAATCTTTTTTTTTTTCTGTTTGATATTTCAAACAAACCAGCTTTACGTGTGAACGGATTATTTCCGAGAGCACCCTCGACTCATGTGTGTGTGTGTGTGTGTGTGTGTGTGTGTGTGTGTGGTTGACTATTTTACAGCCAAACTGATACCTGAAGATATAGAACAGACTTACGTAATAAATCAGGCCAAGAATTCGACTCCATCCCTCACAAAACCACTAAATATTAAGTGAAATTGAACATAAGACACAACAATCTTAAGTATACAGATGTGACCAAATGATTGTGAGCGAACGCAGACACACTGAGCATTGTATATAACCTAAACCTGTATTACTTGTGCAGTCGACGATTGTATGTACAGTCCTGATAACCTCATAAATAAAGCACATAATCATCTCAAAGCCTGCATGTTTAGCTTTGTGCTCTCGCACCTGGTGCTGCTACGCCCTTCACCTAGATCTTAGCCAACTAGATCCCTTGACAGATATTTTTCATGTTAAAGATTCAAATATTTCACATTTTTGTGTGGTTTTTACACCTTTTTACACTATGAAGTCATTGTGTGATTGTTCTCCTCTGACATGCTGACAAACATTGAATTCTTGACAAATTCCGTGGCAAAAATTCACATTCAACACCTTAAATGTTTGTCACTCAAGCGTTTCCTCACCGTCACATACCAGGACTAGGACTACGATGGCCTCGGGTCTGTCAGGTTGAACTGACAGCTGCATGAATATGAAGCAAAAGGAGGGGAAACTGGTTATTCCCACAAAGCGATTAACACAGACTTTAATGTATGTCCTTCATGGAGGAACAACGACACAAGGACACTAACGTTTAGGTTCTGTAGAATAAATTCATACAATCACGGAGCAGAGACACACAGTCGGACCTCACGACAGAAAACACAGTAAGACTAAGTTCTCAGGGATCAACACCGTCTCCTACTTACAACTAAGTTTAAATGTCCACTGATTAACAGACCAAACTAAACAAAAAACACAACACAACTTACAATGCAACGGAAGTACTCGGATTACACAGGACACAAACAGCAGTCTCCTGGGTGAAAGTCCTGCGTCTGTTTTCGACCCATGTTCCCAAGCCCTCTTACAGACTGTGAGTCTGCCAAATATTAAATAAGTATAGTCTATGACCACATTAAAGTGTTTGCAGGCTGCAGCCCCCCCCCCTCCCTCTCAAAATTTACAGCTGAGTCATAGTTGGTTTTTGCTTTTTGAGTCATCTTCTGTACAATCCATGTTTTCTTATCCTCAACTGTCTTGATCGCAATCCACGTCATTATGAGAGAAACTGATTGTTCTACTGAAGAGTGAGAAGGGCTGCTGGGACGAACAAACACTGGACTTTCACCCAGGAGTCCGCTGTTAGTGTCCAAGCCAACACGTACATCAGATTTATATAGAACTGGCTTCAGTGTTGCGTCACAGCAATCAACCAGAAAAGAGACTAAACTGCGTAGAGCTCACGCAGAACGACGTTGCTAGGCAACGAAGAGGCCCGGTGGAGGTTTTTTTAACCAGCTGAGCCGTGTTGATGGACTCACCTGAACAGAGTCCGCTCCTCCTGGTCCCGCTTAACCAGTCCGGTCCACTCGGCCTCTCGCACCCAGTACAACCAGTCCACACGGCCTTTCTGGTCCCACCATACACCCTTACATACATACATACACATATTTAGTGTCATAAAAACAATGTTCTCCTCAATCAATGCTCAAAACCAAGCATATTCTTGCATTCATGAACGTAACTCACCGTTTTCATCCACTTCCTTTCTGCCTGAAAAGCTTCAAAGACGAGCAGCATTCGTGTCCCTGCTGCAAAACAGTGCTGCACATTGAGAAGAATTAAGTCTGTGACTTTACCAACAGGTGGTAGTAAATAGACCCAAAGAAATAATAAATAACATCCTGTTCGCTTTGTCTTGTGAAACAATAGCAGGTAAAATCAATCAAATTTTTTCCCCGAATCCAGCAGAGAAATCTTTCTCAGAAATGTCTCCATACATTACGTTGTTAAAATGAAGGCTTGTAAATAAACTTTCTGTAATATTTTGTACTTAAAAGTATTGTTCATTTGAAATTTAAAGAGACAAGCTGCCCATACAGAGCCGTAAAACAAACACATTTTTTAATCATTATTTCTTTTTCATATTTAAAATTCCATTTACTCTTTAAATATGAGCACACTGACAATTTTGTCCAACTTTCAATCTCATCTATTTCTGAATGTTAGACAGCAAAGTAACGCAAATAATTGAACTATAAATGTTTTTCTGTTGATTAATCTACCACTTAGCTTGCTAAAATATCTCTAAAACACTAACACTAAAGTTACTGGATTAATTGTCATGAATAATGAGATGGTTTGACCTTTCTTCAGGAGTGTGACCTCACTGGAAAAACGCTTTCTCCACCATGAAGCACACGGTTTTGCGCATTTATACGCAAGTTTATCAAAAATATTTGCTGCATAAAGACACGTTTTAGACAGACTCTAAAGTTTTAGGTCGAAGACAAATTTAAATCTCAAATAGTTTGAGATTTTGGGAAATACATTCACTCACTTTCCAGCCAAGAGTTAAACAATAAAGTGGTATCAATCTTCTCATCCAGTTCATCAGCAAAATGCGAATAAGTTTATTCCCCAAAATGTCAAAGTTTTCCTCCAACAGTGTTCCAGGTCAAACACTGGTTAGGACAAGCAGCAGAGTGGTGTTTTTGTTTTTATAGAAAATTTTATTCAACATACATTTTTCCAGCAAAAAGGCAATATACAGGAATAGTTGTCGTACACTGCTGCTACACTGAGGATTTTAAACTGGAAAAGATCAAATTAAGGTGTGATTCTGCAGGTCATCGTTGCACTGCACTTTTTTAACAAGACAAAACCAATGCAGTTAGTTTTGAAAAGAAAAAAAAATCCAAATGGAACAGAAAAAAATCGTCAATGGTACATCAGGAACGCAAAAAAAAAAAAAAAAAAAGAGAAAGAAAACCCTACACACAAGAAATATGAACACCTGGCTCCTTCTGTACCCAACAACAAAGGCGTGTTTGTCTTTAATCTTACACGTTCATATTTTTAAATATACAATTCTTAAATGTTGTCTTTACAGAGCCAGCTATGCACTATTAGGGGGAGCATTCCATCTGTGCTTTAAAAGAAACAAGAAAATTCATGAATTCATAGGGCTTAAAGTGTTCCTTACAATGCTGGTTTTCGTCTCTACACAACCTTCAAACCAGCAGGCTCGTAGTGTCTGCAGCTCTCTAGCAAGCACAGCGCAGTTACTGCTTCCAACCACCTGGAGGCGACAGTTTCAATCAAGATAACGAAGCTTGTGTGTGTTTGTGTGTGTGTGTTTAGTGTGTAGAGGAGGAATGACTGAGAAAGACATTAACCCCCCCCCCTGAAAAAAACAAACAAAAGAAGGAGAACGTCAAGGGGGTCATGTCCATGCATGTGTGTGTGTTCCTTTAAATCACTGAGCAACTCAAAACCACAACCAAAATGTACATTTGTCAGTCCTGAGAAACCTCTGACATTAAGTGCCTACGTGCAAGATGAAATACAGACAAATTTCCACCTTATTTTTTCCCCATTTATTTTTAAACAGATGCTGTGGATTTTTATTATACAAGATCTGCAGAAAGAGACAAAAAAACTGAATTAATTTTTCCTCCAACCAAACTAAGTGAGAAAGACTTGCTTGTAAACTTGGAAATACTTGCTTTGTTGCACTAAAAGGATGGGAGCAAAAATGATAAAGAACCACATCAGGGCAACTAGTGAGTCTCGGGATGGGACGCCAGTTCGCAGCTGCAAAAAAAAAAAGACCATCGGACCCGTCTCCCCTCTTTCTCTGTCAGTTAGTCCTCACAAACATCCTTCCATCAAACTCTCCACACAGCGGCGTGACGCCTCTTCAACAACGCTTTATTTAAAAACAACCCCCGGAAAAATATGAAGGGGAAAAGAAGCTGGTGAGTGGTGGGAGAAGGGAACAAAAACAAAATCTAGAAGTGTGTACGTGTATATATTTATATATATATATAGCTATATATATAGAAATATAAACACTTATATTAAAATCAAATTTAATTTCTTCTTCCAGACAGGCAAAAACAAAATAAAATAAGGGGTAGGGAAGCCAGGGAAAAAAACAAAACAAAAACGGAACAGCCTCAAATATGGAGGGAGACGATAAAAAACTGAAATGAACAACAAAATCAACAGGAGGTGGTTGGTGCAGTTTATTTTGTGGTTGAAGGGTAATCCGTCAGCTGCAGCAAGATCCGAATCGCTGAAGACATAGTGCCGGTGTAGAGCAGTAGGGGTGTCCAGGCAGGGTGTTAAAAGTGATGAACACGCATACGCACGCACACCCATCCACACGGTCTCACACACACACACACACACACACACACACACACACACACACACACACACACACACACACACACACACACACACACACACACACACACACACACACACACACACACACACACACACACACACACACACACACACACACACACACACACACACACACACACACACACACACACACACACACACACACACACACACACACACACACACACACACACACACACGGTTGGTTACAGTCTGTGGTTATGGTGTGTTAAAGTAGGTAGGGAGGAAGGCGGAGCAGGAGGAGGAGGATGAGGAGGACAAAGAGGAAGGGCAGGCTGCGTTTAGTTGTGGATCTTGATTGCTTTCTCCAGGTAGGTGTAGCGACCTCTCTTTGGAGCTTTGTTGAAATGATCCAACCCTAGCCAGGGCCGCGGGTGAGACATGTTACCTGGAAGGAGACGCGTCAGAGAGGTCGTTACACAGCAGCTCTCCCAGTTAAATGTTTTATTATTCACTTATTTATTCATTTATTATCCGTGTTGCGCAGCGATATTCGTACGCAGCGTTTTAAGCTTAATTCTTAGAGACGGAAATAAGCGCTCTGTGCTCAGGCCGACTAGAACTGTGTGGAATAACAGGCTCTGAATGCCGATACAGCAGGATCTAAATGAGCATCGCGGTAAAAAAGTAAAAGCTGTCGCAGAAGACGTTCAAATATGTATGTAAAGTGATAACCCATAACAAACAAAAGAAAATGCACATTGGTGTCGTCATGAGACAGGATCCAAACGTGGAAAGGCTTCAAGCGAGTGGTACGACGCACGAGAGTCGAATTCACGGGCAACGATGCAGCGATCAAGACAACAGATGCTATCGCTTCTACAGTTCTTCGGTTATGAAACCATGACGGTATGTAAACGCGTTCCTAGTTACAGCTTATTGCACTCCTAAAGTGAATACTTTTAACGCAGAACAAGAGAAGCAGTAAATACCTGGCTGTGGTTCAAAGTCCTTCAGGTTGACCTCATACTCGTCTTCAGTGATGTACTGATGCCGCCCCATCATCACAATCGCAAACTTGAACTGTGGACAAACACACAAACGTGTTACATCACTGGAGAAATATTCAGACTGAGTTCTGTCACTACTTATTCATCGGAAAACACACTGTAAAAAATGGTATTTATTCACCAGAAAACATTTATGAAATCAACTAAGATCAGACGGTTTTGTCTGGTGTTGTACCTTCTCAAACTCTTTCTCCTGAATGTCCAGCATGGTCTGGATCCTCCTCATCACCTCCCGAAATGACTCACCCTGTGTAGGCAGCAGGAAGTTGAGTAACTGAGTGATACATCATTTTAACAGATGTGAACAAACGAACGCACACACACCTGTCTGATCTTAAGCAAGAACGGGATCCCGAAGGTGCCGAAGACTTCCTTGTGGAAATGAGCGACTGGGATTAGCATTTCACTGTCCTTGTCCAAGTCCACCTGGTCCAAAGGAATCTCCTGAGCGAGGGGAGAGTGACAGAGGAAAGATTTAGTCAACTCAGTTACTATTTTTAGAGCAGGCTTCTCTAAATACTGGCTATGAAATATAAGTGGAAAGGCCAACAGCTAAAAAAATAATCTGCTAGTTTTAAATGCAACTAAATTCTGTTGTTGATGACGACTTTCGATGACAATTTTTGGAGCTCAAATTCTCAAAATGCTTTAATCTAATGGAGTATTCGAATCCATTTGTAGGCATTTAAACGCTTTACTCTCCCACGGAGGCACACACTGTATAACAAGGGCAATCTAACAGCATCATCAATCACATTCATATCACCACAATATCATTTTCCCTTTTTTAGGGTGACGATGACATAAATCATCAGACAGACATTCGAAACGTCCTTTGAAAACCTCAATAGAAGCTCTGAATGTAAAACAATAACAGCCCTCTTTAAGTGCGTCACTCGTTCAGCCAGAAGGGTTTGGTCCTTCAGACTTGTTTTGATTATTTTGAAGAAGTAAAACCCTGCAAAAGATGGCCGCCAAAGTGCCTGCTTGTGTAGACAGACTTAGTGGACCAGACGAAAAAAATATAAGTGTGTCACACTGACAGCCCATTCAGTGGAGGAGTGACTAAAGGAGGACAAATGACTAAAAATAACCTAAAACTCCGACACATGGGGAAGGCCTCACATACACACATACCTCTATTCTGAAGGTGCGGCTGGCAGCCGGAGATAAACATTCTAGCAGCTCGTCCTCCTGGTGAACCCCGATGATTTTATAGCTTACTATCTCTAACAGCCTGCAGGGGGAGAGAGGGGAGAAACCGAGTGGGAAGATTAATACAGTTTTTCACAGATTAACTGTATCTCGGAGCATAAAATCACATTGAACAGGGGATCAAATAAATACAGGTCTTCAAAAATAATAATTAGAAGCAGATATAAAAATCCCAGAGTTGTTAAAGAAGACTTGTAAGACTAATGAGATTAATCAGCAGGGAGGAGCTGAACGATTGGATCTCATCAGTGTGCAATGTTTGCATTAATGAATATGGCAGCTCAGATAAAATAATTAAAGTTGCCGTCTGATGGAGAATCAGTGACGATCAGAGCTCAACCTGCTGGTGGACATTTTCAGTCAAATACATTGAACACTAAACGACAAACACACATACCTGAGCTTCTCAGATCCTTTTTCAGAGAGCTCCACTGCTTTTTTACATTCTTCCAAAAGGTCCCGCACACAGCCGTGCTTGTCAGGGTAGAGGGTGATCTCCTGCAACAAACACACATGCACGTCTTATGTCTGTGGTGGGATCACAAAACGAATAACTTATGTGTAGTTACATCTTCGTGTGTTCTTTACCTCCTCTCTGAACTGGCTGTTGAGCCATATGGATTTAAAACTCCTCCTGTTCTCAAAGTCTGTTATCTTCATTTTCAACTGTGGATGCATGAGGAGAGATGGAAAGCAACGATCAGAAAGAAGCATTCAGGAAGTCGTTAAGTGTTAATGAGCGGCTCGCGACACACATGCGTCAAATGCGTTTCCTTATTTCAGATCCCACAAAATCAAAATTAAATGTGTGGTGCAACGGTGTGCACAGAATTCAGCATTTTCCATTTGCAGAAGGGTTTCCGATCAGACTATCAGGTCTGAGACAAGATCCAAAAGGATTTTAGGGGGAAAATGCATGAGAAAATAATGATAAATGAATTTAGGCTTGCACCTAAATTACTGATTAATCTGCCAATTATTTTCTGTGCAAATTAAGTCATCATTTTGTCGATAAAACATGAGGAAACCGAGCCATTAAATATCTCTTTTTATATTGAATTGACTATTATGTAGGACCAAGAAACAGCAAATTCTCACATTAAAGAAACGAGGTCTGAATGAAACAAACGCGGTGAGCAACATGAGAAACAGGGAACAACAACAAATTAAGAAAGAATAAGACAGACCACACATTCAATTATTCATTTAATTAAAGCTACCCTTTTGGCACAACGACAGCCGTCTCGGGCCAAAATATGCTTCAAATGAGAAATAAAAACAAATAATGTACCAGACAGAAAAGCCCTGAAGTCCCAGAGTTGAAAAGACATTCCTACCTGCTGATAATAGAGTTTCTTGGGCTGCCTAGGCTTGAAGAACTGCAGCAGGTCCCGCAGCGTTCCCTCATAGTTGTGTCTGAGAGGATTTCCTGGACCGTCCCTGTACCTGGCCACCACACCACCAGGCAGGGGGGGAGGACGACCAAGGGGAGTAAAGAAGGATGACAGGAAAAGAGAAACAGAGGGTGGACAAAAAGAAGAGGAGGAGGAGGAGAGAAGGAGGCAAGTGGACAAGGAGAGAAAAAGAGTGAGAGATGGGTGAACAGGAGGGGGAGACGAAAAAATTCAGAGATGCAGAGGCAGAATAGAGGACGAATGGAGGGGGAGAGGAGGAGGACAGGAGGGAGGCAGAGTGGGAGGAGTTAGAGGAAAACAACAAAGAAAGGTGGGGGGGGACAGGTTACGCAACATTTCTACTGACAACTGCAAGTAATCAAATCAAAGGCAAACATGTAAGAAGCTGTGAAACACCGTAATCAACTGGCACTATGTTTTCCCTTCTATACGTCAAGCAGGACGTATAAAGTTGGATTATTATTATTATGAGTATTTCATCATCACGTAACTTATTTACATGTTTTAGTTACTTTTAGTCAACCGTGTTATTTGTATAGCCAAACTTCTAATTTAAATTGTGCGTTTAGTCATGTTTGTTCATTGGCATCAGCAAAAGGAAAGGAACCATTTATGGAGATACTGTTTCCACAACAACCATAGCATGGAAATATTATACTGACATCCTTTAAATTAAAACCTTGAAACCACAATGCAGCAATTCTGACACAAACATCACTTCAAACAAGCTTTTATGCTTTTAGAAAATTAGTGCACGGTAAAAGCATCATCAGTCATATAATTGACAACAAGCCTCTTTTTAATGTCTTTGTGCAGACAGTGAGGAAGACATTGTGTGTGGATGAGACAAGCCTCCTACCCCTGTGACTTGAAGAACTGCAGAAGCATTGGATCCGTGTTCAACCTCTGCGCTACTGTCTTTGCCACCTGCCAAACACAACAAAAACATGGTTTAATATGAGCATAAATCATATAAAATACAAATTAATTGTTTAAAGACCCAGTTTATTTAGGAAGCAGACATATTTCTTTCACACAAAGTGCCTGAACGGCCCCGTACCTGAAAATAGTTCATGCGGTTTGAGAGTGTGACGACGAAGCCGGGGTCGTTGTGGATGGTCTTGTCACAGAAAATGACGTCCACTCGGTGGTAGAGATCCCGGAAATACTCCTTGGCTGTAGGCAGCTCGCTGCTGTCGTTCTCAGGGTCGTCCCTACGTCATTGGAAGGAGGTAAGGAAATGGATAAATTGAGGCACAGAATGTGCAGTCTTGACAGAAGAAGACAGGAAAGATAACGGGAGGCAGGAGGTGAAGAGTTCAAAGAGAGAATTTAAGATGAGGGTGTGAAACAAAAGAGGGGTCGAGACTAACGGATACTTAAAAGTAAGTCCTCTGCCTCTCTGTATTATTAGGACCACATTTAACAAGGGGTTCTGCACAAAATCTAAAAATCTAAATTCAGTGTTACCCATCAAAATGCATTATGTGCATCTTTGAGGTCTAACAATGTGGCAAGTGCATCTCCTTCCTCATGCAAGATTAAGTTTTTGTTAATAACCTCAACCAACTGTCAATGAGCACTAACAGGGTGGCTTGATTCTGCATGTTTGTCTTCATAAAAAGCTCAAACTCAGTCCAACTCAGCAGTCAAAATATATTACAATTAACTGGCTCACACTGCGGATCCCGAATGTAATTCACAAACTTACTTCTGGAAGACAATGATGTCCCCGTCCATGAGCTCATCCAGGGCTTTGTCCAGAGAGACGTCATAGTCCTGTATCCGCTCTGTTAGATTGGGCTTTACTTCCTGGAACACATGAGGCACCATGGGAAATGTTGTCAAAATGAGGCCGTCTGGTAAGTCCACAGGAGTATTTAGTGAAGGATGTGTAAACAGGAGGCTACAGAAGGGTAAGTGTGAGTCAAACGAGAGATGCAGCATATGACGGTGTGAAAGTGTGCATGGCAGAGTCTGTGAGAGGAGGCTTGTTTGCCAGATAGAAAGTGTGAAGGAGCCAGCGAGGAGTGAGAACAAGTGAGAGAAAGCCAGAGGAATGCGCGAGCAAGTGAGCGCTACATAAATAGATCACCTCATAGAGGATAAGGCTAGTTTCCTGCTGAAAACCTGCTCTCTCACACATCACTGGTAGAAGGTCTCCTGGTTACAGGGCAAAAAGAAAAGACACATTTAATCTTTAAGGTCACGGCATTTTAAGTTTAACAGTGTGTTTAATCCTGAAATACACTTGGACGCCGCCTCCACTTACTTATTTTGCAGGATATAGGTGTGTAGATATGTCCACAATAATTTAAGCTTCTGGTTTTGGGGTCGTACATCTTCAAGAACAACATGACATCATCTAAAAAGAAAGAAGCAAAGACAAGAACAGACACCATATCAAAGAAATGGCTTAAATAACTGGGAGTTCTTAACTTTGTAGGGCAACTCGGGTACCAAAAACAACCCAACACTCCTCCTCACTTACATACAGCCCCATGAACATAACCTGTGAAGCAGCATTTCAAGCTGCAGTTTGTCTGAGCCGACAAACTGAATGCAATGTCATATTGAAAATAATAACACTTTACAACTAGTCACTGAGCTCTCTCAATCAAGCACCTTTACCAAAGTAATGTGTGGAAACTAAAAGTGTCACTAGGCTGGATGGAGGTTAACGTGTGGGACTTACGGTCTTTGTCGAACTTGGGTAATGTGGCCCCGCTGGCCGCCATCTCTGGATCCACCGTCTCCAGAAAAATTGTCCAGGGGTTCTCGTTGTCGCTCAAGTCGATCATCTGAAACACAAACATGCATTTTAAAAAATAAAATACACATTACAGATGTGTTGGTAGCTTCTCTGTAAAACACCAAGTACCGACATAATCACACCCATAAGCATCCAGTCACAAACACTCACCGACTTGTTGCAGTCAGCCTCGTAGTCGAGCATGGCAGGTCGCTTGGTTCCATTGCTCCGGGCCTGCATGGGCCACAGCCTCATCTGGTCTTGTGGGAAACCCTGTAGCAGATCAACAGGAAAGTTTGATTTTTATTTGCAATTATGAAAAGCTGGACGGAAAAGACAAAAAAAAAAAAGGTATAAAAGTAGCAACATGATGGGAAAAAAAATAAATCAAGCAGATGATGACTGCACATAACATCCATTTAGCTGCATTTTGTGGCAATTGTTTACAACTATTATTGATTCCCTCCAGGTCACCATCAACTGTTGATCAGTGAGAGTATGTGGGATAAATACATGTCAATAATACATGAGTTCAGTCTAAGACACACAACATTCAGCATTTTTTCCACCCTCACACACTCAAGTCTCTCACCATGGTCTGAGAGAGGGTCTGGACAAACTCTTGTAGCGTAGAGCTCTTCAGGACCTTGAAGACTGTGTACTTCACCTTTTCCTCATCATACATATCGTTGCCCTGATGACCACAGAACTGGTCCTCTGTTACTATCTGTGGAGAGGAAGAAAACAACCTAAGTCAATAAGTAGTAAAACATTCACTTCATTACTAAGGGCAGGGTGACACACGGTCATGAACTGAGATCAGTTTGAATAGGCTGTTTCGTGCTGGTTTCATTCTTTCATAAGGCAGAACAGCTTACATCTTTGAACACGCAAACATTTCTTATCTTTTAAGTGGTTTCCCTATTATCACACTTCTCACCATCTCAACAACACTTTTCCTGCCACAGCTCAGCTCTAGCGCCCACACTGTTGCCTGCTGCTAACCGCTCTCAGTCAGAGAAAACAACTGTCAACTCTGCCTAACAGAAAGATGTCGTTTGTTTGGAGGTAGGTGCCAGAACAAAACTATATCAAAAATAATGTGACGTAACAGGAAAATAAGTGCAAAAGTGGTTAGATGCGTTTTGTAGTTAAGTCAATTAAAGTGGCACACTTAGTTTCATCTTAATCTTGCATTAACTGCTAACGGCAAAACAAAACACTTTTAGTCCCACTTCAATTCTAACTCTTAGCAGCTATGCACACCTAATATAAGTAGCACATCGTATGTAAGACCAAAGCCTGCACTGGACCAATCTGCTGGTTTGGCACCACTAGTGCTAGAGTGTTTTACCTTTTATGTGAAACATATGAAACCCAAAATGCAGCTGTACACTCTTAACACGTACTATTTGACCTAAGCAGCATGCACCAACAAAGTCTGCAAAGCATCTAAGAGCATTTACACAGCAGTCCTGGTTTCCTACCTGGACCTGCATGTAGAGGTGAGCCTCTTGGCGTTCCTTCCTCTTCTGTGCCTCCACCCTCTTCTCCTCCTGCAGACGCTCCACCAGCTGCTGTGGGATGTCCACGTCAGTCATTGGCAAGAGAACCTCACCTGGGATTCAAGGAGAAATACAACTTAGAACCATGGAGCGGCCGGAGTGTAGAACAGTAACATCTGTGTTAAATATACTCATTAGGACAGCAAGTGGAAAAAAGTGTTTTGGGCCGACTGCTCTTTGTGAATGCAGACTGTGACAGATGTAAAGCCTATTCTGTCAGAGCTTTTTGAGTGGCGGTTTAAAGTAATTCCATCTTTAGTCCTCATTGTTTATCATGCAGCTTACATTTGACCTCATTCACACTCAGGCTCCCTTTTACATTTGGTTCAAAGCCAAATAAACATCAAATGGGTACATTTGCATTCTTTTGTTAATGAGAACCGACATTTTTCCTGCTGCAGTAAGTGCTACTTAAGGCTGTACTAAAAAGTTAAAAGCTTAATTTATAACATAGACTTTTGCATGCAATGTTTGTTTCTTTGTTATTAATGATAATTCAAAAGTCAACCCCCCCCTCTCATCCAAAACACACCACGAATAAAGAGACACTCAGCAGTTAAGAGTCTTCAGGAGACTACATTTACCATCAGCATTGATTGGACATCCCCTTTAGGGACAGAATAGCTGCTGCAGTTGAGACTATTTCATATGTTTATGGAGCAGGCTGTGCAAGGCCCGTTTTTCTTTAATATTAACCCGAAAATTAAGGAGAGGAAGAACGTCACTTACTGAGCTTGGACTCACGGATGTAGACCAACATGTACGCGTTGGTGCAGTGGCGCACGGAGAGGTCGTCATCATGTCCACCATAGTTGTGCTCTATGGCCTCCTCCTTGGTGCACCGCGACACCACATCATCATCAAACTTACACCACTAGAGAGAGAGATAGACAACAGCAGGTGAGGGTGGTTACAGAATGATGGGTGATTGAAATGGAGAGGTGAGGAGGAGGAGAGGATAATCAGGAGAGGGGAAGGAGGGGGCAAAGGCAAGAGTTGCCATGGTAGGAAGAAAAAAAGACAACCAGAGCGCACTTTAGATAACCATTTATGTCAGGCCTTCAATCAAAACACTTCAATCATAACACTAAAACACATCATCTTGTGTTATAATATCCAGAAACTCCCCATTGTCCTCTTAAAAAGGATCACAAGTACAGGGGTGCTCAACCAATTGACCTTTATCATTCACAAAATGTGATTCTGCTTATCCATCATCCTACCTCTAAGGTCTAAATAGCTAAACAAAAGAGCATAGATAAGAATATATCTCATATCTAAAGGAGCTGAGCACCCATGGAACAGTTTATCTCAAGCAATGAAAACAACTAGCAGTATTATTAGTACAGAAACCCCCCCCAAAAAAATTGTACTCACTATTGGTTCCTTGACACTGACTTTTCCGTCTCCCTTTGGGTTAAGATAGACGACGTAGTGACCGCCATGGTTGTCCCCGCTGTGCACCAGCACAGCATGCAGGATGTAGTTGGCTGGGTCCTTGGAGTCTGGCTTCTGAAGGAACTCATCTAGCGGTAACTGATCCGGAAACTCAAACCTATAGAGGAGAGGCAGAGAGGAACAATTGAGGAAAAATGTGAGAAGAGGGAGTAAGGGAAGATGGAGAACGAGGAGGAGAGAGGCAGGGAGGGAGAGATTGGAGAAGAAAGAAGATGGCAGACGGGAGAAAATGTGTTGGGATAAAGGCAAGAGGACAAAAGAGACGGGAGAGGCAGGAATAAAAGATATGAAGAATGAATGAGTATGAAAAAAAAAGCAGGAGTTCAAGCTGTCGTGATTTATGTTCAATATCCACTGCGCATCCACACACTCTGAATGTGTGTGTTTAAGTGTGTGTGTGTATACACATACAAAGCCCTCAGGGGGCCAAGTGCTGGCTGCAGCGTCACAAGGATGACTCACATTGTTGCTTGTGCTTGTTGAGATGCTTCAGAGGAAAATTAGCCATTACGGACGGCTGCATACGTGCGTGTGTTTTAAAGTGTCACATTATCCTGGTGGATTATTAAAACACCATTAGCTCCCAAAAAGCTTTGCAGAGAACGATACAGCCTACAGGAAAACACTCAATGAGTCACTTTCTCACTAGTTTTAGTGGAGGAGGTCAGTGCATGCTGTTAAGAGAGCGCTGCTTCTGGAAATAGAGTGCTCCCTTAACCTATGTTATTGTGGACCAGACCATCTGAAAACATGTCATGTTCACCAGCCATCGAAGCATACTGCTACAAGGACAGATCTGATGCAAGCATGGCAGTGTGTGTGTTGGTTAAGTAATATTCAAGGAAGCATGATTAAAAGAATGGATGTGTTATTTACAGCTGTGTGAAAGTTCAGTCTGACGTTTTCATTCTACCTGTCATTAATCTTGATGTTTTGGTCGGTCTGCGGGTCATACATGAACCTCATCAGCTGCAGGTGGAGGATTGGAGGGAAGGTAAGGAATTTCACCCCCTTCTCTGCTTCCTGTGGTACAAACACACACATCAGGCATCTGGTCAGGACATATTAAGATTCATTCTCTAAACCTAATGATTGCAGCAACAATTAGATTAACCAGAATTTCACATCGTCATTGAAGCCAACAAGGTCCTGCTTTATCAGTTAATGAGGATTTGACAAAAATATACATAAATAATTTAGATCCGGTCGCTGTGAAGCCTTACCTGCAGGCCATGCTCTCCTGCGTCGTATTTGTTGTCGCCATCTAACTGTTCAGTTGCAACATAATCTTTGAATGACTCAAAGACTGGAAATAAGCAGAAAGCACAGAGGAGATCAAGAAAAATCCCGTATTAGTGAATAAAAACAACCATGTAGTTCATATTATAATAGCCATTAACAGACTCTCAGGAGGAAATACATCTTTTAAATAGCCATGTTTCCATTTTATTGTCAAGCGAACTTTGAGTGAGGAAATAACTTGCCGACAAGTTTGTTTAAACAATTTCCATAAAACCAATAATTCCGATGCAGCACCACTGTTCCCTTGTTCGAGAGAAGCCATTAAGCTGTGTTGATGTTGGTACTTACTGTTCTTCTTTCCTTTTATGCTAAGCTGGATGTCATAGTAGTCCTCTATCCGCTCTGACCGGTAGTCCACATGCTTACACTGGATATATGACTAGAGAGTAACAAACACACATGGGTCAATAATAGAATTTCTAGGAGAAATTATGAATTCTATAACCATACAAGATGTGTCCGACAAGAGGAGCTGTAGAGAGGAAACATACCACCATCTTTCCTCTGAAGAGCTTGGGGATGGTTCCCTCAACGCAAGTGCCTTTCATTTTGTTCTCTACATTGTCCAGGAGCTGAAAGGCACACACAGTAAATCAGTAATTACTCAGCATGCATACACGCGCCCACATACTTTAAGACAGCGTGACAGAACTCACCACTCTGCACAGCTCCTGTACATCATGTTGCATGAAGCTATCTAGTGTTTCCCATCTTCACATTGGACAAGAAAACACAACAGCAAGGTGGTTAGATACAATTATACTCACACATCAGGAAATACTTGTTGCTGGTAATCATTTAAAATTGTACTAAAAGATATTTAAAACAGTCTTGAAGTGTCAAAGAAAATACTGGTTTTACTTCTATCTCTATCTGTTACTTGGAGAGAAAGACAAGTGAGCAGTCTGTAAAGAGCGTCTACACTACCCAAAGGACTTGGTGAGTTTCTTGGTGCCGACGGGTTTGTCGCTGTGTTGCAGCTCGTAGAAAACCCTCTGCAGCGCCAGGGGAACGCTCTTTGACGAGTCATCTCCCTCCGTGGGCATCATGTACACCGCCTGGGAAGAAAGTCGTGAGGATTCACACCAGGATTACATTATCAGTTAATCATGTTCACCGTTTTGTTAAGAAATGTGCTAAAATCAAATATTGTAAGTTATTTTCATGACAAGTAAAAAAACTACAAAACACTTAATATTATGGTGAATGAAAGAGTGACTGTTTTTTTCCTGTAAATTAGTATTTATCAGTAATACAGTTTGGATGTAAAACAAAAAATGGATTGATTGGAATTGGAAAAAAGGACTGGAAAAGTTGATTGAGTGGTGCCAATAATGTGGTGCTAGTGCCGTAAAATCCTCGTGGAAAAAGTTACTCAGGCGCCCTGAAGGGCCTTAGCGATGCCAGATGATAAGATTAACAGTGCTCCAAAAAGAATCAGCAGCAGCTGGAGCGGGCCATTAATAAACAAAATAGGTACTCATACTAATAAGAAAAGCAGCAGCACACAGAGTAGTTGTGAATTCCAGTCTACATGTCGTCGTTTGGCCTATTTGAACTTTGAAATACCCACATGTTGACAAAACATAAAAGATAAAACCATACCCGTCGCAGCTGGTTGGTGAAGAAGAGTGTCTGTAGCAGGCTGTTCATGTAGCAGGTAGCGCCTTGGTTCTTTAGTCCAACGTAGCCTGTGTGTTTCTTAGAATCCCAGCTAGTTAGAAAGGAGGCAGCTCGTGTTATTGTTATAATTCATAAGAAGAACTTTGAACCACCGTAGAAAACCCAACTCGGCGAGAACAGCTACTTACGCCACTCCATGTGGTGCATCTGCCTGGACGTAGACTTCAAATGTGACTTTGTCATCATCGACGAAGCCCCTCTCTGGGTCAGTCACATCCTGAAGCAAAACCGTCAAAACAGTTGTCAATAGGAATAGGTAGCAGTAAGAGCACTTACTTAGAATTTACTTTTATTTCTGATTAAGATGCCCACATAGACAAAGAGCAAACTGCTGCACAAAAATATCCACCCTATCAACACGTTATAGTGCGTCTCCTATGTGCATAAGCCTCCTCAACGAGTTTCTGTACTTACACTCCAGGACATAAAGTTGGAGAAGCCCCAGTCATTCTCTTTGTGGAAGAACAGGTGACTGATCCTGCGGCTGAAAGACTTCTCGTCGTCTTTGTAATTGATGATCTTCAGCATGGCCTGTGCGTGGCACGACCATGATCTGAAACAGAAACCAGAATTCTTTAACGCTCCGGGTGACTTTTAATTAAGCTAATTCTGGCACATGTAGCTCATGATGTGTATGATGTAATTTCATTTTGAACCCTTGTTTCACATACAATGCGTTTATAATGTGTGGCCAGCTCAAGACAATTGTCAGCCAGTATGTTTGAATAATTCAGCAAAGCAAGAAGCAGGTGATATATTTCTGTAAACAATGAAGATTTAACATTGGTAAAAACTCAAGACCATGTTAGTGAATTGTGACCATTATTTCTTGTATCTTAAATGTAACAAAGTCACCAAGTCAACACAGATTCTAATTATATGATCAAAAGCCTGTTTTTATTAAATTGGGGAATACGACAACCTGATTGTAGCTCAACAGCTATTGGCACTTGTCTTAATGTTTGGTTGTAGCTTGGAAGAATACTTTATGAATGAAACAGAAAAAATCCTTCCCGAAAAAACAAGAAAAGAAAGAAAATTGAATGGGGATTGTGTGTGTTATGACATCTGGAAGGTCCAACAACTTTCAGTTTCTTGGCCAAGATTATATTGTAAATACAAAAGCTCATTCCAAATTAACCCAGACAAGGTAACTGGAAAGAATCAATTCAGGGACAGATGCAAGCGCATTCTGACGGAATATTGCTCAAGGTCAATCATTAAAAAGACATGGAAAGAATATGTCACAGTTGTGAACTTCCAAAGAGGCCATCCTGCCACTGAAGTATCCGTGTGTAAAGGGAAATAGTGAGGACAGGCACCGAGAGGCTTATGGTTATTTTGAATGAGCCGTGTGGCCCTCCGCCTTTTACACTGCTTCACTAGTTGCAGAGAAAGACACTGTTAAAAAACTAAACATCACATCCAGGTTAGTGTTTGCCAGAAGGCATATGGGAGATTATACAAATTGGGAAGAAAGTTTGCCAGTTTGATGAGAACCAAGGTTGAGCTTTCTGCTACATGTAATGTAGTCCAACCTCCACACAGAACACACGCTTAGTGATGGCAGCATCAAGCTGTGGGAATGCTCAACAGACCCTGGTAGGCTTTTGCAGCGAGAACATTAATACAAAATGAACAGAGAATATTGGAGGAATGGTGCAAATATGTTTTTAATATATTAACTTACTGTGAATTAATTTGCAGATATCGTTTCAGACTGTATGTTTTCAGTGTCAAAAAGAACAGAATTTCATCAACTGTTACGGTTGTAAAACAAATAAAAGTCAACGGGATGGTTTTAAGTCAGTATATGTCCGAAACAAACTGTCTTATTTTAAAACTGTGTGTGTTCAGATTGGTCACACAATGTGTCATTCAGGCATTAAACCTGTGTGGGGGAGCGAGCAGAAGGATTCTGGGTGCAGTACTGATGTGTACCAGGACCATCAAAAGGTTTTAGGTGCAATGCCTCCCCCAAAATCCCTCATGCAACCAAGACACTTACGTGGAGTCCGATTCTGCGTTACACTGCAGGAAGAAGCCAACGCTCTTCTGGTGTGGCCGGTCAGGATAGAAGCGCGGCATCACCATTATCTTCCATGGAAGGTTCCGGACGAAGCAGGACGGGCTGAGCACAGACTCACTCAGGCGGCTAAAACGTTCTACCACAAAACGGAAAGTCGCTTCTGACCGCCAACTGGTGTCTGAGGAAAGATGGATGGAGACAGGACAAAGGAGGGCAGGTTAGATGGAGAACAGAGTGAACATGTGTTCTCCAACGTAACAAGACCAAGTGCAAATGGCCAGTGGATACAACTTAATGTCAGACTAGCAACTTTACTGCCAATTACCCAAGAGTAATTAACTGGATGGTGTTAAAGCTGGATCATTAAATGAAAATCACTTTCACGGCACAAGCTTCGTAACAAGCGTGAGGTTTGGAACAGTGTTTGTTAGTTTAAGTGCACCCATCCTCACCATCCTCCATGTCCTCCTCTGTGTTGTTGTGTCCATCTGCCATGGCCACGTTACCATTGATCACTGGGTTGGCCGGGATTCTTGGAGGGTCATCCGTGTCCCCAGCTAGACAAAGAGAAACATCATAAGACTGTTGGTTCTAGAAAATGTAAATAAACAAATCAGTACTCACTTTCATATTCTTACAATACTTTTGCCATCCTATTGTAGTGGAAATGATCTTGGCATATACTGTATAAGCTCCTTTTGAAGTTGTGAATACACTTTTAAGCAGATAATTACCATTATCATTTCAGGCATTATCCAATATTGGCCTTTTTTGAATAAAAAAAAAAAGTTAACTAATTTCTCCATCTTTATCTCCTGCATCTTCACATTTAGAGTCATCCTTCCTGGCCCCTTTCATACATTTCACTGGAAAAACCCTGCTGACAGCACGACATGTCTTCTTTCACAGACTTTGTGTGAGAGTGAATGCAGAGAGAGACAGTGTGTGTGTGTGTGTGTGTGTGTGTGTGTGTGTGTGTGTGACAAAGACCATGAAACATTACAGTAGGCTGGGTAATTATGGTCACAATTGCAGGATTAGGCTGCAAGTCTTCACTCCAACAAAAACACACGCGCTCAGAGGACAATAATTATTCCAACCCAGTAATGAGGCGGCTCAGTACAGTCTCATCTATCAAAACACATTGATAACAGACACAGATGAGCTTTGAGAAGACTCAAAGGAGTGAGTGAAATCTGCCTGGATCCTGGGATGATGACAATGAGGTAACAGAAGCCAGACTTAACGACAGCATTGATATGAGCACTCAGGCATGCGTGTCCAAAATGTGTTGATGTGTCAGTCCGCATCTTACACTGTATTTTATGTGCATCTGTGATCCTCGTCTTCCTCCGAGCCGAGAGACGCAATGGTGTCAGTGGTGTGTATGTCTCCAGGTAACGTTACTGACCAAGTCCTCCAAGAGACTGACCTCGTTTCCTCAAGTGGATTACACCCTGCTAATGGGGTCTGTCAGTCAACTCCATGACATATTCTTGTCCCGCCCAGTGTGTCAGCCTATCTTGAAACCTCTGAGAAGTACATCCTAATAGAGTAGTCAATTAAACCTGCACAAGCTGTGGATGGATATAGTTCTAATAATTACATATTGGACAAAAACACCACATGCAAACTATGCTATGTCTGGAAGGGTGGAATCCCAAACATCTCAACACACTGGTTTTATTATTTATAAATATGTATGAACTGAATATCTGCTATGGTAGCATTATTTGAGTAAATGTAAATTAACAGCAAAAATACATCCCTTTCAAAAGATAAGTGGTAACAGAGTATTCTTCACTTTCAAAGTCAACAGCCTCTGGACTGAAAACTGCAAATAAAAAGTAATCGTCAACAGATAAACTACTTCAGATGCGCGTTTGACCTACGGCAAAGAAGTTATACAGCACAGCTGATCCTGTAACACTACACCTTGGAACCAAAAAGCTGTAACATTGTTTGATGCCTCAGAATATTTTTGAGAACTTGCACATCATTTATCTTCTATCAAATTCCTACAAGGTTTGAAGCTGTAAAAAGCATATGCACTGGATTAATTGTGTGGCAGCCTGGCATCCTAGTAAGATTGTTATGGAAAAACAGATAAAATGACTGAGATATGCAGAGCAGATGATGGATTAACTCCACTGCAACTGTACATAGCCTCATGAATATGTGGTGTATTGCTATAAGCAGTCCGAAAAGAGTGAATATTTATTATGTCAACTTGTTTTCACTGTCCTTGTAAGGCTGCAGTGCGCTGGGAGAGAATCCAACAACTAAGGGATGAGGAAGTGTGGTCAGTGCACCTGCTACTAGTAAGACAAGTATATTATACATACCGGCAGTACATAAAATTACACTTGGGCTGCGTCTGTCTCATTCCTGTAATTACATATAACTATATTGTGTGCAGATGAATAGCATGCAACAATGTGCGTGCAAACAGATAATAAAACCACTAGGACCAAATGACGCAGTGATGCTGAAGGCTCTCCCAAGCCGTTTGCAAAGTTTCCATTAATAAAAGACTTTATAAATGGCGCTAGGTCGGGTGTTGTGTGTGTAAAAATGCTTACTAAACGTTAAAATAGTTGGCCCCGACTACAAAGCTGACCAACAAAAACACAGATCATTAAAAATGGCGAGCTCCATGCCGTTTGCTCGACCATACAATGAAGCAGCAAATCCCCGCGCTGCTTCTGTGCGGGCCTGGCTTACCGCAGCGGCGACTACCGTTACTAGCCAGCACTGCCACACGTTCCACATAACAGACTGTCAAACGTCAATTTATAAACTAACGTATAAACCAAAATATTATTTTACGTTGGGTCTGACTTATTGATATCTGCTCTGTTGCTCGGGCTTAGTGTGTTATACTCCAGTCAATTTAGCAAATTGACGATCGACGCATCTGCGTTAGCGCTAGCTGCCTAGCTATCTAGCAAACACTAGCCACATATTCATCTGCAGGCCGTTACTAGCAAACATTAGCTGGAATCGCACGTTTCAGCTAACAAGCGAGAATTGATGTGAGAGAAGAAAAAAATATAACCCAAAGTAAATATTAGAAGCAAGTGGGGGAGACTAGATTACGTGAGACGTAAATTTAAGGCCTAACATTTGAGCCGAATTGAACGTTGCAAAATACACGCCACCATTTTGGAACGCCACACACCCCCTCCGTGAGTGTTAGCTCATCGGCTAACTAGCATGCTAGCCAGTAAATGAACGTTAGGAGTGGGGCCTTGGTGCTAATGGACTAGCTTAAAATTAGCTCTCCCGCTAGCCAAGTACATTGCGTTTTACCAGCGTGATGAACGCAGAGCAATAAAAAAAAAAAAAAACATGCTTGGGGCTGCCCGCATTACACGTTTTGACACCACATATTACCCTGTCAAATGTTTGGACTGTGCATTTCAAGGAACAAACTGACAGAAATGTGCCCTGTAACGTTGGTTAACCGACATCGTTAAGATTGCAGGGCCGCATTCAACGTACCAGCTATCGGGCACGATGCTAACAGACAACACAATCTCTCAGAAAAGCTGGCGTAACGTTACAGGCGAACGGTTATTAACGGGCTATATTTTCACGTTAGCACTAAGAGTAGCAAAGCTACGGCTACTTTAGCTAACTTTGATG
This sequence comes from Chelidonichthys spinosus, assembly GCA_029853015.1. Classification (NCBI taxonomy): domain Eukaryota; kingdom Metazoa; phylum Chordata; class Actinopteri; order Perciformes; family Triglidae; genus Chelidonichthys; species Chelidonichthys spinosus. The sequence continues at coordinate 17,878,578 of CM056839.1, read as the reverse complement.
AGGAAAGCAGGTGTCGATAGCTGTCAAAATCAACCCAAACCCCGCTGTGAAGTCAAAGTAGCAAGATTAATTTGCCTCGCAATGGCTTCACGTCGATTGCGCACCAACGGCCGCACTATTTACAAACATCTAAACGCTGGGACTTTCAACAATCAGTGGGCCTGGAATTATATATCTCTTTGTGGGACTGTGATGATTTAGGAAAAGTGCATCTGAGAAGTTGCTACAGCAAAACGTCCGTGAACAAAACAGTGACGGATGCGAATGAATGATTTGTGTGGCTTTTATGGAACAGTGTAGTCGAGCAGCTAATTACCAATAAGCAAATTGGATATGGCAAGAATACGGCGAGGAATTAAAGCTCCGCTCGCTTATAACGCAAAATGAGGTCAGCTCCACACACAAGTATGCTGCAACGGACGCAGAATCAGCAAAAATGCAACCGGCTATCACAGCTAGCTTCGGGCCTTCGTGTTTACTGTAAAGTTGAGCTCAGCTTGCACGAATAAAACACCATGCATTCCTCATGCAGTGTTTAAATTAAGAGAGAAACGATTCGTAACGTATCAGTTCGCCCTTCTTGTGGCCATTACTTGCCTTCCATCTCCATGTCCTCTGGTTCGCTGAGCTGCTGCTCGCCGGCTTTCTGTTGCTGCTGCTGCTGCGTGTGGTGATGGTGGTGGTTCATGTTGGCAGCTGTTGTTGTTGTGGTCGTGATGCGGTGTTCCCTACTATCTCTGTTGCCCTCGACCTTGTCCAGGGTCGGTTCGGCGGGGAACCGGGTTCTGGACTGCTGGTGAGGTGTGGTAAGATGCGGAGGTGGGGTGGACAGGTCGAGCTTTGGCGGCCGGGCCTGCTCTGTCGCGACCTCGGCCTTGTCCGCTGTCAGCGCCGGGGAGTGAGGAGGGGAGGTCGGCGGGGGAGCGGGTAGAGAAACGCGGACGTATTTGCTCGCTATTCGCCCAATCTCGGCGCCGGTGGTGGGTGCGAGTCGCTGGTTTGACGGTGGGATGGATGGACCGGGGCTCCGATGAAGGAGGCCCGCGGAATTAGCTAATCAATCCGGCTTTACCCCGGGAAATGTGGGGCAATAATACAACGCACAGCACGACCTGCACCGTGAGGAACAAATACCCTGTTTATAGCTAGCGTGACGCTACCTGACACTAGGTAGCCAACTGGTGATGTGGGTACAACAACAATGAAAACAATGGTTCATTTGCTATAGACACACGTTCAACAACTTTGTCTGCGATATCCCCAGTCCGTGTGCTCCTCCGATTGTCCCTCGTCTGGGGAAGAGCGGAGGAAAAAGCTATCCATTCAAACCAGTTTCCAATACGGAATTAGCAACTAATGTTGATTTGGAAGTTCGCGCAGACGAGAGTTGCCACGGCCCGACATAAACCAATCCCTCCCCCCCAAAAAACCGCCCCTAACACGATACACGACGGAACGCGGCACCTCGTCGCATTTCGAAGCTAACCTCTTGTTCGCGGTGAGGAATGTGCCCGGTCATACAACGTTAGCCCGAGCTGTGTGGCTGGCTCTCGATTCCGCTCCTCCCGTGGTTTTGTGATGTGTTTGAGTCTGAGGTAAATCTCAAAATGGCGGTCGCGCTCTTCTCTGAAATGTCACATCCGCATGGAGATCCAAACACTGGCCCATCCCCGGCCAGGTTCACATCCATGATAAATGATAGCGTTCAGGCGTGTGCATCGCGGACAGAGGGGGGACAAAACAGAAGTGCAAACAATTTATATGATAAATTGAAATTATAGGTATAGCGGGGCACGGCTAACTGCTGGCTGCACCCCCAATCACTGATTTATGACCTGAACGGATCTTTGTCTCCATGCAGGGACAAACTTGAGTACTGGGTTTAGTAAATACTTTTTTTAGTACTGGATTTAGTAAATACTTTTTTTTTTTAATAATTTATTTTTTTAAGTTTTATGAATTTGATTTTTAAGACCTTATATTTTTCCTCCAATAAACTGCATTTTACGGAGCAATGTAAAATACCTAAATCAAACTATATTATATAAAAACATTTTATATTTTACTATTTTTTTTTTTACATTGTGCCACAACATTTGAACAGAGTGCTTTGTAACTTATTTTTTAAACTGTAAAAGTGTTGAATTTACTTACCACTTGCATGTACTTGTCCATTTATTTACACATGTGATTAATTACATTTCATTAATTGAGATAAAGTCTGCTGTTCCCAGGGGTCTGCTAACCCTAATTGGTGATGGTGATTAGTGGTGGTAATTGGTGATATCACTGGAGGGCCCCTTTTCTGTAAGTACTGCATGAGGTTGTTGGAAAATAGCTTTGTGTGTCATTAGAAATCTTCTGGAGCCCAACCGAGCTGATGTTGGGTGAAGGCAGGGTGAAACCCTGGACAGGTCGCCAGTCTATCACATTCAAACCTACGGGCAATTTTACTGTCATAAATTAACCTGTCCATGCATTTATTTTGGACTGTGTGGGGAAACAAGAGTACCTGGTGAAAACCCATGCTGACACAGATAGAACATGCCAACTCCACACAGACGGCTGACCCCCTGACCCCCTTCTTGCTGTAAGGTGACAGTGCTAACCACTACACCACCGTAAATCTAAGTTACTATGAATTTATTAATTTATGTGGACCCCTGGCATGTTTTATGTTATTTCATTTCAGTTTATGTTTTCTGCTTTTTAATTTGACCCCTTGCTTTCATATATATTTACCCATTTACCTGTTTGATTTGAAATATGAATATTTATAAAGTTAAATGACGCAAAAGTTAGGGTTACAAAACTATAGTTGCTAATGTAGATCAGGCTACCTGAATAATTATCCATCAAAAATACCCTGTAACCTCATATGACCAGTTTCACTTCAATGGCAGAGGGACCTATGTGTCATAAGTTTAGTAAGTAAAAGACAAATTGGACCCATGGTCCATTTACTGTGGAGAAAAGCACAATTTAAAAGATACTTAATTGCAGCAATACAATATGTCATGCAACTTCAACCATATAGTAGAGGAACCGTAGATTTACTTAAAAATGTTAATAACAAAAATAAAATAAAGGCCAACAATAGAGTCATTTTACTCACTGGTGAAACGTCACCACTGTGTCGGTAGTTATCCCTTTACCAAGGCAGTGTTTAATACTGAGCCGATCCATCTGCAGTAATGAAACCAGACCGTGCGTGGCTGCAACAGACCTTCCGATTGTGAGTAAATGGCACCATCCAGTGGCTAAAAACAATACTGCACTAGTCCTCGATTACACTACTCGCCCTGTCGCAGATTGTTTTTTTCTTTGTTTTGTTTTATTTGTTCTTACAATTACTGACTCACTCTTGACTATATCATCTCATTTATGTTTCGGTTAATATTAATTAAATTGTTTATATTTGGGATCTCAAAAACGCGATTCTCCGAGAGAGTCACATAATGTGTGTATGTAGAGTGTGTTGAATAAAAATGAATAAAGTTGAATGAGCTCAGATAAGGCTATAACACTGGTAATAAAGTATTTATAAATCACCTTCCCAAATGTATAAAATAAAATAAAATATGTTAGTTTTCACGACAGAACTTGCACTCTCTCGCAAGCTTTAGTAATGGGGAATTTTCGCTGTGGTTCTTTTGTGTCAATGACGTGACGGACGTTTCTGAGAGCGAATCAAATACCGATAAAAGCCCTCAAGCCCACCCTGCAGCGCTCATCTCGCCAATCACAATCGACGTCTGGTATCATGGGCGGGATTTAGCGCATAACAAGGTTGTCTGCGTTGTATATATTTCGACGTCGGCAACTAGGAAAAATAGTTAGCTAAGCTTATCTTCACCGATGGTTGTAGGGACGGGGTCCAACGCTATATCGTAGTGCGAAATATAAAAAAAATATTAGAACATCCATGGATTTACGCACATAATTATTCATACAGTGTACAGATATAAATCTTTTAACACAAAGCTGAATTTTACTTGAGGTTTTTGGTGCATTAAATGGAGGAGAAGAAGGAAGACGGAGACTCGGAGATACAGGAACACGGACCCGAGCACTGGTTCTCAAAATGGGAGCGGCAGTGTTTGGCCGAAGCGGAGCAAAGGGAGCCGAGCGAAGAGGAGGCCGACAACGACCAGGATAAACTGTGGCACCTCTTCCAGAACTCCGCCACAGCCGTGGCACAGTTATACAAAGGTTCGAAGCGGCGCTTTCACCCCCCTCCCCGTTCGTATAACTGTAATGTTACTTAGATTCTCGGTACCGTTGTGTCGTTGGGCTTGCCGGTTTTAGCAACCGTGGCTACTTAACCGGGCGTCACTGTGAACTAACGTTAGCGCCACTTAGCCCGTTAGCAAACTCTGCTGCCCAGTACTGGGTAACGTTTACAGCTGATTTTGCAATGCTAAATTTAGCTAGCAGTGTTAGCCAGTTCTGGAGAGAGAAAAAAAAATAGTTATGAAGTCGAATCCGGTGTTGTACACTTGGTTCGAGTGTTGACCAACAATATTATCTTTGACCGACACATTTGGAGAAGCCTAAGTTAACAGGAATACATTCGTCAATAAGATGGCTTGTTGACACCCAAGTTAAGACAGCAGCCGATAGCTAACGTAACGTTAGCCGGGCTAGTTACAAAATGGCGACGGTAACAACAATCGTAGCTACGCGACATTCCCAGATGACAGTCTCTCGTATACTGTCAGTGTTACCGTCTGTTATACCGGACGCGATTGCCTGTCGAAATGTGCTATAAAAGGTGTGGCATTAACGGCACACGGATACTGTTGTTGTTTTTTTTAACAGCACGATTTGCTGCTGAGTGAGCAGTTTGTTTTAGCAACGCGTAGCTTAGCGTTATAGTCACAAAATGGCGAGGATAGTATTGGTTCGCTGTGGAAATAATGGGTTTGTGTACAGTTATGGTACAGCTGTGTTGCTCTCGGACACGACACAATCGCCGTCCACACTTGCAGAGCTCCACTTGTTAAAAAGCCGATAGCCATGTTTGTCTACGGCTTTGCAACTTAACTGCTGAGAGGGCAGTTAAGTTGGTGTGTCGGTGCTTTCTTGCTAAACAAGCTTCCAAGCTGGCCATCTAGCGCCGGCTGACAGTTATTTTTATGCCAAACCCTTGTCCCTGCAATTGTAGATGCAAGACAAAATGGCGAATGAAAATGATCCGTCACCTCAACCCTGTAATCACAAAGTTATTCTGCCTCTCGCATGTTGATTGTCCCTTTTTTTGTTTTATTTTGATCACATTAATCAAGAGTGCCTGCTTTTTTTTATTTATTTATTAAAAAAAAAATCAGCAACGTGTTCTGTATAGAAACCCAACGTGTTTCCCCCCCTTTCCTCCCACAGACAGAGTATGCCATCAGCAAGGCCTGTCATTGTGGGTGCCATTTCAGAACTCTGCAACAGCAGTCACCAATCTCTACAAAGGTATCGAACCGTATCCCTCTTCTCTCCCTCCTTGTGCATTTGATCACAACTTAGTGATCTCACTTTATTGATTATGGACTGTCATTGTACATGTAAACGTAGACATGTTTTTTTTTAATAATAATATAATAATTCACCAGTGAACAAGAGGTGGTTTGTTGTAGTAAGAATGAGATTGTGCTGGACTTGACTCCTGTTTTTGCTTTCTACCTCCCAACAACTGGGCAGAGGATTCTCAGGTAGATTAGTGCTAGTGAGTGGTGAATAGTTGGCACCCTCTGCAAGTAATATGTTGATTTCAAAGCCAATCATGTTTTTATTTTTCTATGTATTCACAAAAACATGTCAAACTTTAAGTATACTTTATCACCCATGATAAGAAGATTTCCGAATGGTTTCTATTCTTGGGCAAACCCATACTAACATGATAATGAATGATTATGATTATTTTTATGATGTCTTTCACTATGACAGAGAGTGTGGAGGCCCATCAGAGGAGCTTTGATCGAGGCATCCAGATAGGCCACCAACGCCGTCATAAGGTGGGTCTTGTTCCTCTGTGTTGGGCAACTCCATTCTCTTGTATCTGTACAAGTTGTGATGTTCTAGCTCAGAAACAGCTGCTTGCAGAATACACTTTATGTTTACACAACAGGGGTGTTGCAGGGGAGAAAGACACATCACCATTTTCTGATTCAATTAAACCATGTTGGATTGCAGGACATGTTGGCCTGGGTGAAAAAGCGACGGAGAACCATCCGAAGGGAGGACCTTATAAGCTTTCTGTGCGGCAAAGCACCACCACACAGGAGTAGCAGAGCCAGCACCCGACTGGCTATGGTGGCCCCCAGTCGGGCTAATTCACCAGCTGAGACTGGCTCATCTGTGGAAACGGACCTCCAGCCCTTCAGGGAGGCCATAGCACTGCATGGTGAGTAAAGTGCAAGCCCGGCTCATAACTTACACACCAGTGGCCATTCTAGTCACCTGATCACATCTGTGATTTACAATCCAAGAGGCAGCTTTATTGCTGGACTTTTACGGCCAGTAGATGACCACTAATGTTGCATATCTGTGTTTGTGTGTGGGCAGGATCTACTTATTCTGAAGATTAACACATTTACGATCTGGCAATGTAATAGTGGTAGTGAAATAATGTATTTTATGTGAACGTTTTTAAAATATCAGCTGACTCATTTACCAATATACAGGTTTTCATCTGGAGCTAGTTATTCTCACGAAGTCTAAGCACTGAAGTACATACAGTTTGTTTGTGAGAGAGCATGCCTGTCCTTCAGTCTGCATGTGGCTCAGAGATAAGGATATGTTGTGCTATTGGCCAGTGGTGAAAGAGGGCCCCACCTTCTTGGCCCCTTGTCTGCATGTGCGTGACAGAGCGAGAAAACATCTCACGGCATCAAAAGTCAAGTAGTTTGTTAATGACTCTTTTAAATATGCAAATGCAAGGGTTTCTGTTTGTCATTGGATAACAGTACAGCATGCTGGTATTTCTGGTGTGCCGTCAGCGCAAATTAATATTCAGAACTTTATCTGAAGGTCCCCTCGTTTTAAAGGGTAGCAGAGGTTAGCGTGGATAATGTTAGGCATTTGGCGGTTTAGGTTACGGAAAGACATGTTTGGTCTGTGTCAGGAAGTTTCAGTGCGTCTTCTTTCTCAGTCATCAGATATCATTTGCATTTTAACCACTTCTGTTTGTGTGTGTTGGTACAGACAAAATCATGTTTGATTCATATAGATGAATAGCTTTTCACTCTTTTTAGACAATCAATTGTGCAGATTTGTATTCAGTGTGCTAACAGTTGGAGGAGAGATAGTTTACCACCTCTCTTGTAAAGTTAGTTACAGCCATGCATGCTTTTTAATTGCTGTGGGAGTCGGTTTGTTTGTTTTTGGTAGTAAGTGATGACCTGAGCGTTTGTCGGATCGCTGCTCCAAACGTAACCAGGTCATTCTGAAGAAGCTGCAACCTGACTTGTTCTCTTCTGCAATCCAAGATGGAGACAGAAATGAACTCTGAAATATCTGTTTGAGTTGGAGACGAATGATGAAGTCATGTCAAATAGCTGTTTACTTCCCATCACAAGAGAATGTCTTGCCTAGATACACATTTCAATAGCTCATAACTGGTAATATCTCTATAGAGAGGGGGAATAGTGACATGCCCTTCACGTCTCTGAATGAGGTCTGTGACTAAAGGTGCTATTTAACAGCCAGCCACTAGATGTAGTACACCCTGCAGTTGTTATAGTTGAGTGAGGTGAATCTCAGTCGTATCAAATGGAGTCATAAAGTAATTTGCAACATAGCTGTGCCTACATTAGACATAGATTTATGATTTTATGTTTGTGTGGTGGCGTTTCAAGATTCATGGTAACTGTAGGATATCTAGTTTAGCTTGTAATCTTAAGTAAGGTGTAGTGCCGGACATACGCAGCTATATGGTTTATAACTAGATATTTTATGTGAACCCACTTCCAAATACCCTCTGATGGGATTTTTGTTATACAGGGTTTCGGGGAACTGTAACGTTTCGTGAGCAATTTCAGTTTCTCACTCCAATATAAAGTGAAACACTATCAACTCTTTGTCCACGACACAAAGCAGGCAGACAGGAAAAGAAATCCCCCAACTACTTGCATACCAATTTGGTGTTCTCCCTTTTCAGATAATCCAGCTATGTAACTGTCCATTCATGAAATGAAACTGCATAGAAATCTGATCCTTGTGAATATGCACAAACATGACTGGTTTTTAAGATTTCTATTTAACAATTTAACACGCAGCAAACATGCAAAGATGTTCTCTTACGAATGATTAAATTCAATTTAGTCAATTAATCGACTATCTGCATTTTCCTGCTCCTATTGGTCGACCTCTAATACAAATGTGATGATGAGTATAGTATTGATGCATTAGTGATGTGCTTGCTTGATTCATAGTCACTGTTCTGCTCAAAAACTGTACGTGTAGCCTTTATTCTAAGCAGTAAACAATGGAAAGGGGTGGTTGCAGCTGCTGCCAATGTTAAAAACGATCAACATTTTCATGTAGAAGCCTCTTTATCCGTCTTATTTCTCTGACTGGCTCTCTCCTGCTCCTTCCACAGGTCTGAGTGGAGCCATGGCGAGTATCAGTGTGCGCTCTGGTGCTCCAGGGTCTCCCACACATGTGAGTGGGAGCAGCAGTAACGCAGGCGGTGCCGGTGTAGGTGGTTCTTCCGGCTTGGGGCCGGTGTGCCGCAGCAGGCGTAACGGGCTCCAAGACGTCGACCTGAACACTTTCATCTCGGAAGAGATGGCGCTGCATCTGGACTCTACAGGCTCTGCCTCTGCTGGAGGCGGAGGAACCAGGAAACGAAACTCCACCCAGTGTAGTGATGTCATCACAGACTCCCCTACCCACAAACGCAACAGGATGATCTGATCGGCCTGCCTGTGGTTGTGTGCGGTTGTGTGTGTGTGCGTGTGTGTGTGAGGGGATTGGGGGGGAGCCTTCAAAAGCCAAGGCTAGGAGAGGGATGGATGGGCTTATTTGTGACCGATGCACGGATAGACACAGACACTCGGATGCGTGGCTGTGCAGAAGAACCTGGGCTGAAAATGAAAACGGGGACTGAAGATCTCAGTTTGGTCTATTACCTTGTTTGAAAGAAATCTATTCCTTGTCTCCTTTCCCAAAACTATTACTACAAATCGCTGATCTTCAATCGGAACACTTGATGAGTGTGTGCGCTTGACTGGGAGGTCTGGACGACGTCACACACACTCGCATGGACATCGCCGGCCCGGAAAGGAGACAACGAAGGAAGTCACCAAGCCGTTCTGGGATACGGACAGTCCTCAAAGGGGTGAACATGCACTGTGCTGCTTGACAAGCCACTTGATCCTTGACACATTTGTGCCCTTCCCTCCCTTGATCTCACTCATCCTCACCTACCACCTTAATAAGGAAGTGAGGGCCATGATCAAATCGTCTCACTCAGTGAACTGAGTTTCTCGCCAAATGTTGGACCCAGCTCTGTCGGAGACCCACCTCTGCGTCACACAACCCATCCGCTCTTTCTGTTACTTCATCATTGCAGCTCTCGGTTGACGTTGCCTGTCGGTGTTGGAGCTAATTTGCCCAGTAGGAGTACATCTGTGGCATCGTCCTGCTTCATCTGCCGCTCGTAGCCGGTTACAGTTTCCTGGCTACTAGGTTGATGGCATGTAACTTTACTCTCTGCTAACAACTCCTGGTTCAACAGTGGCTTGATTTAGTTCAGCCAGTCGCCCTTTCTTTTTATTTTTATTTTTTAGTTCCACCACAAGTGTTAAAATTCTAGGTATGTTGCCACTTGTTTTCAGCAGTGGTAGCCAAGTTAATTTTGCGTTATGTCTCCACCATGTTTTTTTTTTTTTTTTTGTTGAGGATAATGGAAAGGAATTTTTTTTCTTTGTGTATACAGCTTGTCAGCCAGCCTGTTTGCTGACTGCTAGGCCCTCTCTCCCCCTTTTTGCCCTCGTCTTATTACGAAAAGCAGCTGCTGTTTTATGTGATCTTGTGATTTATTCTGATGAGTTGCAATAAGGTTTTTTGCACTTAGCTTTCACCTCCTAACTCATGCAAACAAATCGGCTCTTCCATTGTATATCCCAGTTGTAGCCTCGTCCAGCTCTAACAGGCCCCGCTTGTGGTCAGTCCACACATTACTTACAGTTTGCTGCTAAGAAAAAGTAAACACTTGGTGTGGCTAGACATGGAGCCCTCACGCACAACTCTGGTTTCGGCAACTCTTCAAAAGTACTTGATCATATTGTAGAGCGTTTGTTTGTTTGTGTGTGTGAGTGTGTGTGTGTGTGTGTGACTGTGTGTGTGTGACTGTGTGTGTGTGTGTGACTGTGTGTGTGTGTGTGTGGGCTTTACTGGTATTCAAAGACTCAGTCTTTTCCTGTCTGGCAAACAGTTTAATTTATCGGAAGATAATCGGTGCTGTAAAAGCGTAAATCACAAAAAAATGTTTACAAAGGTAGCGTTTCTCAACAGACCCACCAAGCATGCCAGCCGAGGATTATTTGGCCCGAATGTCTGATTGGGTGTTGGGACACTGTCTGCTTCTTGTATAAGGGGTTGTGTGCATTAATAGGACGTGGATGAGTTTGATTTTACTTGGTACAGGATGATGCAACTCTGGGCTTGTTTCGTTCTTGAAATGGTTGTTGCCTTCCATCCCTCTTTGACGGAGAGGAGTAAGAGACACTGATGTCGCATGAGTCAGAAATTTGGGTATATTTAGCAATTTTGTAAAGTTATATGGAGCTGGTACTTACTTTTAGGGTCTTAACAAAAGATTATTAGAGTTAAATCCAAGGCTGTTTTGGGATGTGATGAACTCAAATGTTGAAATATGCTTTCATTTAGCATAGGAGGCTAACAAAGTGTCAATTATTAAACTTTGAGGTGTCTAGTTATAAACATTGCCAGTGATGCTCTGCCATATTAGTGATACAGTAAGTTGTCGATGAGTTGGCTGAGGCGTAAACCCCTCAACTGTACCTGTCATACCCGCCGTAGCTGACTTGTGAGATGTCAATGTTTCCTTCTCTTTTTTTTTTCTCCTCCGTTTTTGTGACTTGTTCACTTCCCTTCACCTTTTTGACCTGGAAAGTGGGTTTTCTTTAGTTGTATAAAGCATGCCAGTTTTTAACTTCTGTTACATTTTGGTCACAGATTTCATTTTTGCGTTATAGGTTGGCTTTTATATTCATACATGATTGCTGGCTTGTCAGTGAAAGGAAAAAAAGACCCAGGGCTGAGCTTTGTCGCTTTCGTCAGAATTATGAGTTCTGTGTTTTAGGAGGTTGTTCTTGCATACGAGTGAAACCACTGAATTAGACTGAAATTTAAACCTGATTTTTGGGAAAAGTGAGACCAGATTTGCTTCGTGCTTCGCTTACTTTGAAGGAGGGTCAACGAGCAATTCTTAGCAAGGATTAACGTCGGTCTTGGTTTAAAACTGTACCTAAAAAAAGCAAACGATGTAAGTTCTGGGTAGTTTCAGCTGGCACAGGTCTATCGAATAATGTAACGCAGGAAGGATCCCGGATTCTTGAATAGGAACCCCCTGGAAGTCTCATTCAGAGTCCATGAGACTGTTTTTCCACTCTCGGACTCTGCAGAGTGCTCATGAAAGAATATGATGATAACCACCTGTCCACACGCTCTTCATTAAATCAGAGGAATGCATTTCAAATATTTTAGTTTATTTTCTTTCTCCAGGCACTTAAATCCCTGTTTCCGTGTGACACTCCACATTGGTAGCATTCTTGACTGAAACCAAATGGCGCGTGTTGTTCCAAATTAGTAGTTCTAACCTCCCGTTGTTTGTTACATGACAACATGTCAGTTAAAGGGAGGGTGTGAAGTGTCTGTTGACGGGGAAAATAAACTAAAATTCAGACTATCAAAGGATAGTGGGTTTTGTTTTTCCCCCCATAGGCTTTGCTAAGGAGTTGGCGACGAGCAGGATTGTGCCGTCTCTCTAATCCCACTGTTGAAGCTGCAGCGTTGACCCCCCCCCCCCACTCATTAGCCTGCTTATAATGGAGGGGACACTTTGTGTTTTTCTTTTCTTTCCCTGAGCCAGTCACCGGCCTTCATCCACATTGTTTCAAAAAGGCTGACTCATGCCACGTGTCTCTGGAGCCAACACTATTATCAACCGTTTCTCGATACTTATTTGTTTAAAAAATAATAAATGGCTAATCTATATACTTAACATATAATTGTTGGTATGATATATGTGGTTCACATTGTAAAAGAAATAAAACCATTGAGTTGCAATTGGATGGACTGTTTCATTAAAGGGTATTTGCTTAATATTTAATGAATAAAGGTTATCTGCTAACATGTCAGACAGGCATTTTATCTGTGAGCCTGTAGCTTTGAACTTAGCGAGGGCAAGTCACCTTTCCTCACGTTTTCAGTTGAAGGTAAATGAAGAATAAAAACATTTTCAGGCAAAGTAAGGAAGCTTAGTTTTCTTTTTATTCACCGGTGTGCTGATATTTTGTGAACTCGAGCTGTCGTGTATTTGATTCGATTGGTTTGGTGAAGGAGGTCCCGAGGCTGAAGATTTACATACATTGACCAAATGAAGCGTCCAATGTTTAAAATGAGAGAATACCCGAGTCATGCATTTGGAATATTGTGGGAATGTCGCGGCCATTTTTAAGACATCTCAGCGTGGTGAGTTTGTGGGGACTAATTCAAGCCTGATATGAAGTTAATCTGCTCTCTGGTGCCAGAGGACATCGTTGGCCTGCAAAGTTTGTTTCAGCTTATGGTTTCACACTATACCTAACTCCTCTGTCTCCGATAGGTGGCAGTAACGCGCCATTTATTTGTATTTATTTGTTTATTTCGGGCATGTCCGTTAAGTCATCATCACACATCTTGCTCAAAATACACAGCAGAGCAGCCACAAGCACACAAAAAGAAGGGAAGGAAATGCATTCAACACGTTTGTAATAACTTAAGGATTCATATTATGTTAACTTTTGCTTCCAAGAGAACTCAACAGGGCATCTTTATACGTGTATATTAAATGTGCTAGATACTAAAAGTTACCTTTTAAACGAGTCATGTTTACATTTATTCCCCATAAAAACACACTGTATGTGTCGATTTATTTCCACGTGTAAAGTTGATTTTTTAATATTGAATCACGTTGGTCGCCGTCTTCTTCTCTGGTGGCATGTTGTTACGTGTCTGCTCATTACCACCACCAAGTGGCGATCAGCGGAACAGCAAGAAGATGGCCAAAAAAAAAAAAATGGTTAGGTTTAGGTTGTTGTTTCTTCCATTGTGTGCAAATTACAAACATACATTGCCTCTCAAGGTACCGAACATAAATTCCATGACTAGTGAACAGCTGTTTTCATACACAATAACATAGTATAACTAAGTAAATGCTATGGAGCTGGTATCAACTGGGACAAAAACTAGCACAGCTAATAGAAGAAAAAGTTGAAGATTAACCGTTTTATTATTGAGTACAAGACATAGCTGAGTCCATGTAAGGCAGATTTCCAAGCATTTATATTTATTTTAATGTTTTTTTACTATTTAGATAACAGCTAGTGTTGCTCTCAGAAAATGACAAAGGCAAAGCACAGCGGGGGCTGTCCTGCACACATCAGCATATTCAAATTAACATTGCAGTTGATAATTGGAAACATAATAGAATTCAAATAAATCCACGCAGTATTAATGAGTTTTTGGAAAATTAAATAAGCCAGTGAAGGAGAAAGCAAACAACTTCTTCAAATAAAGTGACAGACGCTAAATATATTTGACAAATTGCTGATTTAAGTGTACTGCTGTTTCTCAAACGAAATGTCTACATGAATGATGCAAGCCAACTTCCTCAATCACAACTCTTGTTGCTATTGTTTTGGTCCATGTGTGTCATACAGTATATTACAAGCAGTCTTCCTACACCTCTACCCTTCACCGTCTTCCTTTCATAGCTCCTCCACTTTCTCATCTTCACCTACAGCTGCTGTAGTGAAGATTGTGATTATCGGCAGCCGCACCACAGTCTTTGAGTTTCTGGATGACAAACATGAGCGTGCAGGGTGCAGTTTTGTAAAGGTTTTTCAAGACTGCAATTTGGAGCTGCAAACATACACAATTGCCTTCTGCAGCTATAAACTACTGTTAAATCATAGAACTGTTCTTAAAAGGACCAAATGTTTATCCTTGGGCAGAGATACCCAGGGCCTCTGTTGGGTGATGGAAAGAAGGTGAGCTCTCAGAGTCCATTTCTGATGAGAGACCCTGACCTGGAACTGGCTGCAAAAAGTGTGGATCCTTCTGATGGTTTTGGGGCAGGACTCAGATTTGGCTGAGAGGCAGGAACTTCTGGTAGTAACTCTTGGTTACATCAATCATCAGGTCCTGCGTGCATTCTGGGAGCTCTCCTGAAAATAGACCTGAGAGACAGAAAGACGAACACGCGTAAAGACGTGATAGATAGAACAGAAAGTGGAGGGTGAGGTGGATGTTTGCTGGGTGAAGCTGACCTGGGCATCCAGAGAAGACTGTAAACGGTGGCACCACAGTCTCAGGAGGGAGCACGGTGTTGTCTAAAATCTTGCAGCAGTCCTTCAGTACACAGCGACGACCCTAAACCCAATACACAACACAAGTTAGTTGGAGTCTTATGCTTACTTTGTTATCAGTGTGTCAGAAAGAAAAAATCATATTATCTGATGCCATAAATAATGTACTATTTTATACTGAAAATATGTATCCATTTAAGAAACCGGGATCAAGACTTAATTGCACATAATTAGAGGATGCAACTGATGTGGCAGAACTGCTCAACTGCAATAAAAACATTAAAAACGAAGATGAATGCGTTTGTTTCATATTCCAGTGGTGGTCTGCTCAAAGCAGCCGGCCTGCAGTCTGCTGCTGCGCTCACTTCATCTGAACATGACTATCATGTGACTGTTTCACCACAGGCAAGAAGAGAGACTGCTTCTGTTCGTGTCCTCCCTCAACGGGGCAGAGAGCATCCTCTCTCTGCCATTTCCTGGTTCTGATCGGTTCTGTGTGATTTTCATTCCACTCACTATGACACAGTTCTTGCCAATGTGGACGTAGGAACCAATCTGTGCTGCGTTGACCACACAGTCCTCCTCGATGAAGACGTGGTCTCCGATGTGCAGCGGGAAGAAAGCCACCCTGGAGCAGAGATGGACGGTGGGAGAAGAAAGAGAAAGAGTGCTTAGTTAATGGGCCGGAAGCAACAAGAAAATTAAGGACAAGAAAATGCAATTTCCCATTAGAGAAGGATGCTTTACCCTTTGCTAAACTTTTTGAAAGGTGGTCGAATGACGCTCCGGCTCTTCACCACACAGTGTCTGCCCACCCGGACGTTAGCCAGGTCTCCTCTGATGATGCAGTCGTTCATCACAATAGTCTGGAGGACGGAACACGCGTACACAAGTTAAGCTATATCACATTGATAACAGAGCTGCCTGAATAATTCACTGTCAGGCGTGATATTTGTTGTTTCCTTACTTTGCCATTGAGGACGATGTTTTGACTCCCACACAGCACCGACTGTCTGCTCACTTTGTTGCCAGAAGCCTAAAATAGGACATACGTCATTAATAATAGTATGAACGTGTGTTTCTGTGTCTACTGTCTATTAAAACCCGTAAGAACAAACAATGATCTCAGTTACTGGACGCCCAACGCCCCGCTCAGCTACGGTTAGCCAAATAGCAAGCCGACTAGCTAGCTAACAACGGATTTAAATCAAACACCTTACCGTTTCAATGTACTCTGCTTTGTTGTACAGTATTTCAGACAACTCCATCGCGGGGAATAAATATAATATGTACGATTAAATATTAAAAAACAGTGAGGGTGATTCAGTAATAATAGCCCTCTCTCTGTTCTGCTCCTTGCTCTGCTGTCAGCTCTCCTTTTCTCTTCCACTCTGTGGATTTTCAGACAATATGAGTCGAGTGCCGAATCATCGATGTATTTCGTTTAGCAAAACAAGTATAAAAGTCCACTGGTGTCACTTATATTTGAGCTGTATGATACAACAGTTAGACATAACAGTTAGAAATACATTAAATGTATTATTCTGCTTCTTCAAACCATCCGGTAAGGTAATCACCTAATTTCAACAATCTGTGATTCTATTATTGATTGGTCTTCTCTGACTTGAATCTTCGCTGCAATTTTCTTTAAAACATTTTTTTTTATTTTATTAATAGTCTGTTTAGTAAAATTGCAGACAGGAGAAATACAAATTTAAAAAAGCAAAATAAAACTGTAAAAAGCAAAATAAAGACAACGGCTTGAGTTGTGCGCATGCGTACGGCAGAGCCCTTGATCCCGTCTCGTCTTCCCGTTGCACGCTGGGAGCAACCAGTCACTTCTCTCCACCGTCATGGCGGCTCGTGTCTTGCAGCAGTGTGTCCGCGCGCTCGCCCGGCCCTCGCTGAGGCTCTCCTCCGGTAGCCTGGCAGTCAGAGCCGCTGTCGCCCCGGCAACAGCAGCCATCCACCGACCCCTCTCGTTCGCCGCAGACAGCCGGAGGACGCGGTGGCTCGGGCAGAGCCGGGTGAGTCCCCGCTAACATTGAACAGTCGTGGGCCTAGCGTGACCTACCGACGTCTTTCAAAACCGGTCAGGGCAAACTAGCTCGCCTGAAAGTTCACGCTGGCATGCGAGCAGTTTATATTCACCAGTGGAAACCCGACAATGTGACATCACCACCCTGAAGTCCAAGAAACCTTGAAACGGAAATGTTTAAATTACACAACAGCCATGTTTTGCTTGTTAGCTAGCTAGCTAACTAGTTAGCAAAGGCTGAGAGTGACACACGTTTGTGATGTTGTTGTCCCCACCTCACCTTCAAGTTACGGATGCTTTAACTTAACCCTGATCGCTGTCTAACACTATATATCTCATTTTAGATGAGTCATGGTGAACGGCGCTTTGTCACATTGGACGTGGTGCTTTGAATTGTATTGTTGCGTTATGTTGATGTTGTTAGCCGGTTTAATTACAGAAGCATGCTAACGTATTCAGCGATGCTTTTAATGGGTCAAGTTAACGGTCAGGCTCGCGCTCCTTCACACGGTGGTTACAGGTCCTTACCGACGGGCATCATAGCGGAAGTGTAGCTTCCACCTCCCTCATCCCAATGCATGCTACACTGGAATGACACTTGTGTACGTTTTAAAGTGAAATTAAGTGGATGAGGTCACAACTACGGAGACCAATGTGCTCTTGTAAACAAATGTGGCTCTTGGAAGAATAGTGGAGTACATTAAGCCTACATAAGTAGTGTACTTGAGTACAATTTTGAGGTGCTTGTACTTCTACCACTACCACTTAGAATCAATTCCTTGCTAGAGGCTAAGCTGGCTTAGTTAAATTAGGTTCAAGTTGGTCTAATTACTAGGTAATGGTGCAATGATTGACAAAAAGGGGGTTGAATTGTACTGTTGATTTGACATGAACATGATAGTAGTTATTTAGTGTATTTATCATAGAAAGCTGCAGGAATGAGCTCTATAACCCAGGAATGAGTCAGCATCTTTGCACTTCAGGTTTCCTCGTCTCAAAGCCTTTTTTAGCAAGTAACCAAGGGAGCTTAAGAGATGTTAATGTCTTGTTCTGTTATCAGTCTATTTATTTGTCACTATTGTGCATTAGAGGTGTGCGGAGAGCAGGTAAATCCACAGGCACCGTGGTTAACAGCCTTTTAATAATGAGTGATACCACCAAACACTAATGCTGTCAGCTTGGAAACCCATAGGTTTATTCATATTTGCATTTAGTGTTGCTTGAAATATGCCTAAAGAGTTTTTTAATTTGTACCCTTATAGTCAAACTCCCTGTCTTTCTGCTCCTGGGACAGAAAATGCCTAATTTTTGAGAAACTGACTCAGATGACAGACTGAGTGTCATTGATTAATACCATGCTGTACCAAACCATGCACCAGTGGAGAAGTTGGTCTGAAGGATTTGAGGAGATTCTCTGATCACAACCTCTCTTCCTCCTTAGATCTCCTCAGTGGGCGTGTTGTGCCGACAGTATGGGGACCTGCCCCCCCTCACCCTAGAAACCATCAAAGGCCGCGTCATGTATGTCCTCAAGCTCTACGACAAGATCAACCCCGAGAAGGTGAGAGAGAGCGCTGAGAACGGACTACAACAACAATCAGGCCATTGTCAACAAGTACTGGGACAATTAGATAAAAACACTCGCAATACATTTACCATGGGGGACGCTGATGAAGTAAATCATAGTTTTACTTTCTGCTTTAAGTAGATTATCCAGCTAATGATAAACAATGAGTTCCTAAATGCTCTGCATTATTAGATAATAATATCCATGTTTCATATCCAGACCAGGAGCTGAAAACGCCATCATCTCCTGTTCAGAGTCAAACAGTCGGTGATTGTGGAAAAACTACATTTCTGATGTTTGTCTTCCTTCCTGCTCCACAGCTGCAGACATCCTCCCACTTCATGAAAGACCTGGGTCTGGACAGTTTGGACCAGGTGGAGATCATCATGGCCATGGAGGATGAGTTTGGTGAGTCTGCATGTCTCTACGCTGCAGTTTTTTAATGACACTTCAGACTGAGACGCTGGCTCTGCACCCTGATGAATCACTGATTATTGGTCTCTTCACACAATTATTGGTCTCTTCCTTTTTTCTTCCTCATCACAAACAAAACACCACATTATTTTATCTTAAAAAGAAAAAAAAAAAAAGCAAAACATACACACTGTGTACAGCTTAGTGACTATGCACTTTTCAGGTAGATGGGCCCAATGTCCCCCATTCCTATGATTTCCAGTGTTTTATATCCCATAGTAAATCTTAATGCCACACATATACAGTCCTAGTGTTTCCCTTGTTTTTCTTCCCTGGTTATCCCCGCGTTTAACACCACAACGATATGATTTGTTATGATCCAGCAAAGTCTGCATTGATCAAGTGTAGTTATTTTTTACATTAATTTAAATGCAATATCTGTTAGATTTGGGGCTGTTTGTTGGACGATGCGTTTCATGCGGATGCGAGTTAAATGAATCAGTTGCATTATTATGTGAGAATTTTCTCAATCCATAAAGCAACAGTTATGCTAAAGTTTATCAGAAAAAGAAAAAAAAATCCCAAGATTCAGAGATGTATGGTTTTGATTTGACAGCGACAAGCATATGAGGAGACTGTAATCATATTAACGGTGGCATGAAATGCTCGGTTTGTGTGTGTAATTGTATTTGACGTGCTGTCACAGATCATATGTGCACGTCAGCGGCTCCTAGTGGTGTGTTGTAGTTTTTTTTTGTGTGTGCGTTCCTTCTGCAGGCTTCGAGATCCCCGACGCAGAAGCAGAGAAGTTGATGAGTCCCGAGGAGATTGTACAGTACATCGCAGACAAGAAGGACGTTTATGAATAATCTGTTGGCTCAGAGGCAAGTCTCTCCGTCGGCTCGTTTTCTGCCTCTTCACCATCTCAGATTACACACATGCGTTGGTCGTCAGGCCGTTTGCTCCCGTGTAGTCGCTAATCAGTGTTGTATATTCCTTCCAGAGACGATGACCCCAGCCTGACCCCCGCAGGAAGAACATTTCCAACTTCCTCCACGTCAGCTCTTCTGTCCATTACGGCATCATTGGCGTCAAGCTGCCGTTTCCCGTGTTTGACTGTATTTAAATGAACATGTTCTTTCAAAGTTTGAAGATAAACTAAATATTAAAAAAAGTTATATCACAGTTTTGATTTTTTTTTTTTCTTCCAGCTCCACGTGAAATGTAATTTCTCATGAATAGATGAATAAATACACATGCTGTATAGGTGTTTGTGTCTCTGCTGTGATATTAATTCCCATATGACAGGTGGAGCATGAACATTGTTTTCAGTTAAAACCAATATGAAAACGCCAACCTAAGAAATAAAGATGTGGTTTTGACATAAGACACGTGTAATAAAGTTCAAACAAGGCAGCAGTCTCAGTCTGAATAAAAATAACTCTGTCTCAGTCTGAAGGTCACATAGTTTCTTGCCAGATTTGTCTGGTTTGAAACTGACTTTTTTGACATACTAAATTACTAAGACTTTTTTTTTTTTTTTTTTTTACATTTAACAGACTTTTTCTACATGCTTTTTTTTAAACATACTATACTGACAATTTTTCATGACTTAACTTTTTCAACATACTATATTGACATATACCATGACTTTTTTTCCTATACTATTTTTTTTTTTTTACATACATTTACTTTTTTTACGTACTTAACTGATTTTTTTTTTTATATACATACTATACCGTGACATTTTTTACATATACTAGTATGACCTCTTGGGCTGCACGGTGGTGTAGTGGGTAGCACTGTCGCCTCACAGTAAGAGGGTCCTGGGTTCGATTCCCGGGTCAGGCCCGGGTTCCTTCTGTGTGGAGTTTGCATGTTCCCCCCGTGTAAGCGTGGGTTCACTCCGGCTTCCTCTCACAATCCAAAGACATGCAGGATGGGGATGGTTGTTTTTCTCAACATGTTGACCCTGCAATAGACTGTAGACCTGTTTTTTTTTTTTTTTTTTCCACTTTTTTGAGATACTATACCATGACTTTTATCTCTTTTTTTTTTCACTTTTTTGAGATACTATACCATAACTTTTATTTTTTACTTTTTTGAGATACTATACCATAACTTTTATTTTTTACTTTTTTGAGATACTATACCATAACTTTTTTTTTTTAACTTTTTTGAGATACTATACCATGACTTTTTTTTTTTTTACTTTTTTGAGATACTATACCATGACTTTTTTTTAAAACTTTTTTGAGATACTATACCATAACTTTATTTTTTTTTTTACTTTTTGGAGATACTATACCATAACTATTTTTTTTTTTACTTTTTTGAGATACTATACCATAACTATTTTTTTTTTTACTTTTTTGAGATACTATACCATAACTTTTTTTTTTACTTTTTTGAGATACTATACCATGACTTTTTTTTTTTTTTTACTTTTTTGAGATACTATACCATGACTTTTTTTTTTACTTTTTTGAGATACTATACCATAACTTTATTTTTTTTTTTACTTTTTTGAGATACTATACATAACTTTTTTTTTTTTTTTTACTTTGAGATACTATACCATAACTTTATTTTTTTTTTTTTACTTTTTTGAGATACTATACATAACTTTTTTTTTTTTTTTTACTTTTTTGAGATACTATACCATGACTTTTTCTTTATTTATTTATTTTTTTTGCTTTTTTGAGATACTATACCATAACTTTTTTTTTTGTACTTTTTTGAGATACTATACCATGATTTTTTTTTTTTTTTTTTTAAACTTACTATACTGGGACTTTTTTTCTTTTTAGACATACTATACCATAACTTTTTTTTTTTTTTTTACATACCATACTTGGACTTTTCTTTTTACATACTATACTATGAATGTATGCTGAATTTACATTTAACTGACTTTTTTCATGCTATACGATAACTTTTTTCAAAATGCTAAACTGACTTTTCAACATGCTTTACTGACTTTTTTCACATGCTATACTGGGACCTTTTTGTGACATACTATACTATGACTTTTTTCGGAAATCCTTTAGTATGACTTATTCTGAAAACATTGAAAGGTTACTTAGCAGAAAATCCATGTGTAAAATTAAAGGATTTAAACTGTTACATTTTACATGGATTCAAGTACCAAGAAGCAAATGGGAAATAATGAGTCCAGGAGGAAACAGCTGAGTCATTGTTAGTCTTTTATTGAGGGTTGTACCCAAGTTTTACAGCTTTGTATGACGGCTGCAGGAGCCAGAGGGTTACAAACAGTAATCAGTATACGAGTACAGCCAACAGAAGACCTACTACTAACTACTCTACACCTTAGTACAGATTCTCTTAAGAGCACTAAAATCCAGAAAAATAGGAGAGAAAAAAAATAATACAGAACAAACCAAGCAACAAAGGAAGGAGAATAAAAAGATTAAATGAAACCAAACAAATAGACAGCATCAGAGGAGACATTCATTATTAGAGCACACTGGAGTTGGTTTTCTATACCTTGTAATATCAGGCGACTTCGTTTTTGTCAATTTTTATACCCATACAAATAAAGATTGTCCTTCAAAAAGTGCAGTTTCCCCCAAAGTTTAAGATAAAATCCTTTGATGACCCGAGGAAGACATTTGAAAATAAAAAGGTACTTCCTGTTGTTTGTAAGAGAGGAAGACTTCCTCTTGTTGATTATAGACACTGTATGTTTATATTCTCATATATATATATATATGTATATATATATAATATAGTTTCAACAGTCTCCCAAAGCAATGTGCATAATAGGTTTACAGGTGATCCAACTACACACTGTGGATTGATAGAATCTCTATAAAAAACATTGTAGTTGTGTAAAATTTGCAGTTTCACCGGCCTCACTCCCCTTGACTTATCGAGGAGACAAGCTGTGAAAATAAAGAAATGGACTTTGCAAATCTTAACCTGTCCTCCTCTCCTGCTACAACTGGCCCGACGGTTGCTAGGTAATAAAGGTTTTTTTCAGTTATTATTATTAGTAGTAGTAGAACGATTCAACGATGGCACAACATGTTTGAGGAATAGTATTGGGAATCCCATCTGAACTGTGTTTTTAAAACATTTTTTGGGATTATTATTTTTTTTGTCGTTGTTGAAGAAAGCAAAAAACCCAAGGTGGACATGGAAGCCTGGGTTCAACACTCCACTGCATAGTCTCTCTGAGCGACACCCATCCCTCCCCTCTGTACGGTAACCCACCCCCCACCCCGACAAACCCACCCACCCCACCCACATCTTTGTGCTGGTTTGACTAAAGCTTTTCAGGGTTTTGTTTGTGTGTATTCATTTAAAATGTAAAATGACAAAAAAGACAGCAGATCCTCACAGTTTGTGTATTTTTTTTTCTTGTTTTTTTCATTTTTTTTGTGTGTCAGAAAAAATAAGCCTTAGCGCTTTTGATCGACAGTAGGAGCCGTTGGGTGTGTGTTATGATATAATATAGCATTTGCTCACAGGATAGTTAAGTCAAGAGAAAAACAGAGTCACATTATTTTTCTTAAACTTTAAAAAGCAGTAGAGTATCACCAGCCAGCTTCCCTCCTCTCCTACGATCCCCTCTTTCCTCCCCTCTTCTGGCCCTGTCGGGAGGCTGCTTGGCAGCCAGGGGGATTGTACATTGCTCATGGTGGTTTTCACTTACTGAAAAAAGGTTTTCCTCACGTCATCCATTTGCAAATGACATTTTTTTTCTTCAAGCATTTTAACATTGTCCAGCTTTTTTTTTTTTTTTTTAAATACACACATACGCGCACACACACAAACCAACAACAACAACCCAAAACAAAACAAAAAAGATCATCCCTTTCCTTCCCTCTCACCCTCCCTCCTTGATTTGGCATGATAATGTGTTCAAACTTACACACAGTTTCTGTACGACACTGGGTTTTTGCATCTTCATACGCACACACACACACACACACACACACACACACACACACACTAGATTGGACCAGACAGAACAGAGCGAGATGAAGCTGGGAACCAAAAACAATAATATCAACATCAATGAGAGGCGTTTTACAGACGTTACTTGTCCCTTCTCTAACAGGACGATGCTGCCTCCTGAGCTGCTCATCAGGGGTCAGTTTTAGTCCCACTAACTGGTTAAGGTAAGGATACTGATGAGGGACAAAACTGCCCCCCAGATCAGCACGAGGAGAGAAGCACTGCCAAAAATCAGAATGAACAAAAATGTGAAATAATTTCATCAAGAGTGGAACGGGAATATGGAGTATTTGGAGTTCACTTGCCCCCGCCCGCCCCGAGGCCTCCTGTCAGTTTTGCGGTTCCTCTCCTGTAGTTAAGCTTAGGAGTTGGGAGAGGGGAGAGCTGACCCTGGATAAGCCAGCAAAGGAGGCGAGCGTGACCCCGCGTCCAGGAAGAACCAACCGATCACAAAGCCACGTCCCTGTGCCGAGTCACTACGGACAAACAAGAAGCCTCCCGTTTCAGTCAAGCTCAAAGACACGAGCATCTCCGCGGCAACGATCACCATGACAACCAGGCGTGGTCAGAACAGTAGTGGAATACTGAATCAAATACATTAACAATGAGCAGTGAATGCTTAACTTTTTTTTCCCCCCGTGTAGGAGGCTGATCAGGTGCCCGAGAAGGCAGATCGAGGCTCCGGCCGTCATTCATACTTTAAAAACCGTTTTTCAGCTACATTCTGGCTCAGTGCAGGCGGCGTGGCGAGGTCGCCGCTCTGACCGACCGGCCCAGTGAAAAGGGAGAGGTAAAACCAAGAGAGGACGACGACCAACCCCTCTCGTCTTCTCTCACTCGGGCCAACAAAGCACCATCTTCTCTAGACACACACACACACACACACACACACACGTTACCCTGTCACAATACTCTCACACACACACACCGTCTCCCTCAGACAGACCTGAAATCAAAACTACACCACCAAAGCCGTCTGTCTGACCACCCAACTCGGCTTCGCTCTCCGTTCGCTCGGCCTTTCCTCTGATCCACCCAAGTGCAAAATCCAAGGCTCCTCAGTTCAATTTGTCAAATGAAGTTAACTCAAAAACAAATATGGTTCAGATGTTCCACTTGATAATAAGTCTTAAACAAAACAAAAAATATACATTTATATATCTATGTAGATATAGTTTAAGCAACGAGATCTGGAAGGTAAACTAATCTTTTGTATGATTGAATTATTTGGTAGAGAGCAGGTCAATACTGGCACACACCACTGTCAAGTCTGGCTAATACTCAAGGTTCTGTCTCACTAGTATACTTTGCAGTTGGTTAAATATTCACGGCTAAACTTAAAAACACAACTTAAGCAAACGTTTCTAGTACTTCTGAAATAAAAACCTATAAATCGGAAGGGGAAAACACACTCGCACACACACGCATAACAGGCTTACGCCAGAATAATTACACGACGAAGAAAGAAATTAAGGTCCATGGCTTCGCTAATGCTGACTTCTTGTTTGCGCACTCTGAAGCTTTTTTGTTTTTCCCCGATAATTGTGCATCGTAGTAACTAAACAATCACTGGTGGATAGGTACATCTATTATTCACACGCACAATTTATCAACACAACTGATGGATTTACATTCATGCTCTTCTCACACACAACCAAGACCACCCCCCCCCCCCCCACAACACAAACACACACACACACACACGTGATGAGTACGACCCTCCCCCTCCCTCCACTCAAAAAAAAAAAACAGTACAACAATACAATCATATTCTATTTGTAAACAGGTAGAAGCCACTTGACTTGTTGCATCTTCGGACACAATTAGGATCAAGGCAATGAAATGTGGACGACTTTTGCACTGTTAAAATATTATCTTCAACCAAAAAACAAACAGATCTTTAAAGTCTTTCTTCTTTCCTTTTTTTTCATAACACCATTTGTGGCAATGAGAGCGATTTTAAAGAAAAAAGAAAAAAGTAATAAGTAAGTAATATTTCGCATTTTTTTGTACTTAATGAAACATTTAAAACATTTTGTGAGACACGGGGAAAAAAAGAAAAAAAAAAAGAAAAGAAAAGATGCCTCTCAGTAGGCCATGTGAGAGGCTACAGTATGCATAGATACAGATTCGCCTTTCTCTTGGTTTATAAGTCTGACAAGACAGAACATTTTCCACTGACAGTCACACACTCACACAATAAACACTCCCCACTTTTGATTTTTACATCAGTGGAGTGGAGGAGGAGGAGGAGAGGGAGCGTTGGGATTTCTACGGCCCGTCCTCCACCTCCCCCACACTAGGACCCCCCCGTCCCTCAAAGACAGCATATTGAAAGCAGTGTGTTGAGCTTCTCCAGCTTAAAGCAGTTATTTGGCAGAGAAAATAAAACTTACAGACCTATACATAGTTTTCAGTGCTAGAAGTTGGATTTTCCTTTCCTACAAGGAGTAGTAGTTTTTTTTTTTTTAATTCACCTACAAGGGGGGGAAACTGGCTTGATTTCCTGAGAACCATTGCTGGTTATTTAGCAGACAAAGAGGAATAGTTCAAATAACCAACGCCATGGCCAAAAACACTGATCCGAATTCCCAGAGTTACAAAGCATCGTCTTCATCCTCGATAAGAGTTTTTTATTTTTTTTGTAGTTTTTCTAGTTCTTTTATACATTTTTTTTAAAGGTTTTTTTTTTATCATTTTTTTTATATTTTTTTGAGTATTTTCTATTTTATTCTATCTTCTCTTTAAAATGAAGAATGAACACACGTTCCGCCTCCTAAGTCTTGTAAACAAGAGGTTGCAGTGTGGCACCTCCAAAACATTGAAAGCCTATTCTGAAAGTGCTGTTTCCCCCCTGCCCACTAGGGGGCTAGTGGGAGGGCTTGCTAGATAGGCCCCGCCCCCTACGCTTGGTGGGCGGGGCTTGCTAGTCCCAGCTGCGGCTACAGTCCTTTGCACTGCAGAGCTCAACGTTCTTTAGTTTTAAAACAAAATTGGTGCAATACTTTTTAATGTCACTTTAACTATCACCAGATAATCCTCCTAAGTCAGCTTTTATTCTTCTTTAACTATCTGTTGATCTTGAACTCCACGACAACGCGGTAAGGTAGGCGTGCCAAGGCAGAGAGGAGCGCACACATATTCCATTCACACACGCGGTCTCACACACACACACACACAAAGTACTTCCACACATACGTGCGCGTGCACGCGCATACACACATACGGTAAGGACCTCAATGAGTAAACAGCTACACTGGAAAAACTGGCTGCTCCCTCTATATTGCAGATTATATATACTGAGAAAAAACCACATTCAGTGCAAAGTTAAAAAAGCTCATACTCCAACATTGTCAGCAAACAAATGCAAAAAAAAAAACAAAAACAAAAAACGTTAAAAATGAAAAGAATTGGAATTCAAATAAACATGACGAAATGAAACAAAAAAAAATATATAATAATGAGCTCGATTGAAGCTTTTTTCGGTCTGAAAGAGCACTACCTGGAAGCAAATATCCATCCGTTCACATTATAGAATTGGCCTGCATGATTCAAGTATTCCGACTGATATGTTTTTGGGCTAAAACAAAGTGGACATATGTGCAGAGAGAGAAACGTAACTTGTTTTCCACAGGGGAGACCCCGTTTTTTTTTTTGTTTATCTTGTAAGTGAGAAAGAGTCCGACTAGTGCCATTGCGTTTATAACTACTTTTTTTTTTCTCCATTTTCTTCTGCTGATTATTGATAATTCTCTACTGACCCTTCTCCCAGCCTGTTTGATTGGCAGGCAGTTCACATGGAGTCCCCGCCCCCTGTCAGGTGATCCACCGGGAGGAAGGAACTGATTGGAGAAGGGCTGCTGATCCTCCCCGCCTCGGTGCCACTTGGGTTCCCCCACAGGCTATTGGAATAGTTGGGCCCGCCCCAGAGGGAGGAGCTGTGGAGATCGCTGCTGTTCCACTGGGTCGGTTCAGGAGCGCGGCTGGGAAAGGGGTGAGACTGATCCATTCTGGTCTGAGAAGAGCCAATGGCCTGCCAGCCAGAGGAGGGAGTGGCCAATGACTGCCCTTGTGCAAAGAAACGGTTGATTTCCTCCTCGCTGGCAAACTCAGCCAGAATAGTAGTGTTCCCCAAAACACACCTGCAGAGAGACGACAGGTGAGATGCAGCGTGGGACACAACAGGGTATCAGAGAATGTGGTGACATGCATCCTGGTATCTGGAAATCTGTGTTTAGATACAGCAGATGTTGTACTGGGGTGTAGCTGCAGCTCACTTCAGGGTGAAACCCCCGACTTGTAGCATTTATTCACCAACAATTACATTAATGTGCGATATTTTCCCTTTCTCAAACGTTGTCATGCATAAAGGCAGCTGCCTGTATATACATGGCAAGCAATTGACTATCTCCAGGAGAAATCTAGCTGAGAAAATCCACCATTTAATAAATTAACTGCTAATAACCGACTGTTTTACGGTCTCCTTTAAACGCTCTGAATGTATCACGCAGCGACAATACAGCGGCCAGCGTTCAAACTGAACCCCCGTCCATCCAGTAAAGTATTGAACAGGCCAGTCAACGTGACATTAGGAGCCTGCTTTGACACAGAAATGGAAAAGTCGAGTGTGTCCTTACATGTGCAGGCTCTTTTGGGCCTTTGCGGCCTCGTCCTTGGAGCTGTAGCATACCACGGCGTTACCATGCGGCAGGTTGAGGTGGAATGTGATCAGAGGGCCGTGCTGCATGCACAAGGTCCTCAGAGTAGAGCCGTCAATCTGTGAGACAACAAAACACACACAGACACGGGACAAACGGGAACTTGTTAAGCACCGACTGACACGTTAACACGTTTCCTGAAGCTGCGTTTACACTACGAGTCATTTTCAGTCGAGCCAGTCACTTGAAGCTACGAACTGACATCCGATAAAGACAGTGACGCAGATTAAATGTTACATTAATGTACGCGTCAGTACCTGAGGTGTGAGATTCTTTAGAACAAGCCATTGCGATCTCCCTGAGCTGCTGCTGCTGTCACCCCAACTGGAACCTGCCAATGCAAGTGGAGGGGAACAGGTTAGAGGCGTCAACTAGCCATACAACACGGATACAACACAGTATGTGTGTGTGTCTCCCTCTGCTCTCACCAGGTGTGTATCTGGACTCAGAGGCGCCCCACCCCCCGAGCCTCAGGGCAGAGCCGTCCCAGCCGGAGGAGGCAGAGCTGGGCTTCTGGCTGGTGAGGCCGGGTGGTGGTCTGGAGGGGGCCGCCACAGACAGCGCCTTGGGAGGCAGGGGGACCTTCCACAGCTCATGGGCCAGGGAGGAGTTGGACACAGAACCGCCGCCGGGAGACCACTTTGACTCACTGGGTCTGGCTGCAAAGGAGCGAGGGAGGAGAGCAAAGTCAAACTTTTGACACCCGACTGTCCAGTTTCACAGTCATCATTAACCATCACATGAACCAAAAGCAGAAGAAAGAGCCTTAAACCTGCGAACGCAGAACTAAAAGGGAGAGATCATGGAATCATCATCTATTTGAAGTTCTTAGGATAGATTACATAACAGGAATGCAAACCTGAAGTGCTTTGTGCTGTACTGGTGAGGGAACCGCTGTGGCTGGAGGCACGAATGGATGACCAGGCACTGTTAGAAGGCATCGTGGTGTTCAGTGATGAGGATGGCCCTGGGAAACAGAGAGAAGGCTCAGTTTGATCAAATCTGAATCTAGCATCTTATCTGCTCGTCAAATCTGAACCATCTAACATATATTTATTCATCTATTCAGGTGGCTCAGAAGGCAGAAAGACTTAAATTTAAATCGTGGACCATCAGAACAAATGTTTTCTCAGGTTAATACCGTTGTTCCTGTCCCTGAGGTGGTCTGTGTCACGGACGGTGTTGATGGAGAGGTTGTTAATGACACTGCCGGGGGTCACATAAGGGTCAGTCTCAGGGTCAATGTTGGGGTAACCTTTCCAAGGCTCCCCGGGCCGGAACTCTGCAGAGCACAATCAGCGGTTAGCAGCTTTCAATGCAAACCTTTTTCCTTTTTTTTTGTTGCATTGTGAAAGCTTGCGTACCTGGGGGCCATGTGACAGTGTTTCCATGGGGCGGGGGGGAATTGGCACGGGGTGGCCAGCCATCGCCCACCGAGCCCATTGATTGGCCGGGAGGACTCAAGGGAGATGGGCCAGGAGACAAGAAGTCATAGAAGGGAGAGTCCTCCAGACGCAGCCCAGACGACATAGCACCTGTGGGACACGCACACAAACACAGTGATGCAATCACACGGATCAACACTCATTGGTTTGGTTGTAAACACGGTGCCGTCAGAGGGATGCAATTACATGTTTTAAATAACTTTTTAAGTATCACAAGTTTAATCAGCATGTATTTTTGTAAGCACATATTTAGAGGTTTCTTCAGAATAAAAATGTAAGTTTAACTGAAAGATTAAATGTATTAGAAATGTGTTCCATGGACAAAAAAAAATGTCTTTCTAGTCATGAAATAAACTTTTTCTTAAATAAATCTCTCTTTGTCCAATTACACTTCGACTTTTTGGAGCAAATTTGTTTGTGGTAGTACCCTAGAAGTACGTGATCAGCCCTCCTAGATAGACTATACCTGCATACACAACTCTTAATATCAACATGTCGGTCTGTCGCTGCAGCATGCATCGTCACAAACGTAGCTTCTTTCGTACCAGTTTTGCTGTTCTGCTCCAGAGGGTCAGTAGCCCAAAGTTTCTTCATTCTGGACTGGGGCGGCTCTTTGTAGCTCACAGCTCCGCCACCACTACTGCCACCACCAACACCCATGTCCAGGGGTACATTCAGGTTAGAGTTCAAGCCTGATGGAGGAAGAGAGACAACAGCAGGGACAGGAGAAACGTCAGTCACTCTGAATTTAAATACAGAAATAATTAAGGTTATTTACATATTTAAGCTGCAAATATCTCATAATATTTGAGAGATGACACTGATAGTAACATACTTAAAGGGAAGTGGCTGAAGGATCCGAGAGCAGCAGCCTCCTTCTGCATCTCAGGGGCGTTGTGGGACAAGTAGTTATCCAGGTACGGTTTGTGTGGCGGGGCCTGTTTTAGCAGGGAGGGGTCCAGGTGCCGTGGCGGCTGCATCATTGATGGTGACGAACCAATAGGACGTGTCTAAGGCCAAGGGATAGGAGGTTAGAGAAATCATATTTAACGAGGCAATTCTATGGAGACTTTAAATGCATTACATAATTCATTTTGGATGCAATTAAAAAGGATTCGGAGGGATTTTTAGACACACACCTGTTCAGTTGGTCGTCCCACAGGCATGGCTCTCTGGCTCTGAGCTTTCTGCTGCTGCTGTTGCTGCTGTTGCTGCTGCTGCTGGAGGAGAAGACGCTGCGGACAGACGAGAAGAAAAACTTTGTTTTTGTATCTCTGATAAGTTTTATTTACAGAGAAGTACATCTGTTTGGGTGCAGGTACAACATGTTGCATGTTGCATGTTTTTCCATCACTCTACCTGTAACTGGTTGATCTGGTTGAGCTGTGACAGCTGGTTGAGCTGGGACAGTTGGTTGAGCACAGCCACCTGCTGAGGGCCGAACAGAGGGTTCAGACCTCCGTTACCTCCTGGGTACTTCAACAGGGAAGGAGGCACCTGAACACAAACAAGATTTCACATTAAGTAGTTAACGACGGATCAAACCATCAATGAGAGAATGGGAGGGGGGTAAAAGTAAATTCTTACAGCCGTAACAAATTTACAATGTAGTAAGCAATATAGCAAATAAACAACTAAGACCCACAACAATGTGCACGTTCTACCTGAGAGGGCAGGATGGGTGGAGGCACTTGGTTACGGAGGTTGGGTTGGGGGGGGATCTGGGACTGGGGGCCACCTCGGCCCTGTGCTACGCTGCTGCCACTCATCATAGGGTTTACATTCTGAACAAGGGAGACACACACACACACACTGATGGTCAAACATCTGCCAACAAACTTAACTCTTTGTTTTTGTAATTCATATTCAATATTGGTCGGCCACAACAATGGTCCGTATGTGTCCAAGATGTCTAAATGATAATTATACACCTTTTTTATAAATTGTTCTATACATTCTATCCCTCTCTCCTTTCCTCTGTGCTTCAGTGAATAGTTGTGGAGCATCAAAATAGTTACATGCTAGCATACGTCCGATTTTGTGTCGTTGTGGTTATATAAATCTGATTTATTGTGCTGGTAGATTGCTGATAGAACACCCCATTAATACAGGTGTGTACCGTCGTGTTTTATCACCATTTTTGCCACATATATTCATCCATTGTTGGCGTCTGAGGCTTTAGACCTAAAGACAACACCCTTCGCCTGTCCACACTCACCTGCCGAGTACCCCCAGGACTAGATTGAGCAGGAAACGGCCCAGAGTCGAGACAGGGGATAGGCTGAGCAGAATGGGAAGGGGAAAAGCTCATGCTTTGATTGTGGGAGAGCTCATCAGAAGCTGGGTTATTGTAAGCAGAGGAGAGCTGCAGAAGCAAGGCCAGGTGCAAAAGAGATGGACGGCAAGCACAGAAGGACAGGAAGCACACCAGCAGCCAGAGAAGTGCAGAGACGGCAGGAGAAAAGAAAGAAAAGAGTTAATTTTGCAGAAGAAGAGAGGTAGGAGGAGAGAGTGAAAATAGCAAAATGGGATGAGTAGGAGAGAAGTAAGCGATGGGGGAGAAAGGAAGTAAGAGTTTGAAAAGAGGAGGTGGCACCAAAGGATGAGAGTCAGGAAGATTGAAACATAATGCAATAGAAAAGCAGCATTAAGTGAGGGAAAGAAGCAAAGCCAAACAAACCTACAGCAGCTTTGTACAGAACTACGTAAGCGTATGAATCCATAATTACATATCAGTTGCAAATCTACTGATCTTTAATACAATTAAGCATGTAAGTGGGCACTTTGATTAGCTTCTGTTGTTCATAAATGAAACAGCCTAATTAATAATTCATGATGAGAAGTGTCATGAATGCCTTTCAATAGTGCCCACATCAAATGCAATGTGTGAGAACAACCACTGTGGGGCGCTACAGGGCTGAGAGAGAGCAGACTCGGACGTTTAAGGCAGAGAGACTCTTCCACTGAAAAACCTAACTCATGATTACCACAACGGCTAGAAATCATGAAGTGTTCTGTATTCTCATGCGTTCCTGTTTTCTGCTTACCTTATCATAGTAGGGGCTGCGATCCATGGCAGACTCCTTGTGGAGCTGGTGTCGAGACCCAGGGTTCTTCCCCATTACTCCATTGAAGTCTCCCATACTGCCCATGTCCATGCGCTTGTCCTGCACCATTCCTGGTCCAGTCTTCATGGAGTCGTCAGGAGAGTCTCTCTACATGGGTAAAGACGAGAAAATGGGATTATAGAGACAAATAAATGTACAATATTTCATAGTGTTTCCTGGTGGTATCTTTATTGAGAGCAACAGCAGAACAATGAGACCACTTACAGAGAAGTTCATGCTGTTGAACTGGTTCATGAAAGGTTTCATCCAGGGTTCATCCTGTTTGTTGACTGGTTTGTTCATCTGAAACGTAACAACAACAACAAAATATTAGCATTAGCATGGTCGCGTTTTCAACCATTTCCCTTTTAAGTGTTTCTGCAGGGGGAAATGATAATCATTACGTTGAGAAAAACTTCACCACTCTGTTGAAAAGCACAGGTGTGCTTTGCTTTAATGCCAGGTGTTTGGTAAAGTCACAGTGAACAAACCTTGTTGGAGCATTTATGCTTGTAGTTCCAGGTGTTTTGGTCATGGGACCTGTTGTCCTGTTGGCTGTTGCTCCACATGCCAATCTCCACCTCCTCTTCCTGGTCCCAGCTATTGCCCATGGATGCCTCCTCACCACCCCATGTCTCCATGGGCTTGGAAACTGGAGCTACAAAGAAGGAAAGCACACAGGGAAAACCTGAATACCAAGTAGTTGTACAAGTCTTTCTCCTGCCACTTTGCACAAAAGTCAACATTCAAGTTCAGCCAGGACTTCTTATACTAATAACATTATCATACTTTTCAGATGCAGGATTTTGCAGAGTATTAATCTTCATGTGTGCACTTACCAGGCTTGTGCTGGCCGCCCCATCCAGGCCCAGAATCTCTGTTATCTCTGCCGGGTTCCTCCCAGGTGGAGTTGGTTTCCATGGGCTTCCCCCAGGCAGACGTACCATTGTCCACTTTCACAGGTGGAGGGGGGGCAGGTTCCCAGGTTGAGGACTCCTTCTGGGGGTAAGACTCACCCCAACCTGGAGGCAAAGAGAGGTACTCTTTAGGATGAGTAAATACTTTCAGGTGTTGTCCTGAACTAGTAGCTTTATGCATGCATTTAATTAATTATCTTCATTTATCATCATAAAAATTAGACTCAAATAAATTGGAAACCCTAAGCTCGGAAACGCATAGAAAGAAGACCAAAACACATTTTGTTATAATTTCTGATTCTTTACATTTGCTCAGTCTGAAATATTTTAGTCTTTATCTTTGACTGCAGAGGTATTTTAGGCCTCCACAGTTAAATTTAGCCTGCAGAAAATGACAATACGACCCCCGTTGACCTGTACAACTGTATGTAATCTTCTCAATGTGTCTATCTATACTTCAGTGTGGCATTATATTCCCTATGTCCACCTACATATTAATCCAGTTAAAAATAGAATTGTATTTGTCTCACAGGCCCAGAGCAGCCTTATCAGGCTTGTTGGGACACTCACTGTTGGAGGCAGTGTTTCCCCTAATTAAATATGTAGCTTCATACCCTACTCTTTCTTGGGACCCTTTCCACATTTCATATTTATAATTGTGCTGCAAATTAAGATTGTTTTTCTCAGCTGGAATCGTAGAACAGAGCCCTGCTCATGTCTCGAGGGAACCCCGCGTCAACTTGCTTACGCAAGTGTTGTTTACTTTAGCTCTTGTGGGTGCGGGGATTTGCAGGCATATGACTACGCGTGTTCAAGCGTGTGTGCAAGTATGAGGTCAAAGAGCTCCGGTTACAGAGGACTACCTCAACCTGCCACTTTCTCCCTACACAGGATGCGCTTGGGGAGATGCCAGGGATACCTCCCCATAAAAATAGGACAGATCATCCAGTGGTCTCGGGCTTGGGTGTCCCTCATGTGACTGGGCACCCAAGTACTTGCACATGACACACAGAAACATGCGCTCATACAGCCAGAGATAGATGCATATTCACAACTGGGCACAAATGTTATAAGGCAGGTATCTACAGATGACAACACATACACGCATCTCCTGAAAACTGTAACCCTAGCCTGCATTATGTTTATGTAGTGGTTGATCTAACACAGTGGGGATGAGAAACAATGTGCATGCACTTTTATGAATGTTTTATAAGTAAATTTTAAGCCTGAACATTTTTACAATAATATTTGACATTGTTTAAATATATGCATTTATTAAAACATACATATGTAACACATTGACCTACTTTAAATTTTCTCTTAAATTGTTTTGTTTTCATTGATTTTTGCAATTCAGTGTTAAATAAAACCACAATCGTTAAAAAATTAAGCAAAAGCTACAACCTGATTATTTTTCTCATTTACAATGGCTCGCTATTCTGCCCTACCCTTCCCAGCCATTCACTTTGCTGCTCCAGTTAGCTTGCTTGACAGCAACCCTGAATAACACCAACAACCCCTCCCTTCTGAGCCCACTTCCACAGAATAGATGCCTTCCTGGTTTTAGTTTCCCCATCTCGCATTGGAACCATTCCTGGTACTAAATCACCAGACCTCCTCCTCTTAACACTCACGGTCTCTCTCACTCTCAAACCCAACAAAAGCCAGCGTTTCTACAGAAAGCAGAATTGGCGGGTGAGAGAGAAAGGGAGGAGGGGGGGAAAAAAAGCAAAAGAGAAAAATTGATGCTCTTAGCATTCCAAAGGGATGACTCAACCGGCTTTACAAAAAGCCCTCAACATAGACAACACTGTAGGGAGATTTGGGGAGCGAGGCTGTAGGTGTGTTTGCTCTCTCCACGCTTCTGTGCAAATTGTGAATGCGTTTGAAAACAATTGTGAACGTGAATATGCGACCATCCCCACTTTGTGTTTGTACTGTCAAAATCCTTTTAAGATCTTATTTCAGCTCATCTCGAATAGAGTGTGGGTGGGACTTGTGCTTTTTTAGCCATTCAAGGCTTACAGACTACACCAGAAGGTTTGCACTTACATACTTCCTGGCTAATGTCCAAGCATTTTTATATGAATATCAAAACAGACAAAACAAGGTTACATTCATATACTAATCCAACCAGAGTCTGTACATGCTTTCTGAACGGTGCATTTAAGAATCTGCAGAAATAAGGAACAAATTGATCCACTGTGTAACAATCAAAGTATCTCTGCAAGCTAAAATCCACTGCAACATGTAAATAATGTATATATAATATATTACATACCAGCGTTGCAGCTTTTTTCCTGAGCAAGAGGCTGCATGGGTTGAGGGGGATGCATCGAGCTACGTGCTGGGTGGGACTGGTGCTGAGTGGATGGGCCCACGGCCTCCTGTTCTGGTTGGCCAGTCCTGTTCCACATGTTGACAGCTCCACCACTAGATTTACCTAGGAAGGACATTAAATCACACGTTGAGTCATCAGCTAGATGAAAAGCCTGGACACAGCTCAAATTCATAGTGGGCTGAGTGTTTACCAGGTTCTCCCCAAGCTGCTGTGCCGTCATCGATCTCCATCCGTCGGCGAACAGACTCTGGAGAAGGCTCCTCCCACCCAGTTGCCACTTCCTCCTTCGTACCTGCCGTGGGAATGGGGCCTCCTAACCAGCCTGATGGAAGAAGACATAAAAAATCAAAGTGAGGCATAAATTGCATGTCCTTACGATTTCTTACTCGTACGGAAACGTAAACAACCTTCTTCTATACAGAACTTCTAGATATGATTGGAAGAGTACCTGTAGGCTTGCTAGGGGCTTGGTTGCCTCTGGACATGTTGGATTCAGGACCTTTTCCCCACTCGTTGGAGGGCTTGGGATTTGGATCACCCCAGTTCTGGCCTCCGTGGTTGTTCTGGCCTCCGTGGTTGTTCTTCATTGGCTCACCCCAGCCCTGACTGTTACTCTGGGGATTGGGTTTGTGGACTGGGTTCGGAGTGCTCTGGTCTGGAGTATTTGATCCTCCGCTCCCTACCCAAGTGTTGTTGCTGCTGCTGGTGTTGGTTCGGCTTGGCTCGCTCCAACATCCAGAGCCTGACCGGTCACTGTCGCTGTCCCAGCTCACTGAGCTGGCAGCTTTTTGGGGCTCTCCCCAGCGGTTGTTGCCCCCTGCCCTGGAGCCATCGCCACCTTTACCCCAGCCGTCACTTCCATTTCCACTGTTGGAACCCCAGCCTTGCTGTGGTTTGGGTGCATTAGTCCACGTATTGGACCTAAACAAACACAATGAAGGTGATCAGTTGGGCATAACCGTCTTTTTGTTACACTTACTGAAAATGATATTGCTGCGATGGTATTTTAAGTGTTTCTGTTATGCTGAAACATCAAGTACCTGTCATCTCTGTTATGGTTATTGCTCCAGGTGTTACTGTTGTTGCTCCCCTTGTAGCTGGATCCATCGTTCCAGCTATTCTGCCCACCTCCTCCACTTGCTGGGCCTTTATTGTCCCACCCAGAGGTCGACCGCTCTCCCCAACCAGAACCTCCTGTACCTGGGCCTGAGCTGCTCGGCCCACCCCCCCAACCTGTGAGTACATGAAAGAGCGATCAATCTTTTGTCTACTTTTGTGTTTTGCAACAGAAAATTGTGTTCTTAATTTTCATTTTTGATCACATCATTAAAATACATTCACACAAAAGTTTCAAACACATAATATTCCTACCTCCGGAGGTCTGGGAGGGAGCTGCCGGTGTTGCTGTGCCCCATCCGGGGCCTCCGCCACCATGCTTTCTTTCGTCTCCTCTGGCAACTTGGTGCCGATTGTTAGCTGAAGAATTGACATCCCATGTGGTGTTCTGTCGTATGGGCGTCTGTCCCCATCCAGTGTTGGACAGGACCCTCGGGTCCACGTCGACCTGGAGCACACTTGCAACTACTGGTGCAGGATGGATAACTTTTCTGCGATTCCCTCCTTTTGGCTGGCTGCCATCTCTGTCTGAGCTGGATCGGCCTCCGGAGCTCTCTCCACTTCCCTCACTTCCTGCAGAGCGACCCCAGCCTCCAGTGACACTCGCCAAGCCATGGCTTCCACCTCCTCCCCCTCCCCCTCCCATGCCCATGGCGTCATCCTCCAAGCTCTTCCAGCCATTGTTGCCAGAGCTTCCTTTATGACTTGAGGAATCTGGATGGTTGTTACCAGGCGTTATCGATCCCCATTCTCCATTTAACATCTTGTTGTTAGACGTGGTGGAGGACGACGATGACGAGGAAGAAGACGATGCGCTGCTCCCCCAGGGGCGAGCTATCCCTGCTGGAGGGCCCATTGTAGTTTGGTTCCCATTTCCTGGTGTTTGGCCTGCAGAGCCTAGGATTTGATTTGAGCTGCTACCCCAGGGCATGTTGCTCTGAGGCTGGTTTGGGTTATTGGCTGGCCCCTGGTCCCAGCGTGGGGCCCCAGTGTTATTGTGGTTATTATTACTCTTGTAAGCAGCAGAGGAGGAGATTTGGGGGTTCCCTGCCTGCATTAAGGCAGGGTTGGGGGGGTTCACAGTGTCTGCATTTTGGGGGCCCTTGTCTCCAGGGTAGTTAGTTGCGCCCCAAGGCGTACCGAAGGCCCCAGGACCCGCCAGCTCTCCTTGGGGGTGCTGTGGGGCTGATGAGGGGTTTCCATTGGCCAGTGGACCCCCATTCCCTCCTCCAACAGGGCCCCAGGAACAATCCCCGCCGAGTTGGGGTGAGGCGGTAGAGTTTGGTGGACTAGAGGTCATTGTGGCGTTAGTAGTAGTAGTAGTAGTATTCATCATAATAGTGTTATTTGGTCCATTGGATTCAGTGTTAAGGTTGGTAGGCTGTAGGCCACCATTTCCACTGTTGCTGCTTCCTAATACCATGCTGCTTGCTGTACCATTATTCACCTCCGTGTCTTCCATCATACTGCTGTTTGGAGCTGCCATGCCACCCCAGCCCTGCATGTGGCCCTGTTGGGGAGCTACACCCAGTTTGGAACTCATCCCCTGAGCCTGTGGAGGCCGTTGGCCCTGGGACGCTGGGCTTGGGCTTGGATTCTGCGGCCAGGCACCATGGTTGGCATTTGGGTTTAAAGTGTTTGGATTCAACCCTCCATTGATGCAGGGGGTGCTTCCGCCAGTGCTGATCATGTTGGTGCCCCATACACCACCGTTATTGACGGGCTTGTTGTTGTGGTTACCCAAGTTATTGCTGCCAATACTGTTGGACCCAGCCACAGAGTAGTGGGAGGACCCAGTGATGTTATTATTTCCATTATTTGCACCACTGATGGTTCCCATCCCTCCACCGATAACCTGACGACTGTTGCCGTTGCTGTCTCCGTTCACCGACACGCTGACCATCATGGCAGAAGTCACCATAGAAGAGGAGGGAGAAGAAGCCGTAGAAGACACAGAGGAGGAAGCATTTGCTGACATCATCATCACTGTTGTCACAGCGGCAAGGTTTTTCTCAGAGCCTATCGAGGAGCTAGAGTCTGCGTCCATGCATTCTGATGCCAACTCAGGGTCTGATCCTGACCCGCAGCCAGAGGAGGAAGAAGACGAGGAGCAAGAGAATGAAGAAGAGGAGGGAGGCCAGACGGAAGAGTTGGTTGAAGAAGGGTTGTTGGGTTTGTCGGTGCTTCCGTCCACTAGGACTTTGCTCCAGTTGCTGTTGCCGTCACTGCCACAGGGAGAGCCAGAGGACCAGGGGGAAGGCTCATACTGCGAGTCCAAGCCAGGCTCCAAACCTGGAGAAAGATTGGATATGACAGAGAAAATGTTGGATTGGTGATTTAAAGAACAAAAAAATAAAAAATCTCAACAATTTGAGAGAAAGCGCCGTTTCATCATTCAAGAAATTGTATGACAGTAAAATGTAGTATATTAAAACAACAGATGTGGTTTAAATTCCCCTCATTCACAGACGCTTTGAGATTTTTTTTTCTATTCTCTCCGACCTTCAGCTGCCCAACTGTTGTTGATCAGCGCCAGACATGAGCCCGGACACAGCTGCCACCATTTTGTCACCACAGCAGGACCCAAAAAGCATGCCAAAGCTACAAACTAGGATTCAGAGGACGACCATCAGCATGAGGAGAGATGGAGGGCATGGGGGGGATGGCAATTGTGTGTGAAAAGAGGGAGGAGGGAGATTCAGACTTGGTTTAACCCATGATCATTTTCTGAATACATTGCAATGCTCTCAGATCATCTGCATTCACCTGACATGTCCCTAAAATGAAGACTCAGAGGCCACGGTCTCGCTTTCATGGCCATAAAGCACACACTCATTCAGTTGTAATGGTGAGTGCTACAGCAACCACTTGTGCATCTGCAGTGGGAGCCCCCATTCATTTGCAATGTGATGCATTATGTTACCGTTGATACTAACGCTCAATGAAAGAGTTTAGTAGTGAAGTAACTTAATTAAAATAACTGAAAATGTGTTGTATTAGGTCAGCTAATGTTACCAACAGCTGAGTAACTCCTTATAGACAGTGATTCAAGACATTGTAAGGAAAGCAAAGCCTTTCTTTCTGGTATTGCTTGCCAGGTCTCCTCTTGCACCCTTTCCAAACCCACTCCCTCATCTCTCTTCGCCTCTCTGTTATGACAAAATGCATCATCTGTTAACGTCAGGTCAGACCGGGTGTACCCTGTCCGTCGATCACAAAGCGTAGAGCCAAAGTAAGACACAAGAGGAGGAACGAAACGCAAGAAGAACGGGGAAGGAAGAAGGCACTGTGTAGTCACCTGTTTGATTAGGGGAGTGGCTGACGGAATCCCGAATGGGAGCCATGCCTGGAAACAGAGAGAGGAAAGACTGTCAAACAGACTCGGAGGGAGTTAAAGATAGAGCCAGAAAACAAACACGGTGGGGAGATGTTAGAAATAGGACAGATGGGACCATTCAAGAAAATCAAGCAAACAGGAAAGAAAACAAGTGTTGAAGTCAGAAGGGTTCTAAGTAAGAAGGGCTTGCAGATAGAAGAGCATTAGTGGCTAGACTCTGCTAGTTACTGAGCTAGTAGTTACACTCGCTTAGCTATATTATAAAGGGAAGAAGTGGTAACATATGTGTAAGTCTCAATCAATTATTGCTTATTCTCAATATGGATGTTCCCTCCCCTTTAAGCATGAAGTCTACTCCAGAGAAATCAGCAGTTTCCAGGTAATTTGCAGAATATTGCAGGTGTGATATAAACACAGAGAAAACCAACTCATCTGTGCATGTTTATTTTTGTTTTTAAAAAGGAAACTTATTTGCTTTTTTTTAAATTAAAAGTCAATCTTGCACAAAAGATGCCATTCATTGCAGGCAACACTGATTTCATTGCAGTCTGATGCAAATTGAAAATCTGTTACTATTCCTGACTAGATAAGATGTTATCCTATCCTAACTATTCTGATAGAAATACAAGTAGGAACTCATCAGAAGTTATGAGCAAGAACACACCCACATTCTCAGATTAATTGCCATTTTAATGTAATTGTGCAATTGTTTTCTTGCGTATCCATGATTGTGATTACTGGCAGAGAGAGAGAGAGATCTTGCGTAGGCCAGTATGTGTTTGAGGATACAGATCATTTGAGTGTAATTCACGGTTGTTTGCTTGCTTTCCTTCTCATAGTTTACCTGTGAGTGCAGCTTGTGGCTGCGACTCGTGGCTGGGCAGGAGGGCGTCCCCGGGTTGAGTGGCGAAAAAGTGACCTCTGGTTCCCAGGTCGACGGAGGGGGAGGTCAACGGTCAAAGCTCAGAGGGCACAGCCTCAAGGGTCTGAGGTGAAGAGGCAGGGCTTGTCAGAGCGGGCAGCAGGCTGATCAGGCCCCCTTGGCATCGCTGAGGACTGTATGTGTGTGCACGTATATATGTGGGGAGGGGGAAGGGGGGGATGCGGTTTAGATTTAGGAGTCTGCCTTGACTTGGTATGCTCTGGCACTGCAGAGAGAGAAGGAAACAAGAGGAGAGAAAGATTGTTAAGTCAACATACTGGTCATACAGTTTATCAATAACTTCAAAAACAATCATTTTAAACTACTTGCAAACAAGGCATCCATCACCAATCCACACTAACAGCAATATTTAAAGCGTTTCTAGAGCATTTCAGAATGTCTTGCGGAACAAATTTTTTAATCAATCAGTAGCAAATGTGCGTCGTGCACGATCAAACACTCACAGAGTCATTTATAACAGAGCAACAATGGGAAGGTTTGACTTGTGTGGCTACGGAAGCCAACGTAATTGCTTTAACATTTACAGTTGCCATTGGCAGCCACTTCCATTGTGCAAACAATAATGTTATGGAAATATATGAGGGGCATTTTTGACCTAGAGAATGCATGCTTTATCCTTTCTCTCTCCAGTCTCCTGTTGATGGAGACTAATTATTCCCATCTCTGCTACACCGGCGAAAAGGTCTGCAAGCCCGTCGGCCATAACGGGCCCCGACACGCTGAACCAATTCAGGCCCTTTTAACTCCTCTCCTTTTATTGTGCACAGATAGACACTTCTGCATTGCAGAGCACACTGTATGAAATGGCTGTATTGATTTTACTCAACAGGACGACAGCTGTGCACACCTTCTCTTCGTGAAGGGAGTATGGGTCAGACTAGATTAGGGTCATACAACAAGCTTAAAGCTGGCAGCACTGCCTTGGGATGCTATGGAAATGAAACCTCTTATCCATGAGCAGAGAAAGTAAAAGGTACAAGTTACATGTTTTATAAAGACAGCAAGAGACAATAAAAGGGAGGAAAAAACAATGGAGGAGAACAGAACCACAAATTAACAGTAGACGGACACATCCTTCAGTGAAAGTGGACCAGTGCATTTGACAGCAAGAAGTGTGCGTCTCCTGACCTTTTCCTTGTGCATTTTAGGCAAGTGCGTTAGCCCTCTCTGCCTGCTGCAGCAGTACACAGGCCTATTTATAAACCCTCAGTTCAAATAGCAACCACTCTGTTTGCTAGCCAATATGATAAGAGAACAAACAAACCCATGTGTGGACAATGAACAAGTTTGCAGTTGCAATGAAGCATGAATGCGTTCCAAGTTTAGGAGCATGCGTTACAGATGTTACTGCTTTTAATATTCAATGTGTTGTGGCAGGTTTATTGTAGCAACAATAAGCTTACTGCAACAAGACCTATCCAACTACTGCAATTCATATAAGAGAAGGTTTGTCTCAGACCACAATA
The DNA here is from genome assembly GCA_029853015.1 of Chelidonichthys spinosus. Lineage (NCBI taxonomy): Eukaryota > Metazoa > Chordata > Actinopteri > Perciformes > Triglidae > Chelidonichthys > Chelidonichthys spinosus. The sequence continues at coordinate 17,835,598 of CM056839.1, read as the reverse complement.
TAGCAACCGATGCCATAAAACCATAGATACTGACCAGACGCACTTAACCGAGGTCAAACTCCACCTTTATTAACTCACAGCTCACTAGCTAAACCTGGGCATACTGCCAACATCTACACATAAAACCTGCCAGAAGCTGCTTCTGGAACCAATCAAAAAACAGATGGGAAAATGATATCATAATCATTAATAAATATTCCCCAAAGAAAAACAAAAGAAGAAGAAGTATTATGCAAAAGACCTGTTCCTTCTGGCATACGCAGCACTAAAAAGGGGGTTGTCCTTTCCAACAAACCGAGTTGTTTACTTACATGGATCTTGACTCAACCTTCCCACATGGAAAGACCTCCGTCAACCCCAAAGCATCCGATTCAAAGAGGCTACCCAGGGGAAAACCACCTATCCTAATTAGGCACTGCATATCAATACGAGGTAGAAAGATGTTTAAAGCTTCACTTGAGGCAGTCCTCATTAATTTTATGTCAGTCTGAAATAAAATTAACATTTTAAAAAGGCAAATTATCAATAATTGTCTTCATACAATTGTATATTTATTCGTTCGTTGTGCTGCACTATGTTGTAGAGGGACAATAAATTAACCTTGAACTTTGAGGACACACAATGTCATTTTAAATGAATGTGAAAATGTTAAGGCGCTAGTGGGGGAAAGCACGTTCTTTGCCGGTTCTCAGTACAGAGTACAGTTTGTTCCTCTTTCTCTGTGCTTCCATCTGAGAACAGCTTTCATGAGGGCCCCTGGAGTTGGCAGCAGCTCGACTGCCGCTATCATCTTACAGGCAGAGGGGGGTGAGGGGAGGAGGGGTGAGGGAATATAAGGACAGCACACTAACACAGACTGCAGCTGAGGGGGGGGGGGGGGGGGGAGACACAAAGAGAAATGTGAACGACAGAATAGGGAAAAACCAAGACGTCAAGGTAGGGAGGTGGGAAGAGAAAAGACAGAGGGGAGAGAAGTGGAATGTGAAAAAAAAGGAGGGACAAAGAGGTTGACTGGGAGTCTCTGAGGTTGATGTGAGAGGAATGCAGCTGCAGCTTCTAACATGTATAAAAAGCAAAGAGGTCAACTTCCTGAAGTCAGCGGTACATGAACCCAGTACAATATGTACTCGGCGTAACAGACGGAGCAAGAAGCGAAGGAACCTAAAAGGGGCATCGCAGCCAACATGCTGAAACCTAAAACTGTGGAAAAGGATCAATAGAATTAACCGATAATGTGTTTTTGGCCCTGTTTTTCTACCTCACCTGTTACATAAACTAACCTGGAGAGTAGGAGTAGGACAGAGTCCTAAAAAGATACTTCTGAATAGACATGAAAGGCTGACGACAAAACACAGAGCTGTTTTGACCATCTTAAAAAAAACGCAAAAAAAAAAAAAAAACAATGACTGTCAACTGAACATTGTTTTTAGCTAAAGGCACTTTTCATGTGTCCTGCTGTTGCTATGCAACCACAAAATCTATTTGAGGCATGGTGCTTTGTTGCCAAAAGTTGACATGTTCTTTAACATCACTTGCATGCCAGTAAAACACATCAGGCCCTCAGCGACAAAACGCATTTTAAATTAAAAAAAATGACCGGTTGCATTAAGAGTGGGTGATATAAATTGTATAAAAAGCACACGAGTACAGAGGTCGTGATATGGATTGGCTATACAGTTTGTACTGGTGTAAATCCCCCCCACCCTATCAGATCACTTCAAGTGCAACAAGCATTAATGCACTCACTGAACTTCCCTTTTATGTTAAACAAATGCACACTGATGGCTCATACATGGACATGTTTTCTCATCCTCCAATCCCCCCTCTGCAGTACTGCTCCAGCTCCGACACAAGCATGTTGTCAAACATTTCTCACGGACATGTTTAATTTTGAGGGCTTGCATTGCTGCCGTATAGCTTATACACTATACACTGTATTATTATAGATTATGTTTAAACTCAGTTGGGGCAACCCATCTCCAACTGTATTCTCTGGGCTGACCTAAAGCAGTCAAACAGCTCATGTTAGGAGAGACCCTGTTGTTATGGCAACATTCCTAAATACTCCAACTCCTCTGGGCTTGTCTGAGCAAGATGACATCAGTGCAAGAATCTCTCCCTCTCAAATATGCAAGAACCCCCTTATTAATCAATAGCTGAAGTTGGGAGCGAAAGGAAGCAGGCTGCATCTTCCCCGCTTCAACTGCAATCAACACGAAGAAGTGTTCAGAAAAAAAAAAGGGAGCAATTTACCGGGGAGTGCAGGTGCGCCCCGTTCAAAAACAGTGTGCAGTACATGAGATTGCATGTGTGGGGCGAGCGTGTGCGGGAGCAGATAAGCGAACTCATAACTCTGACGTCACGTCAACTTTGGGAGGGGTTTGGAGGGGGGCACCCTGGAACATTTAACTCAAACCACGGGTCACAAAAAAAGCAGAAGCTTTGGGTTTTGCATGACTCATTAGCCAACCATTTGACTTCACCACCAGGTCATATTCAAGACCGGTGCGTGCTACAGCGCTGCCGACAACTAGGGTCAAATCTGCATATAGACTCCAGCTACAAAAAGACACTGTTGAGTATAGAATCGAGTCTTTCAGAGGCACAATGATTACCCTTATTGTATAACCATTATCTGGGGATAGGAGCTGCCATGACGATATACGTCTGTGCCAGTTCACAGTTTGGTACTACGGAGACTACTACTCTGAACTGCTTCTGTTCAGACTGGGACTGAAAAGTCTCAACAATACAGTAGGAGGGTGAGACTATAGACACAGCAGGGCGACGGTGGAGAAGAGTAACAAAAGCAACTGAGACATAAAGACGCGCTCAAGGTCAGACATAGATGCTAATCAGACTTCCTGCCCACACTAGCAACGACAGTAGTAGGCTCGTACAACCGGAACTCAATGGAAACTGCAACGGCAAATTCAGATGGAAAACAAAACTGCATCACATGTTGGAAAAATAACTATTTTAATATTCTGAAACTAGCTGAAATCCACAAGTAGTATATTAAAAAAAATAGGAGTGGAGCCAAGCAGTTTGTGTATTTGCTTCAGTCAGATAATCATGCATTGCCATTTTATACTGCGCCAGTTTCTATCATGCATTGCCAGAATCATGTCTCTGCACAAAAATGCAGCATTGATGGTCGTGAAACAAGTTTTTTACCAACGAGAAGAATTCTGTAGCCATGCAATATTAATCACATCCCAGCTCAGTGTGCAGAATTGCATTTGTGGGGAAAAATGGGCCTATTCAATACTATGAAAACTGGACCTTGCAGATCTAACGGCATCATTGCTTATTACAAATAAATGGCCCTGTGCTAAGATGAACAGAGGTTTAGTGTCCCAGTAGCAGCAGATGTCGATAAATCACAAAGACACCGAATTCTCACACAGAACTACTACATTTCAAATGGTAAATCAATACAGTCAGGCCATTATCTTTCATCAACTTTCACAAGACAGAAGATATGTCATCTCCTCTCACCTTTTGACCAGTCCCGTATCTTCTTATCCTCCGTCCTCGTCACAATCTCCGTCTCTCTCTCTCTTCCATCCACTGTTCTTCCCTCTATGGGTATGTTCCCTGCGACAGGAGGAAATACCATTAATGAATTGGCACATTAATGTGCATCAATAACTTGTTTATATGCAATAAATTTCTGACATTTTACATATCAAAACCATGAATTGATTGTATTGAAAAGTATTGCTTCTGTCTGTTTGGTATATCACTCTTTTGGCACCCAAAATGAAATAAGATCTTCCTATTAGTTTCCTATTAGTTTGTAATCAGACTGTGGCTTCTCCCTTGGTGAGAGTCAAGTTTAGCCGCACTTGTCGCGGTGGGTGTGCCATTTAGCCTGCAGGAGAAAGCTGAAGGCTGTAGTCTAATCCGATAATGGGATTACAGCACAGCACTTACCTTAGCTATAAACAGACAGACGTACGGAGATGCTGAAACAACTCGGACAGACACCATGGCTGCACCATCAAATGAGTAATAATTTGCAGCATGTTTATTTTGATAAACTGCACAGTGGCTTTTGGAAATAGTGAAATGTGCAAAGCTGCATTAAAAATGCAATGTGTAATATATTATTCCACCTCACTGTTCTGTATGAAAGGAGTTAGCATGGGGGAGAGTAGTGAGTGGCAGAGCCGAGGTGAAGTGTGTGAAATCAGACAGCCAATGCTGCAGGACGCCGACGCTGTTGTGTGAAACGTCACGTCTCCGTTGCCGCCGTGCTATCTGAAATCACACACTGAGCCGCCATTACGCCTGCAGTTGTTTGCCCCGGCATGAAAAAGCAAAGACGAAATGACGGCGGATCGTCTTTACAGCAGTACTGCAGGCTTGTGACCACAGTCTCATAAGCAGGTAAGTACCATTCATTGCTGATTGACAGAGTCATCAATAGTTGCCAAAGTCATATATTCTCAGTTACTACACACACATGGGTCCAAATTTCCCTCAATTCTGGTCATCGTATCAAATAACAGTGGTTTGCCTAATTTCTTATAATTGACCTGCAGACCAGTTGCCCTCTTTTTTCTTGCTGCCACCTTCAGTTATCTTCCCCCCTCTGTTCCCACACTTCCCCCGTTCTCAACCATCAAGTGCTTCAGCAGATGGCTCTGGGTTCAACAACAGCAGAGCATGGTGGGGGCCCTCCTGGAGTGCACACATACACAGCATCTGTTTATGAATGGCCTGACAATTGCCCATCCCCCGACAGCTACAGCTGACAGAGGGAGGGGGTGGGTGGGGGGCAACACAAGTCGCTAAAAAGCAAAAGATGGGATGAAGAAGAACAAGGCAGTCAGGACAGGGGGAGGAAAAGAGACAGAGCAGAGGACAACAAAGTTGCATGTTTTATGGTTTGTTTTTTCCTTCTTTAGTCTTTGGTGGTACTGAAGCAGGAACTCAAATTCAATGCAAGACCCCACCTTTCCTGTATTTATACTGTTAACAATTATCAGTTATGAAAAGCACAATCGTATAGCTGAAAGTATAAGACTTTTTATCCTGTAAGCACTTTCCATAACCTTTTAAAAAGGAAGCAGAACAAAACAAAAGTTGGTAGATCCCATGTAATCTAGATCACATGAGGAGTACAGGTGCTCACCACATGCTTTCTGTTATTGTTCTTTATTGAGTTTGTTAATGAACAACCAGGGTATAAGGCCTGTGATATAATTGTCCTTCCCCGTTTGCATGAATAGCTACAGATACTTATGAAAGACATTTTTTCCCAGCAAGTTTTTCGTGTACAAAACTGCAGTAAAATTAAAGTTGTAAATTGCCATTCAGAGAATTAATTTGCATCGAAGGGATAAATTTAAAAATGTTAAAGACCATCAATGGAGAAAATGCACCTGCAATTTATGGATAATAAGAATATAATTTTTTGCTGCTGCCCTGAGCTGCAAAATACTTTTGGACACAGACAAGATATAATATTCCATCCACAAACCCCCCTTTAAAACGACTTATTGTTGTCTTATTGTACAACATGCTCCAGATGGGGGGGGGGGAAAGGCAGCAATGTTTGCCATTACATTTCAAATCACCAACACTGATGGAAAAGAAATCGCTTTCCAAAAATATATCATCTCTAAATATGGTCTGTTGGGTTTAAAGTGGATAAAATAACAGTCTGGACAGTTGATTCCACTATTACTGTTATTTTTTCCCCCATCTTGAGACGGGGGAGGACTGAGGGGGATAAAGAGCCGCAGACAGATGAAAGATGAGAATAGTTGTAAAAGGTCCCCAGTGATGTAACGTGCAACTCTGTAGTATTGTGTTAGTAGAGTGAAATTAGCACAGCATACATATTTAATTTGTACGGTGTGTAAAATAATAGTTTTCAGACACATCCTTTGGGTCGCCAGCAAGTGTCTTTACTAACTTTCGGGTGTCTGTGCTACGCCGTGTAGCACAGATTTCGCTGCCACCCACTTGCCTTTTCTGTGAACCCTTTTCAGATGACTGTCAAATAAAGCTGAAAGACTTTAAAAATAATAAAACTATATTTGGGTTTCTGAGGAGGTAGAGATCAGAAATCTGAGGCTTTAGACTACTGCATCCCAAGACTCTGTGGGAGTGTTTTTCACTCCCAGGAGTGAGTCATGAAACGAAGCCAGCAAAGGCTTTTTTTTTTTCAAATATATAGAAGACAGAGTATTGATTGCATTTGCAGCCTTGTGGAAGTAGCAGTTCCCACATATCCCAGACACACACCCAAACATAGACTAATAGACACGAGCATCCACAAAAACACTCACAAGTCAGCCGGTCCCTTGAAGAACAAAAGCCAGAGGGTAGTCGCGTGGCTAATTTGCATGTATAACACCGCATCATTTGCATCAATTTACATTAGCATGTTCTCACGGAGGCTCGGTTCAGGAAAGCCATCACTCAATTAGCGAATGACAAAGAGTGTCCCCTCATCACAAACACCCCAACAGGGAAAGGCTTTGTGAAGCTGGCATCCCAAGATGTGACATTTCCAGCCTCGACAGTGCAGTCAAAACCCAGCCGGTAAATTTCAAGTCCCAGTAGCTCAAAAAAAAAAAGCAACATGACATTTCTGGATTAAAAAAAGGCAGAGGAGGAATTTCCTACAGCAAGGTTTCTGAAAAGTTTTCCGCAAGTCAGGAACAAAAGAATTACTTAATTGACAAGTGTAGTTTGCTGTGAATTGTATCAATTAATTAAAGACATCCAGTAACAAGTGGGCAGATAACAAAGGAGGGATATAAGAAATGGACTGTGCAAAAATTGCTCATTGATTTTCTTGCCATTTTTTGCAGTCAATATAATAAAAAAATAACAGAATTAAATATGTTTATACTTTAAAGTGGATAATTGAGATATTTTGTTGTACAAACAATTATAAAAATCAGAGCGGTCAAAGTTGTGCTACAATCAGCTTTAATGTCAACTACACTAACTTGATTAAAATCTCAATGCCAAAGACACCATTGCCAAGTCACGCACCTAAACAACTTGCTCAACTAAACTTGCCTTTGTGTGGATTGTATCCTGTCTGAGCCTGCATGGGTCTTAAAGCACCAATACTTCATTTCAGCTCCTTGCCTGTTCCAGTCTTATGATCATATGCAGGTGTGGTTTTACTGCTGGGGAGGCGGGGGAGACAACGGTCAACTACCTGATCCCAAACCAATGTCGCAACAACTTAGGAATTTATAGCACTACCGCATAAAATTCCAAACATGACTATCTCAAGATGGCTTTTAATGCAGTAGGAATAAAAGTACACATCGCTTCTGCTTCAACTCGATCACAAACCAGTTGTGAAAACGCCAGATATTTTTAGCCAAGAATGAAAACATGTTTAGCAAACAGCAACTAGGGGAGGGGAGCCAGACAACCAAAAGTGAAAGTGAAGCACAGCAGACGGCACACGGCTGGACAAAATTAAAAACGGAAATATCACAAGTCACAACTAATGCTGTTGTGATCACACGAATGAAACAGGGGCCCACGAGCAATAAACTGGATCTGTGAGCGTGTTGGATGGCCTGTCTGTGTCTAGAAACAGTGGAGCTTTGCATGAGTAAAAGACTTCAGTGGAGCACTTGTTCAGTTTTTGCCCTGAAGGATGTAATCCCCAATGGTGCCACAAATGCTTTAAATTTAACCCGCTTTATGATATCAGGTTACAACACTGTACTGTCGGCAGTGTGTTATTTATAGAACAAAACCAAGAGTATTCTCATAAACACTGCTGCTATTTGAAAACCAACACATTGCAGAATTAAACAGTTGAATTGCCAGAAGCATAATTGAGGATCCTTATAAAAGGCGTAGGTTCAAGTTGCATGTGTAACCTGTTTTAATTCGAGTCAATGAGTCAAACTACTAAAAATAATGCTGTTATACATCTAAGAGGGTGTCAATCTAAACTTCCTCTTGTACTACTTAAGGAGTCACTTCTACACACAGCTGGAAAATATGTCTCAGTGCTGGGAAAATATGAAACATCAACGGGGTTTAGCAACCAACTGTAAACAAACCAGCGTAATAAAATACCCCACAAAGCCATGCGCCAAATAACCTTTTCAAACCACAGAATTCACAAGAAGACATAAGACGAGCTGGACTGAATCATTAAAAACGATTTAACGTTTGAAGATCCTCAAACACTGACGACACACACACACGTGAAGGTGTGGGGATGTAATGACTTTCTTGTACAAACAAATCAAAACAACAACAAACCAAAAAAAAAAATCAGGAAAACCAGGACGACCACAACATTCATAAACAGATTTACGATCTAAAAACAGATTAAATGCAGCAGCACACGGAGCCGGTTGATGGTCTGGTTGTGGTCCCGCAGCTCTATTGTGCTGCCTGCAACTGTATGGACACAATGAGCTGCACAAACACCTCTCCAACACACAAAACATCAGGACTCTGGCTTCTCATTTAGCAATTTTAAAACAGCAAAGCTTACTCAGCACAATGCGGCCTAGACCAACCCAGACCCTCCAATTCAATTCAAACGGAACTGCATGTGCTTGCATAAGCAGCAGCTGCCCATCCCCTGTCCCCGTCCCACACACACAAAACCCTCTAATAGCCCACCACACACACACACACAGGCCATGCTATCATCTATAGATAAGTGATATAAATTGGTATACGTGCTATTAAAATGAATATTTTCCCGGTGGCACACTCACCTGTTACGATGCTTCAGCTTCTTTGGTGGCAACAGCTTTCAATTCCAAATCTCTGTAAGACAAAGATGAGAGGGTAAATCTATCAGATATAAAATACCAGATTTACATCAACAAACGCCAATAAATTTAAAATAAAGATACCCTGCGTACGTGAATGTTAGTTTTATTGGCGTGCTGTAATAAACAAGGGGGGGGGGGTAAAAACTGTGTACACAGGCAGAGGCTCAGCTTGAAATGGTTAACTGGGCATTATGATGTCTCAAATTAATTATTGATGGTGCACAGGTTAAAAGACATGCGCCTCACCCATACAAATCTATGCAAAGGACAAGCCTACAGTGACAAACACCGAGACTCGCCAGTAATTGCTGAATGAAAAGTATTTCAACAAGTCGATGTGGAATTGCAGGTTTAACTGCATAACAGCACAAACCAGAGTCCCCTTAAAAAAGTTCACGCTCCGCAAGGTGAAGAGATAATGCGCGTGCGTGCCCGAGAGAATGACGGATAAAGACAGGAGAGTGACAGTGAACGCGTAGGTCAGAGTTACAGCTTCGGGTCCTGATCGGCCATTATCTCAGCTGTTGCCTGACTTACAAGCTTAACCAACATGGCTTCTCTCGAGCCTGGTAGTTTTTTCTCTTTTTCTCCCGGCGCAGCCAGAACTAACTGACCTTAACATGGCATCTAATAGACAGTCGATGCAGTTGAATTATTATGTGGCTTTCCCCTTTCTGCAGCGTCGCCGGGCCGGTGTAATAAAAAAAGTTAGCTGAATGCGACTGTAAAACCAGCAGAGCGGAGATCTAACCAGCTCCGCATCTCTGCCGATAGAGGGCGCTAAAACACGCCGACCAAAGTACAACTCCGCAGCTTCGCAATTTCACCATCAAATAAACATTAATGTTGCATTCAACCACCAAATATTTAATGTTAAATGCTATTTAAACAAGTGTGTGTCCTCTGCAAGTCGCATAACAGCCGGGCGACGAGCCTGTGTCAAAGCCGGGCAACCTGCGTCGTCAAATTAGCATCGCTGCTAATGCTAGCTAAAAAAAAAAAGCTAACGTTTTGTAGCGGCTAGTTAATTTACCAAGTCCTATTATCAAATGTAACGATTGTGCCATTTTGATAACGACCATGCACGAAACAATACACGATGTTCGTTTACCAATACACAGATCCGTAGAAACAACAATATCGAACGAAAGACATAAATCTCTCTTTTGACAGATATCTACGCACAACCGGCGAGCTAAGGTTAACCGATGCTCGTACTAGTTAGCATACGGGTAACCTGCTAACAAACAAACGGTTTCCCCCAACGCACATTAACTTAAACAGCCAGACATCTCCACACACACATCGCCCCCCTTGTTGATGTCGATGCATTTACCATTTTTTTAACGTTTGCTAAAATCTGCAACGCAGCCGAGCCGCCTTTGCCAAATGTGCTAGCCAGCTAGCTTAGCTCGGTCATGGCTAACTAAACAACAGCGGCAGGCTCAACTTCTCTACACCAGCTCCCCCCGGTCTCCCTGCTCAACCCCGGTGCTCTCTCTCTCTCTGCGTACATAAAAAAAAAGCTCGCCACAAAGAAAACCTTCACTCGAGAAAAACGTCGTAAACACAACCTCACCTCATTGAAGTATAAAGTGCAACCGAGTGGAAAGGAAAGCCGGCTGTAAGGCTAAAAGAATTTCAACGCGTTTGCAGCATCTACGAGGGGAGGCATTCGTCCTGCATGATCGCCATTTTCTTAACTCGATGCTGCTGCTGGCTAACCTTCTTTCGCTTGAGCTCTGCTTTCCCCTCCTCTCTCTCTCTCTCTCTCTCTCTCGCTCTCTCTGGAGGGAGGGGGAGGGAGAGAGAGGGGGAGGGAGAAAGAGGGGGGGGGGAGCAGGAAACACACTCACCACCACTTCCTCTGACCGAGAAAACGAAACACAGGCAAAGGTAGCTCCATGGTATCGACTAAAAAATAAAGCCAAGCATGTTCGAGGCAAGCAGTTCAGTCCCTTCAATCAATAATAATAACAATAAAACATTGTTACAGTATAATGGTTACATCTATTATTAAATAAATGTGTGTGTATATTATAATAGTATCATGATAACCACTATTTGATATATTCATCGGACAAGTACAGATTTATAAGCGCATAATGTTCTAAACATGCTACCCCCAACTTCCCGTGAAACTAAAAATTGTTTTTAATTATTTACACTCTTCCATCGATTTAATTTCTTAACATTAACATCTAAAAAGCCTTCTCCACACTGCCGAGTATAAAGTAGGGGGATGTTTTCTTTTTTAAATGGCCTAAAAGTAGTCAAATCAAAACATATCGAGCCCCCAAAATGCTGGTATGTGTTTAAATGTGAAACTTTAAATGTGAAACCTGGTTTATTATGGATGTTCAACCCATTAATCGGAACAATCTTGGGAAGTGAAATTTATATGTAATTTTCACTTCAATTTTCACTTTATTTCAGACAAGATTAATCCAAATCAAGAATTTCACTGTACTGTTATGTAAACAACAAAATGTGTGTCGTGTTTTACAGATAACCATCACAATAACAGTAAAAAAAATAAAGAGAACACATTGGCACATATTCAGCATCAGTTTAATGATCAGTAAACATACTTCGGTCATACAGAAAGTAAAAGTAAAACAAAATAATAGTCCGATTAGTCATGTTTCTAACACTAACATTACGTTGGGCTATGTTGTGTCGTTTCAGTTTGAGGAATGCTTTGCACTAAAAGCCAGCTCTTTGTCAGTGTTATCCTGTTGTGTAATGGGTTGTTGACTATTTTTTACTTTTATTTGAACCCTGTGATTTGTCCCATGCAGCAGACAACTCTTCAATTGTACAATAAAAAGAAACATTTAGCTGATGCTGCACGGTACAGTGATGTAGTCCCACAAATATCAGAATAAGAAGATGCTTGAGCACAGTTAGGAGTGTGAAAAAAGATATAAAATAAATCTAAACTAAGATCTACAGTCGTAAAAATTGGTTTTCAAACTGCTCCCAGACAATAGCATTAATGATTTATTCACTGGGAGACAAGCGGGCTGTGTGTCGGAGGCTCTCCCACATCAACATACGCTACGTGCTCCCTGCTGAAGGGTCCTCCAGCACAACAATGACTCACTAGTGTCTGTCTGTGAGTGTTTCTGACCTCTGGGCTCCCCCCGTGGAGAAGAAGTCAAATGAAATAACAACACCCTTGCCAGTTATATGATGCATCTCATTCAGTGGCGTTCCTGCTGTGCACAGCACAATATTATTTTTCATCCTCTTGGAGAATCGTTGTTATAGCACATATGCAAAAAAAAAAATACCTGAAAATGTTTGTTTTGAGGAGAAATGACTCAGCAATTTGACTAAAAAAATACATTTCCACAACTCGCACTGCTTCAGGTATTCCTTGTATGACCGAACACGCAGTTACAAACACAAGACGACGAAGCTTCTTTTAAACTATCCATGCATGGCGTTGGCTGTTATGTAAGACAATGACCCTAAAAACAGAGACAGGAGAGGAGAGGAGACGGGAGGCCTAAACAGCACAGTAACTAAATACGGCGTGGAATCTGCCAACTGCAACGTTTCACCGAACGAGACAAAGGCTGTTGTTGCTTACAGGAGAGAACCGCGATACGTGTGTGCAAAGCCGTGACCATTGACCCACCAGTGGCAAAAACAACCCCCATCCTTGTGCACAAATTACCTCCCTTATCTGTGTGTATGTGACTGCGGGGGAGAAAGAGAGAGACAGAGAGAGGTAGAGTTCATTTACTACCTAGTAATGATGTTATTTGATCACGTAAAGGGAGATTAGATTTTTACAGCATATAACATTGAGTATCAGGGGACTGATGCCAAACGCCTCCCATGTCTGATAAAACTTTATTTTCATAGAGTCCTTAGTTAAATAAAGGCAGCGTTGGCGATGAATTGCAAGGCTGGTAACGTTGCATACGTTCCCTTGTATAATATCGGATGTTTGCTGATCTACAGGAAGAAAAGCCAAGACAAACACGCCGGCTAGATTAGTGAATAAACCTGAAGAGTCTTAACACGCTCACAATGACACGCTGATGATTAGCAGGTACTGTTTTAGTGTAAAATAGAGTCTCCCATCTTCACCTACATCAATAATATAGACTATTACATGTGTCTCAGTGTGTAAATCCCATAAATGTTACTATAATAAAGGTTTTAAGGAAGGTGTGGGACGCCGCAGGACGCACTGACATGAAAGCAGAGAGTTTGGGACACTCTGACACGTGCAAACAAACAGCTCACATTCAGTCATTCAGTAATAACGTGACATTTAAACAGAACGCGTCAGAAAACTTCCAACATCTTAAAACGAATGGATTGGTTGAGGAATCGTCCCTCTTCTTCATGCACACCGGACTCTGGGGAAGTTAAAAGTTTGGTCCACTACAGTACACATAAAGACCCGGGTGTCGGTCCGGCTTTGTTCAGAGAGCGTCCGCTCATGCGTCACAATATACCGAGGCAAACTAGCATTAGATTAAGCTGGTAGACCGTAACAAAACAGAAAAGTCCAGAGACAGCCAGCGTCAAAACCCGAACAAAGCAAGACAGAGAAGAATAGAAGAGTACAGAATGGAGCAAAAAAAAAAAAAACGGCTCGGCGGTGGAGTCAGGTCACCGAAACCAGGAGTATAAAAAACAAACATCTGTGGTTACATCAAAGAGTACAAAAACTATATTTGAAGCTTCTTCTTTTTATTTGAAAATGGCCCATGTGTTTTAAAAAAAACGTCTGCTTGTCATAATGAACGATGAGTGTGAAATGTTTTAAAGCGTACGCTCGATTGCATTTAGTGGGAGAAGAGCAGCGAAGTCAAAGGAGTTTGGTAATAGCCTGTGACGAGGCAGTCACCTTGACGGGCGGCGCAACGTATACAGAACAGGCCAAGGTTAAATCCCACACACACACACACACACACACACACACACACACACACACACACACACACACACAGGAAATTGGACGCTGGTTACTTGGGCAAACAAATGCATACACATGTGTCCACATTCGCTGACTCAGCACTGGCTGCGATAAAGTTATGCAATTGTGTACACGTCTCCACAACCGCCTCAAAAGCTAACAACACACAACTTTCTTTCTTTTTTTTTTTTAGTGGTGGTGGTGGTGTCCCTCATATTGCTTGTTTTGTGGGTTGGACTGAACCACAAAGGTCACGGTGACCAGGGGGAGTCAGGAAGCGCGTAGAAATGGGAAGACCATTGTAAAAAGAAAATCGCACATAGATGTGAACGTACTGGTGGGAAAGTGAGCAGGCAGGAGAAAGGGAGAGAGACATTTAGTGAGGAGAGAGAGAGAGAGAGAGAAACAGACTGACGGACAGGAGAAGGTCAGAAAAGAGATTTGCATGTCAAGTAGTAATAGGCTTGTTCTGAGTACGGACACGCACACTACTAAGCTGAAGTGTTCTGCTGCAGCATGTGTGTGTGTGTGTGTGTGTGTGTGTGCGTGCACGTGCCTGCAGTGCATTATTTCTCCGGCGGGCCGCCAGCCACCCTCGACTAGCTGCCACTGCACCCGTCAGAATGACATTACATCAGTCTGACTGCTTGCAAAAACATACTAATGTTGTGTTCTTCGCTTCTTCTCCTTCCTTATTGTCCCATTGAGTCCAACAGTCCACACTTATTACCACAGCCCTGTCATCTCTCACGTTCCCCCTCTCCAACCTCATTATCGTCTGTCTGCCCCCCCCTCACACTTTCTATCATCATCACAAACACACAGATACACAAAAGCAGGGGCCTCGTCTCTCATTTATTTCTCTCTGTGTTCTTTTTCAGCAAACATGTTTCCATTTATCGTCCCTTTGCTGATTTGAAAAAAAAAAGGAGATAATCCAGAACAGAGGCCACATTCTCAAGTTTGGATGGTGAGTGCTAGTTGACTGGGTTTCCTCATCGTTTTGATTTCCTGTCATCTCTACTGTCTATAATAAAGATTAAAAATGCCCCCCCTCCCCCTAATAGTATTACTTCTATCTACTTGGCATTTTCCTTCTTCAGCAAGGAGCCGCCTGGCTTTTACCTGCACCTTCTCCTTCTCCGCCCGTCTGCCTCAGGGTACCGGCTTTGACGTGGATTTGTTGTGGCTAAAATTACACCTGCTCCTCAACCAATTACCTGAACATTCATCCTCTCTTCACCTCTAAGTGCATTCACTCACAACAAGCCCAATGCCAACCTAATCCATCAGCTGTTTCTGATTTATTTATCTATTTATTTTTTTTTACAGGTGACTTTCATTCATCCTTGCAGACTTTTGTTATGCGCATAACGCAGGATATTCTGCAGTATAAACAGGTACGATTGGCGATGTTCCCATTTCCGCCCCTGTAATCCATCACCAAGCCTTGAATATGCAGATAGTTTTGATAAGCGTGCCATATAACATATTCAAATGTAGCCCCCTTTGTTTAAATTGACTCTCATTTATATTCATACCACTGATGCAATGCCGGGCCTCGCCTCCTCTATTACCACAGGGACTCGTGCAGATCGGTGGTCACCGGGCGCCGTGATTGGCTGGTCTTATTCTCCTTCATGTCTGGGCGTACGGATTTTTACTAAAGGTGACAGAGAGAAAACAAACACACACAGTTACACATTAAATCACATGGTGAAACTCTGAAAACAGCAGTATATGGAGGTGACAGCCCTGGCACCCTGGTGTTGTTCATCCAGTGGAGTGCATTTATCTGGAGTATCTGGGGGGTGCAGGAGGAGGAGGAGGAGGAGGAGGAGGGGGAGATAAAAGAAGAATGTCCTTTTGGCTCGGCCGTCTACGTGCTAAGGCCGGTCACACCAACGGTGGAACGACTTCCAGCTCACTCACAGTTACTTACAGTGTTACTTCTTTGTTAAGAGTTTAGATTTGATCATCTTTGTCCTCTGATGGGATTTCTGCTATCATGGAGAACACTTAAAACTTGTTTGGCAACATTGGAGTAACAAGCTACGCTACACTCGATTTAAAAAAAAAAAAAGATCCATAGTTAGCACTCACTTCAAAAGTGGTTCAATCTGTTGAGAAAAGTTAAATCAGGAACTCCGACAACCCGCCCCTTCCATAGTCTGTATAAGGAGTTAGTGTTTTGAAGCCTTGCGTTCTGAATTTTGGCCATCGTGATTTTGTTTTTTGGCGGTCGCCATCTTGGTATTTTGCAACCAGAAGTGACGTGAGAGGTTGGAGCTGAGGTACAACCACATGCTGAATAAGACGTTTTTAGTTGACAACCATTTTTTTTTTTTACAATTAAAGTTGTTAAGCGTCGGATCCAGGTAGCCACGCCCTAAATCACCCAGCTTTCACCATTTGACTCTAAATGGGACCATGATTTAATAAATTAACATCATGCTGTATTTGAAGAAGACTTTAAACTTGAGATTGAGACCAGAAACTCACGTTTACCATGTTTACCTGAGGTGATATTAAAAAAAAGCAGAAGCAAGGTCATTTTCTCACAGACTTCTATACATTCTGATGCCTGAGTCGAGTGCATGCAGGCTAAATTAGCCTATTAGCCACTCTGTCTTTAATGAGAGAATAGTTCACTTTGGGAACACTAGTTTCAAGTCGTCTTCAATCCAGCATGATAATCATTTATTAACTTGCCAAATGCAAAACTCAAGGATACAAAATTCACGAACCAGTGGAAAACGGGGAAATACATCCGTTCGAGGTCTTTTTTTTGTCGTAGATCAAGATCTTTCAACTTTAAATTGCTTTTATTAATTTAACAAAACGATAAATTTCAGTTATTACAGATAAGGAGATAAAAAGTACGTAATTCATGGAGGGTTTTATCGACTAAAAGTTGGGGGAGGCAGTGTGCCAGCCAGGGTTTATCTTCTTTTATTTTGGCGAGACTTTTGAATGTGAACCAGTGGTCGGGGTCTCTGCTGGGCCATGATGCAATGTGTGGCATGCAGGCCGACCTGAGAGGCCATTGTCATGGACCGAGCCACTGCTGGCCTTTTGTTAACGCCGGACGGGCGAGCGGACCTCTTGTGGAGAGAGAGCGTGTGTGTAACTGCAGTTCAAAGTGTGAATGACAAAGAGGAGAGTGATGTGATGGGAGGGGAAACAGACACACGAGATGAGGGGGGGGGGGGGGGGTGAGAGGCTGACAGGAATGACTGAGGGCTCGACTCGACAGTAAAGGATTTCATCACATTAAACTCTCCATACACTCACTTAAATCTGGCATGTAGCCATTACAGAAGGCTCATCAACCTCTCGCTAGCCCTTTATTCCACCTCCGCTCTCCTGTTGTCTACTTCGGCTGCAAAGAGGTCAATTAAGTGGAATGACTTTGACATTAACAGGCTCAGGAAGAGAGGATGGAATTATAGTTTCTCTTTTTTTTTTCTCCTCCGTCCTCTTTTTTCATTCAGAGGGAATTTAACTTATTTCCTCTCGTCGCTTTACACTCTGCCCCAACCCCCCATGCCAGTCCGAGCAGCCCCAGACCAAGTGTGAATGTGTGTGTGTGTGCTCAGAATGTTCTAGTGCATGGGGGGAAGGGGTGTGTGTGTGTGTGTGTGTGTGTGTGTGTGTGTGTGTGTGTGTAGATTGTCCTGGCATACTGCCAGTCTCCCCGTCTCTCATTACCACTGTGTGTGTGTGTGTGTGTGTGTTTGTGTGCGTGCATGTGTGTATGTGTGTGTCTGCATCCGCAACGGGGGCCTGGCAGCATGACGGGTGTTACCATGGCAACGCCAGGGCAGGTTCCAGATGCAATGAATCATATTTCTACAGGAAGGTGCGCACACACACACGCACACACACACACACACACACACACACACACACACACACACACACACACACACACACACACACACCACACACAACTTATCCAGGGCACTAGGGTTAGCCGAGCAGATTAGTTTTATCGTGATGGACGAACTCTCATTTAAATATTAATTCTTTCTTTTACTCGTATCCGTTTCGGAGATGGACGATTGTCTGCCTGGATCCAGCACTCACACACAATCAGGCACACACACACACACACACACACACACACACACACACACACACGCAAACACAGCCACACAGTAAGCACCAACTTGCAGAAGAAAGCCGTACTTTTCCCCCTCTCTGCCTTTATGTAGATTTTTCGGGAGATGCACCGGGTTTTCTTGAGTTAGATGTGAAGACACTAACATTTGTCTGGTGATTGGAGCTGCATATATATCCAAAAACGTTGAACTGGGCATTGTTTTTATAATAACTTTGCACTTCATTTTCTAACATGTCCTATAGTAGTTTTATTTACTGATTAAACACTGTGTACGAATCCCCTTAAAGGTGCAGTGTGTACATTTAGCAGCGAAGTTGGAAATTGCAACACAGTGAAACTTGTCCGCTCTGGGCTACTGTAGAAACATGTAGAAATAAATGGCCCAATTTAAGCTACTGAAACACAATCATTCTTATTATCAGGTTTATACACAAAAGAAAACATACCTATAGATATTATATTATCAGCTGCTACTGGTCGCCCCTAAAACAAAACTTTTTTTGTTTTTAAATCCTCCCTAAAAACACACCTTTTCTCCCTGGCTTTTAACCAAGTTTAAGTATCTTAGCATTTTTCTTAATTTTTTGTCATTGTGGCATTATATGTATTAAACTGTACAGCACTTTGGTAAACCTCGGTTGTTTTTAAATGTGCTTTATAAATAAAGTTTGAGTTGAGTTGAGTTATATTCCCTTTCTGCCAATAGATGCCCCTAAATGCTACACACTGTTCCTTTAAGGAGATAACTCAGCTCTCTATTTGACCTCTAATGGTGTGCGAGTGTAGAGATTTTGCTTTTTATTTGGACATCCAGCACTTACAAACAGTGTGTTCTCTTCCCGGGTGATTCCACATATCCTGTTCCACTTTTTCCACCTCAATAAAAATGTGTTTTGATTCCTATTCTTTCCGTTTTAACACACAGAGTGCCTTTTTTTCTAAAAATAGTGACTCCCAGCCGCTCTAATAATATCTGGGTACTTGCACTGTTAAGCCCTGGCAGCGGAGACGAACCCTGCAAGTGTGTGTGACAGAAGAAAGGTGTGTATGAAACAGCGGGAGGATAAAAGAATGCACTTCTCCCGTGTTTACACAGGCATGTGTAGAGTTTCTGTCTGCATGACTTATTCATAACATTATAGAGTTACAGCCGGCCCACACACAAACAGCCTCACTAAGAATCCACTAAACTACACACAGACATTACCCGAGGAGAGAGCGTACGTCTCTTAGAAGCGCACTGCTGCACCGGAGCTCTGTTTATGCTCACGAGAGGCTCGGTGGCGCCGGCCTCCACAGGTGGCGCGTGAGCGGCGAGAACTCCAACAGGCGTTCGCTGCAGTATTTTAACCCAGCAAGCAGGAAGTCAACGAGTGTAACCGGCGTAACGCCATAAAACAAACTCCTCAATGAGGAGGAGGAATTCATTATAGAGGGATTCATTGTAAACTCATACGTCACATTCATGGAATATTTGATCACCTTTATATAATCCCAGTCAAATAAGGAGTATTAAATGTATTATAATGAAGCAAATGTTGAATATTAGTTAACAATAAATAACAATTTGATTCAATGACATGTTTTTTTTTCTGAAATGTAGATTTTTTATGAACTCCTGTTTCTAAAGCATTTAAAAACAAAGTAAGCTTAAGTCTTACGTGGACAATTCCTTCCTTTGGAAGACAAAATGAGAAAAAAAAATTGCTTGCAGCCCATTTGGAGTAAAACTTTGAGCTAAAAATGATATAAATTGTTTATTATTTGTATTATTATGTGATATATGTTGGATATACGCTGCCACTGGATGCTTGAATTTCCTTCAGGATCAATAAAGTATCTA
>CM056839.1:17738395-17810895 GCA_029853015.1 Chelidonichthys spinosus | reverse complement strand
TACACTTAAGGTACAAGAATATTGTATGACTGTGACTTTGGATTTTGACTTTGTTACTGTTGAACTGCAGCCTGTTTTTACCACGACTCTCCACTAGAGGCTGTCAAAGCGTTAAAACCACACCACCACACCACACACCCACTGAGGCCCCTTGGACTCCTCGAGATTCCACTCCTACCACCACCACATCAAAAGGCCTGTGCAAAAAAAAATCAAAACCTGAATTAACAAACCTCAACCCGAACACTAACCCTAACCCCCCTAATCCTAACCACCTAACCCTAACCCCCCTAATCCTAACCACCTAACCCTAACCCCCCTAATCCTAACCACCTAACCCTAACCCCCCTAATCCTAACCACCTAACCCTAACCCCCCTAATCCTAACCACCTAACCCTAACCCCCTAATCCTAACCACCTAACCCTAACCCCCTAATCCTAACCACCTAATCCTAACCACCTAACCCTAGCCCCCCTAATCCTAACCACCTCATCCTAACCACCTCATCCTAACCACCTAACCCTACCCCCCTAATCCTAACCACCTAACCCTAGCCCCCCTAATCCTAACCACCTAACCCTAATCCCCCTAATCCTAACCACCTAACCTACCCCCTAATCCTAACCACCTAATCCTAACCACCCTAATCCTAACCACCTAACCCTAAGCCCCCCTAATCCTAACCACCTAATCCTAACCACCTAACCCTAACCCCCCTAATCCTAACCCCCCTAATCCTAACCACCTAACCCTAGCCCCCCTAATCCTAACCACCTAATCCTAACCACCTAACCCTAACCCCCCTAATCCTAACCACCTAACCCTAACCCCCCTAATCCTAAAGGGGGCTGACAGTGGTTAGTTGCGCCCCTGCCGGCGGGATGTTTCTGCAGACGATGTTCGAGAGTATGGAACTCATTTTTGTTGCTTGATTGATGACAACGGCCTTTCTTCCCTTATATGGCTGCTTCCTGCCTTCCACTATGAGGTGCTTACTTCTCTCTCTCACACACACACAACCAGAACACATGATTAGTTTATAAAATCAAAATACCCAACTTTAGCTTTAATTTAATGCATCAGTAATTCAAATCCAAGAAAATGTACTTTTTAAGTACAATTTGCTGACAATACGTATGTACTACAACTCATTGGAGAGCACTTTAAAAATTCTTCTTGCCATTTAATTTCAAGATGCTGCAACATCGAAGAGCTCCATATGATAACATCGAATCAGAGTGACCTTGAATGCATCAACACTAACATTCTTCATATTAGTCCATGCTTGTGACGGATGACATACTACATATGTATCCTAAGCTTTTCTCTTTTTTTTGCAGCCTAATATTTTGATACGTTTCTTTTATTTATTCTCTTACATGCAACATTTAGAATGTGCAGAATTTCCTTTCACGACACAACAAAGTGTGCCTGTTTGTTATCTCAGAGAACGGAGGGTCCTGTTCTCGAGTCCCACATGGATTCAATGCCACAAACAAGCGTTTGCAGCTGCCGCCGGCCACAAACAAGCCAATCTGCATACACCAACACGCACACAAACAAGAGCACGCACAGCTTCTCCAGCTCTTCATCAGGCAGCGTTGGCACGGCGCCCTGAGACGTCGGCACACAGCGCGGGCACAAAGGAGCGAAGGAAACCCCAGACAACAAAAAAAAGAAAGAAAGAAAGAAAGACAAAAACAAAACAGAGAGAGGCTGAAATAAGCACACAGGAAGAAACAAAGCGGACGGCGGAGAGATAAAGAAGGACGAAAGAAAGCGTACCTCGTTTGTGATCCTCGCCACACAGGGAGAGCAGGAGAGATGCTGCTCTTGATTGCTACAGGGTCCACCTGCCTGTCTGTCTGTCTGTCGGCTGTCTGTCTGTCCTTCTGCCTGCCTGGATCTTTGTCTGTGTGTCTGTGCATTTGTCTGCCATCTGTACCTGTCTGTCTGGGGTCTCGTCTTTTCTATGTGCCTTTGTGTTATGCAGCTTTTCACATCTTAATCTGCAGTTTATTATTCTGTGGGACTGTCTGTCTGCCTGTCTGCCTGCCTGCCTGTCTGCCTGGATGTGTTTCTGCATCTGTCTACGTTTGTTTGTCCGTCTGTACATGTATTTATTTTGTTTCTCACATTTTATGCATCCTTTGCTTTAGATCTGCCATATATAGATACAGTCTGCCTGTCTGTCTGCCCGCCTGTCTGTCTGACTGCCTACAACCACACACACACATACACCTGAAAGCACAGACAGACACACAACCATTTTAAGCTCAATAGCATGAAATCAGTCGGGGGAAAAGTGCGGGAGGAAACACGGGTGGCGCAGGAAGCGGAGGCGAGAAAGGATGAGGGGGAGCCCGTGAACTTTAGCGGCCATCTTGGACACGCAGCAGTGCACGACAAGCCAAACGGGACAGAACACCTTTTGTTATGAAAGCATAAGAGATGCCCCGGACTGTCCGGGCACCTCTTCTCTCCGAGGGTTTGGATGCGAGCCAAATCGGGCATCCCACACACAGACTGGATTTCCTCTATTCAATCCCAGCATGCATTGGCACGGCGGCGAGTGACTGCAGTCACAACAGCAGAGCAGCAGACGAGATGGAGAGAGAGAGAGAGGGTGCGGGGAGGCTGGAGCTCTGCCAGGTCTTCCCTTGTAGCCAGTTAATGAAGCAAGGGAAAGCTTGGACACACTTCAAGCGTCAACTTTCACAAGCGCATGCGAACACAGGAAGAAACCCGAGCCAACACACGGAGAGCAGGCATACTGAACCAGTCTCTAATATTTATTAACATGTTCCCACCTCCCGCAGAAACAATACAACTAACAGGGCAAACAGCCACCGACCTGCCGGGAGAGGGGACATCGTGCTTGTTTGACGGCTTCATTCATGTTTTAGGGCTTTTCTAGGTCCAAAGATGACATAAGGAAAAGTAATTCAGGCTTACCTGGCCTGTACATGATGAGAGGAGGGGAGGGGATGTTGTGGTGAGTCTTCTGGTGGACTGTCTGAGATCTAGGGATGATCTGGGTGGATGGGACACTCAAACGCTGTCTGAAATAAAGGGTGGACGAGAGGAGGAGAGGAAGTGAAGATGGAGAGATGACAAGAAGCAGAGCGAAGAGGAGAGCACAGAGCAGAAGTTACTTCAGGGAGTATTAGTTCCACAATTAATCTGTAATAACACATTAATAACCATGACATGGACCTTATCTCGTTGTTATTCTTCAAATTTGCCACAAACGTCCACCCAGACTCGAGGATGATCCGATTTGATTTTGGTGGTCAAAGGTCACCGTGACCTCACAAAACAGGAATTCATACGCTAATGACGACAGTTTCACACAAAAACATAAAATGACAACATTCATGACAGACATGGAAGTAAAAATGTGTTAAAAATCATGTAGCAAAAATGAAAAGGGCTAGTTGGCTTTCACAGTTCAACATCCACGTTTGTTGCCCAATAAAAGCACATTCTCAAAGAATTGTTGACTTATTTGTTCAGAAATCAGAGAGTATATATAACAGCAGCAGAAGTCATGTCACCCAGACAGGAAAAAAAAACAACATTTTATGTATATTTGATTTCTTTTTTTATTTCCTTGAAAAACAGGAAAAATTAAACTTTCTTCTCTTCAAATTATTTATCCATCCAGCAGTTATTAAATTAAACATTTAAAAAAAAAAATTGCGACACAGAGGTTTAAATCATAAATATTCACAGTATGTTTCAAATAAATCACAAACTCTTTTCAATAATCCTCTACGTGCACTCCTGTGCTTCTGTGTGAGGCAAATCAAATTACCGACTGACCTCTCGTCGAAATGTAAGATCGCAACTCGCAGGTTCATTACATGATCTACAGTCGGTGGCAGTCCTGAGCAAGTTCAGAGTGCAAACTCCTTGAACTTTAAATAATCCAAGGTTTAACATTTGCTTTCATTCACATTCATTTTCTCATATCTATAGATATCATAAAGTGCTTTCCCTTCACAATTTGTCCACTTTCCTTTTGGATGATGCAGATTTGATAGGAGATAGGTTAACATGATGCAGAAAGGATCCTGGGAAAATAGAGTAAAGTTGAAAATAAAGGCACTTCTTGGACAGAAAAAGGAAAAACATGATTAAAGTAAATACATTTTCCTATGCGAGTCAAGATAACATAAGTGAGCAAAGCTTCGTGTGGTCTTCTTCCTCTTTCCACATGTCGCCCGCCTCTCCGCCACTCTTCTCTTCCCTTCCATCGCTGCTTTGCTTTGACATCTTCCTGTGTTTGGGTTTCTTCTCCTCTCCGTCCTCCTGCAGCTCGGAGCCTGCTGGCCTCTTCTCCTTTTTCTGCTTCTCTTGTTTCTTCTTCCTCTCCTTTCGGCCGTCTTCCCTGCCGTTCTCCGAACCGACGCCGACTCCTTCCTCCAGCTCTCTCCTTCCCTCACACTCGTCGGCCTCATCCTCTCGCCGACCACCTCCGTCTCTCTTGCCTTCTTTGATCACCTGCTTTGGCATCCACACCTCCTTTTCAACCCTGCTGTCGTGTCTGGGCTTACCCAGCTCTGATCCGGAGGGGTTACCCTGGCTGTGAGAGAGGGGAGTGTGGTGGCTCCCTGCAGGTCTGTCTTTGTGTCTGTAGTTCCCTGATGGATCCTGGTGATGATGGGAGTAGTGGGGCTGGTCTTTGTCTTTCCATTTCCAGGCCAGTGACATGTCCCTAGATGATTTGTGGGGATTTTGATCAGGCAGTTCGGTAGCTCTGCTGATTGTACGGCTTTCTCTGCTTCTGGCCCCGGAGGATTTCCTGACTGGACAGGGGGAGCCTCCTCGCTGCCTGTCTCTCCTCTCTGTGCCATGAGACGTGGAATGAGAGTAGGAGTGAGAGGAGGAAGAGGAGGAGGGATTCCTCGTTTTGGCACTGCTGTGCTCCCTCTCTCTCTCTCTCCTTTTCTCTTCCTCCCTCGTTCTCTCCTTTGATCTTTTGCTCTCTTTCTGTCTGTCCCTCTCCCTCCCTCTCTCTTCGTCCCTCCGTCTGTCCACCGCCATCCTTTTCTCCCCGTCCCAGTCTGTGCAGGAGACGCTGTCGTTTCTGTCTTTGCCACTAGAGGGAACCACACTTCTTTGTGAACTGGAGAAAATGGGGGTTTTCTCTCTCTCCATCGCTCTGGCCTCGTCTCTCTCCGTGTCCGCTGACCTCTCCCTCTTCTCTTCACTCTCTGCCTCCCTGTCGGTTGTTGCCTCTGCCGTCACAGACACGGACGGCGAAGGCAGAAACGTGGAGAGAGCATCCATTTGAACTTTGGTCACTCCTTCATCCCGTTCTTCTTTGGAGCGAGGGGCCTGAGAGAAAGTGAAAGGCGTGACTGAGATGAGACTTTTTTGTTGGTTAATGTATTTATGAGCTCAAACAACGTTTGATGTACCTGGATGAGGACGACCTCGTCCTCTTGGTCGGCAGCTCTGTCCTGAGTGTATTCCTCCAGAGCTTTCACCACCGTCTCCTGATGATCCTCATAGCTGCTGTATAGAACGTACACACACCAAATTAAAACACTCATCTCCACAGGAGATACGCTTTAATGAAACACTAAGGTTTTTGAAAGCTTCTAGAAGTGGAACCAGCTTTAAATCATTCTGACCTGCCATCGTCCATCGTGGTGTTTGGTCTGTCATGGCGGCTCTCGTTGCTGCTCCCCTGAGACTTGGACCTCACTGTGTCTTCTTCTTCTTCCTTCCTCAGGCTCCAGATCACGCCCTCCATCAGGTCGTCCTTCGATGGGATTCCTATGTCTTCCTTGCGTGGGCTTCCTCCCTCGGCCCTCTCCTTCTGGGTAACTTTGAACAACTCTCCCATCGCTTGTCCTTCCTTTCCTTCACTCGCACTCCTCCTCTCATCATTTGTCACCTCTTCTCCTTTGCAGGCCTCCATCCCGTCTCTTTTATCCCACTGCTTTTTACTCTCCTCTTCTTCATCCACTGTGAGGACGGTACGCCAGAAGTCAAAGTCCTCCTTTTCTCCCTCCTCCTTCTTTTTCTCCATTATCTCTCCCTGATCATCTCTAAAGGTAGCTTTCTCCCATTTCTGTTTTGCCTCTCCATCTGCTTTAAGATTTTCCTCAGACATACCTTCCACGTTTCTGCTGGATTCCTTTTCATTTGCTTCAATTCCCGTCCCTCTGTTGAACGTTCCATCTCCATGAACAGCTTTCTCGGTCTCTTCCATAGTTTTTCCTGTGATGCTTTTTCCTTCCAGGCTTATGTTGATGCTGATCTTCTTCTGTGGTTTCACACTGATCCCTCCCTCCCAGATGTCCCTCTCTACCAGAGGGCATGATTTCCTCTCTTTTTTCTTCTCTGTTGTAGGCGTCTGTTTGTCAAACGGATTCGGGGATTCACTCTTGCGGGTTCTGGGGTCCAGTGCAGGTTTAGTTTTCAGGCCTTTTCTGTTTTCAGCCTGGAAATAACTTCTCTCTGTGTCCTCTCCTTTTCTTTTTCTATTCTTCTCTGATCTTGAGTCAGAAGCTGTGCCGCCCCCAGGGTGTCTATCTGTATCCAGCTTGTCTGACTCTTTATTAGGCTTTTCTTTGTGCCGTCTCCCAGCATCATGCCTGGAGTTGGAGTATTTGCCTCTTCTCCATCCTTTCTTCATTTCCAAATCTCTTTGTTCTCTGCTTTTTCTTTCATAGTATTTATCTAAATGTTCTTGTGGTTTGGCGAGTGTTTGGACTGGTTCTAAACTGTCACTGGCTTTGTGTTTTGCTGGAGTGGCATCCTTGCAGGCATTTGGTCCAGTGTTGTGCCTCCTCTCGTCCTTCCTGCAGTCACCCGGTGAGTCTGGGGATGAGGACTCCTCTCCTCTTCCTTCCTCGTGTTTCTTCACAGTGTTCAGATCAGGTTTTAAGGTGTCGGGGTTCTCCAGACTCTTCGTGATAAGCTGCTTGGCGTCTTTAGTTCCTTCTTGCAGGTCGTCGGAGGCTGTGGAGCGCCCACTGCTGGACGACTGAGACGGAGGGGACCGGCTGTCGTTGGACGAACGAGACGGCGAGGAGCGACTGTCACTGGACGAGCGGGATGGCGTGGAGCGGCTGTCGCATGAAGAGCGAGACGGAGGGGAGCGGCTGTCGCTGGATGACTGCGTAGGAGGGGAGCGGCCGTCCATCCGGGCCTTACGTCTACCTGGCAGGCGATCGCGAGGGTCCGAGTTAGAACGCGAGGGAAGCCTGCTTCCGTCTCCTTCCCCCCACTGAGGAGGAGGAGGAGGGAGATTGAGGAGGGGAAGAGGCAGCTGGTGGAAGTGGCCGACATAGCTGCTGAAGTATTTATCACACCACTCTTTGTATTCTCTGTTCCACTGCAGGTAGCGCTCCCTGTCCAGCTCCTGGCTGCTGCTTGGGTTTGCGTGCGGGGGATACAGGTGAGCAGCTAAAGTTCCCCCTGAGCCTCCCGCCTCCCTCTGGTAACGCTCCCCGCGCCTCCTGGAGTTGCAGCTGCTTGAAGCCGACTTCTTGCTGTGGTGTCGACCGTGATGGCTGGGTTTACGGTGATCCGACGGTGACTTGCGCCTGGAATGGTAACCCACTTGAGGGGAGGATGACGAGGACGGCGTTGGGGAGCGTTTGTAACCGTAGCTGTAGGAGGAGCGAGTGCGGCTGTGGAAGTCTCTGCGGCGGGAGTAAGGTGAGTGAGGCCTGGAAAAAAAAAAAACAAGAAATGTAAAAAAAAAAATAATAAGACAAAGGATTCTTACAGCATTTGACAAAAAAGGGCTACAAATACCTTGATCTGCTTTGGGACCTGGACCGGGAACGGGACTTGGACCTGCTTGACGAGCGAGAGTAGGAGCGAGAAGACTTGAACTTCAAGGACTTTGAATTAGAGCCGGAGGAGCGTCTGTGGGAAGATCCTCTGTGAGGTGACCTGAGTGACAGACACAGAGGAGGTAGCAGGAGAGGGGAGGTTTGATATCAGTACATCGTCCTCATGTGACAACACTGCAGCCGTTACTCACAGAAAACAAAACAGAATCTGATAGTTTTAATACGGCCTGGAAATTATGTTTTCAAACAAGCCAAGTCATATGATTTAAGACATTTTCAGCAACTTACAGATTCCCTTGTGTGTGTAAGTGCTTGGAAACCTCACCTTTCCTTCTTTTTCTGATGCCTGTACCACTCATTGGGCATGAGGGCAGGGATGGAGGTCGAGGGGCACAGGGAAGAGATGGGGGCACCTTGGAGGTTTGGGAGTGTCCAGACGGGCGTAGGAGGCGGGTATCCAGGCGGGTAACCGCCGAGAGGCTGCTGAGCACTCAGGAATGTTTGGAAATGAGGCGTGGGAAAGAGAGGTGGAGGTGTTGCTGGATACGAAGAGGCGGCGGGAGGAAGCCGCTGGGTGTTGGATTCATTCCAGCCTCCAGTGGGACAACCTGAGGAGGAAGAGGAGCTGTGGGGGAAAGAGGAAGAGGATATCAGTCTTCAAACAGTGGGCAAATACAGACTAGAACCTGAACACACACACACACTGACCTATCCCAGCACGTTGAGGGTCCGGGGGTCTGGGGGCGGGGCCTGAGGATTCAGGGAACAAATGCTTTAATTTGTGTCGGCGTTGTTTAATGAATGGACAGAAAGAGGAAGTGCTTCTCACCTGAGGAGGCCGGCTCCACTGCTGAGGTCAAGTTAACCTGAGCAGATAAAACATCACAGCTTTCACACAGAGAAACTTTGCTGTATGAAGTTAGAGTGTGTGTGTGTGTGTGTGTGTGTCCTCACCAGTGGTATCAGCTGTGATGGAGCATCAGCAGGGTCTTTGGGAGGAACCGTCACAGACGGGTCGGCAGCAGCCGCTGAGTCCTCACACGTCTTTTCTTCAGCCTCTCTGAACAAGCAGCACAGTCAACATCACGTGATTGTTTACTGGTTCTTCAACATTAAGTCCAAAGCACCATATTTTGATTGCACATAACTCAACTTCTGTGATTACAGAAGGCTGTTCTGAACATTTTCAGACTGACACTTCCAAAAAAGATCACAATTACTTCATATCATTTCCCCAAATATCACTGTGATGCATTTTAGTTTCATGGAAAAATTCACAATATATTTTCCCCATTAACATGTTTCTGTTGTCAGATGTAATGAGTATGGATCTCTACTAATACTAATAATACTACACGTCCACCAGGAGTCTATAAATCTAGTGATAACATAACTATTTTAAAAATGCGACGCTGTCTGACAGAAATCAACAAATAAGAACCAAGCTGGAGTCTTTAAGATTTCTGCATATATTTTGCAAAAGCTCTGATTTGGGGCGAGCAAAAAAAGCTATTTTGGTCTGGTTGGAGGGCTGAGAAAGCCGAAGCGGAGAAATAAAGATGGGTTTACAAACTCAACCAGCTTAGTGTGTTCGTACTCCGACTCTAATTAATTTGTTCTGCTAAAGGCAGGGAGAGGCCTAATTATACTCACAACCATCACATCGACAGCAGCCGACAGACCGACGTGCTCTAAGAGCAGAATCAGACTCGCTGTCTGTTACAAACACAGATTGGTGTTAAGTGTCAGTTTGTTTTTCCTCTTAGATAATGTGAACTGGAGGAAACATGTTGAATGGATCATCCATAACGCCACGGATGATAAAGGTATGAGGCTATTTGTCTCTGCAATATGCAACTGCCTTAAAATTGTAATCCTTCAGATTTCAGTCCTGGCTGGTTTTGTAATCCCTGTGGTTACCGTGGTAACAGCGAGAGCGGTTAAATACTACTGTAAAAACTCTCCTTTGAGCATTTTGCTTCGTCAGAAATCAAACAGAAGGGGATTACAACTTCATAACTTTATGGTTCCACAACTATAAAGTTAGCCTGTCAGACAGG
The DNA here is from genome assembly GCA_029853015.1 of Chelidonichthys spinosus. Lineage (NCBI taxonomy): Eukaryota > Metazoa > Chordata > Actinopteri > Perciformes > Triglidae > Chelidonichthys > Chelidonichthys spinosus. Next base: position 17,801,013 of record CM056839.1, on the reverse strand, counting down.
TGAGGCAGCAGAGCACAACATGTCATTTCACAGGTGTGTGAGAGCAAGTTCACAGGTGTAAGTACTTGTCAGGTGGCTCCAGGTGGCTTTGCACAGGCTGCAGGGAAGTGCTCGGTGTGGTGGCAGAAGAGGCGGGGCCTGTTGATGTGGGCGGAGCCCCACACACCTGAGGCAACGGTGGCGTCTCTGCAGCCGGTGAGCAGTGCAGAAGAGGGTCCTAGAGATGAGAATAAAGGGAAAACCAGAGGGAATTTACAATTACAAAGAATATAAACACGTAACAATATAAATTGCAGTAAACATGCACATTGCCGGTGAGTCACGCCTACACAGTGCTGCTCGTATTTCTGATGAAACACAACATTAGGGGCTTTACCAGCTGGCTGTGGGTTGGCAGGTGAGGCTTCTGCGGTTGGCTCTGCACAGTGAGAGGGGGCGGGGGCGGGACGGGACTCGCCGCCGGCGTTGGGTTTTGGGACTGTGAGGCACCACACCCTCTTCTCAGACTTTTAGCGTTGCCTCGCTCCTTCTTAAAATTGTCCACAGCCTGGCTTGGGAGAAGCAGACAGACAGACAACTGAATCATGCAGCATTTCTATACTGAAGTTAAAAACAATGAAATGCTTCTGGACAGTTTCAGGATCAAATAGATATACACACAAAAAGTTAATTCTCTCCATTCCGCTCTAACTCTAACATGAATACATATTTTCCTTCCAACTGTCAATTCACCTGTCGGAGGAATTTGTTGGCTATCAGGGTGTCGGGTGAGACATCTGATTGGCTGCAAGTGGGGCAGACGTGTTCCTCTGAATCCAGTAGAGCGCCGCGAATACCTGAGGAAGAGGCAAAGCCGGTTGAAATGTAAATGACTTTAAAGAAGTGTACATACTGTGCGTTAATTTGGATGGGTGTGAGTGTGTCAGACACTCACAGTCATCACAGTAGCTGTTACCACAGCAGGGTATGACCACGGCGTCACTCAGCAGGTTATGACAGATCAGACAGAGGAGTTCTTCAGGTACAGGGTCCTCCTCCTCTTCTGGCTTCGGCTGCTCCTGGGAGACGAACGGAGGCCTCTCCTTCTTGCCGACAGCGTACGCCGCACTACATACAGACAATACACACATTAAAAATTCAGATGTGCTTTTCAATTTATCATACATCCTCCTATATCTTGAACAGGCCTCTCTTAAACCCTGGAAATCATCTTTAAAAGGAACAGTTCGATATGTTGGGGAATGCACTGCCAAGAGTTAGATGAAAAGATTGACACCACTCTCATGTTTGTGTATGACTAATTTACAGGCAGCTTAGCTTAGCTTAGCTTAGCATGCTGGAAATACTGGAAACAAGATAGCATGTTAACGTGTGAACTTCAGGCGTGCTGGTCGATGGAATTCGTCACCTCTGGGCCAGCTGTTGCCCTTGTTTTCATTCCCGCCGCCGTTTCCCCAACATGTCAAACCATTCCTTCACAACAAAACGTTCCGACTCTTCTGTCTCACATGTCTATGGAAGGAATCGCGTAACGTCCACAGCTGGTCAGCATGGCTCCCTTTGTGTTGGGATCGTCCACCTCCACCATGAAGGAACGAGGGATACCTGTGCTCTTCTTTATTCTCACAGGGGCTTCGAAGTTTTTATCCTGCTGTTGGACACACAGATGTCCACATTTGAGGACAGGCTTGTCGGCACCCACAGCACAAGTCAGGAATGTAAAGAGTTGTGCAAGGTTGCAACAGAGACTCCCTAAAGAGACGCCACATGTTCTGATCTTACCCCGCTGGTGGGACAGTTCCTGATGTGATGTCCAGTATTCCCACATCGATAACAGGTGTAGTTGGCAGGAAGTACAGTCCCAAACTTCTTGTTGTAACTACAGAGACAATAAGACGAGGTAAGATGAGGAAAGAAAATGTGTCTGAATGATTACGGGGTGAAGTAAAAGACATTTTTTTACTCACTTCATGGTGTCGTAGGTGGACTGATTCATCATAACTTTGATTTTGTCCTCCTCCGTTCCTTCCACATCTGCCAGGTTAGCCATCTGCATGTTCACACGCATGTGTATGAGTGAGACGGAGGCAGAGATGCTGTCGCACGTCCAGCATTAATATGAATACTTAAAAAAACACTAGAAAGGAGAGAGTATACCTTGGAGAAGAGGGGTACGGCTCTGGAAGAATTCTGGTCTTCCATCTGTTAGAATTAAACACATCATCAGTTCCACTGATTCATGACGAGCTTCCAGGTTTCATGTCTTGGGGGGAAAATATTTGGAGAGATCTAAACTCGAAAAAGAAACTTTAAAAAAGTGAATTTTTGCTCCAAAACAAGACCTCTTGTCCTTCTACCCCCGGTACCAATGTTGACAGATTAGTGCAGCAACTGCTCTATGTCACATCTTCACTTTAAAAAACGTTACACCAGCATCCAGCAGTGATTTTCATACTGAGGGGATCAAACGTTTACGTTCTCGTCCTGGTTTACAGCCTCAGTATCTCCCGTCTCTTCTCATAAACTTGCTAGCATGAAAATAAAGAAAACAATAGAACGCCCTACTGGGATTTTTCACCTGCCAGGTCAGCGTTTTGCTGAATAAAAACATCTCTGCTGTGATCACATCACGTCTACCTCGGTGCCTCGTATCACCTAAATCGGTGTCTTGTTTCCGTGCACCTGTTCTTGTTTGTCCCTTTACTCTGCTGGAGTAGAAAACCACATATGTGTGACAGACACTGTTGGTCCCATGATATCAGACTATTTAAAATAAGAAATAAACACACATTAGTGTGTCGGCATCATTCTCTCCAGTGAAGTCAAACATATAATCAATACATAACACGGCTTCATATAAATGACTTTATTGGCAGAAAAAGACAAAACAAAAAAAGGTTTGTTTAGTCCAACAGACTCAAAGTACTAAGAGGAGTGGCAGACACTTCTACTGAGAAACCAAAGAGAAAACCAGGTCAGTGCACTAATTCAAGTAAAAGCTTTTTTGAGATGTGTTTGGTTTACAGGATCGTAAAACAGAACGGACACCGACAGTAAATCCAGCATTAAATAACAATGGTTGGTTACTGAGGAGGAGGTTTATTTGCTCCTACATTAAAGCTGTAAATCAAGCCTGAATCACAAACCCTTTTTTTAAATGGGTGGTAAAGGAGAGTACAGCAGTGAACAGTTTGTATTTCAAAGTCCAAAACGCTTCCAAGACATTCATTTCTTTACTGGATTTGAAGAGATTAGATTTTCCTGATACTAAATGATTCATTTTGACACATGCAATACTATGGTTGATGGACTCCAATCCTATCTGAGGACTGGATAAGATCCAATATGAGTTTAAAAACTGATTTTTAAGTAACAGACAAACTCCGACATTAAAGAGACTACTAGCAGTTCATACCAGAACAGTTGGGTTTATCAACTGTGGATAGCTGGCCTGCATGATAATGTCCGACCCGCCCGAGCAGCTCCCACCACCCACCAGATACTGACTCATCATCTAGTGACACAGCACTTTGTTAAACCAACAGCTGAGTGCTTCATTAGAGGGAATATATACAAATATACCTCCCCTTATGGTTATTGCCACAGGTTAAATTGTAAACATATAAAATATGATTTATCCGAGAGCAGCAGCTTCCTCACATTCTGAGAAAACACTGCTTCCTCTTTGCAACAGGAAGTTAAACTGCAATAGAGGAAATCTTTCGATCATTGATTTCATTTGTTTAAACCACAACAAACCAAAGCACACACTCATCTAATGTTGACACAGCTCACACACAGCCACGTTACCGACGTGTGTGTGTGTGTAGTGATGCGGTGAGATTTGGTTACGTACTGCTTTGAAGGCTCCGAAGGTGTGGTGAGTCTGGACGTCGGTTCGTTCACTGAAACAGAAAAAGAAAAGGACTGAAATTAACAAATACAAAATATAAATAACAACCACACACGAAATGGAAACCAGCCTTGATTATTAGGAAACTACGTTCCCGGAAAACTGCCTCTATCGGCACTTCAGGTGGTGATTTCCTACATTACCCAGAATGCCCCAACAGCCGATATGACCTTGTTTCAGTTGACGTATTGAGAGTCCAGGAAGAAACCCTCACTCTCTAAAACCGGCGTTTTATTCTGCGTCATAGCAGCATCAAGACCTCGACATCTGACCCGGTCAACTCTACAACACCACGAATAAAACTGACCCATAAATGCCAGTTATGATCACTCCCAACCGTTTTTGTGTTCGCAGCGACTCATTCCTTTGGCTTGAGTTTAACGTTTGATGTTAAGTTTAATGTAAACGCCGTTTAAATGAGTGGAAAGTGGAGGCTTACTGGGAAGCCCTTTGAAGCCGAGCGGCGGCCGGGCTGCGTGTGCAGGTGGAGAATTGATTCGCTGCATTTGATCTTGTGGCGCAGCGTCGCAGTACTCTTCAGCCCTCATTCCTCCCCAGCCCCGTCTGCATGGTGCTGACGGGGCTAATCACATGACCGCCACTCTGTTCCAGTGAGGTCTTTTCCTGCTCTCCATGCATAAAGCCCACCCCAGTGCGGGTTGTCCCATCTAAGCCTGACTAATATCTGGGTAATCCCCGTGAACGTACTCTTTGCTTCTGCTCGTTTCCTGCGAGCACGTTCTCATGGAGGGGCAAAAACCCTCCTGAATGAGTTTAGAATCTACATTTATTGTCAAGTATGTGATGTGTGGCCTTTAAAATCTAAACATGTGTATTTAAGACAGTTATTTAGAATAATTTTCTTATTGATTGATGACTGGGAGGCCTTGTTAGCTCACCTTTTGCTTTACTACAACTGTTGAATATTTCCTTTCATGTTTATATTAAAATGACCGATTTCCGAACTCTTAAGGTGGACTTGTCAGAGGGTTTTAGACTTTGCAGTCGCGTGGATATCAACACTAATAACAGTGCAGGGATTCAGCTGCAGTATATACCAAAAACACTTACATTTTGCGGGTCTTGCTGGTCTTTACCCCGATGATCGGGATTCTCCGGACGATGACAGACGAGCCTTTGGGGATCGAACATTCATCATCCTCGTAATCTGAGAGCAAGAAATGGCTAAAGTTTAACCTTAATGATCACACTAAATGACCCCTGTGTGGTTAATATCAGACTCTCTTTTTCAGGGTTATTGAGCAATAACATCTGTACAGACTGTACAGTTTTACATGGCTAGTCTGGGAGTGTAACAAGAATGATTTCATTTCAGGCCTCAAGTCTTGAATTGATCCCATTCATCTGCTGATTATGTTCTTTATTCATGGGTTTGTTGTTCAGTCCGTGGTGCTTTCAGTTGGCTTGTTTTGTCTGACAAAACCCACCAAAATATTCGTTTTTTACTGTCATAGAGGCTGGAACCAGAGGATTATTTGCAAAAAAAAATGAGTCAAACAATTAAGTGGCTCTAAATTAGTTGCTGATCAACCAAACTGTTTCATCCCCGGATTAATTAATTATACATTTAGCTAACTCCACTGTGTGAATCTAATCTAAATCTAATGCAGCAGATCAATTATTCCGTCTGAAGTGACGCAAAACACTTTGCATTTCTTAAAACCAGACGATAAAAGACTTGATGTTAAATTTGTACTGTAACCCTTCCTATCAGGCATTGGTACTCTTTTCGTAAACTCTGTGAACTCTAACATGGCACAGGCTGTATGGAAATCCTCACATGGAGTTTATCTGCAGGACTGACGCACCCTTAGGTGATACAATCACTCATGTGTGATTATTATGTCTGATCTCTTTGTCTTTTGATTTAGTGCACTGATTGTTTTCATCCATATATATATGTATATATGTGTGTGTGACTGGACTATAATCTTATGGGCATGACTAGGCCCGTACTCCCACCCTGCCTTTGCTATTTTTACCCCCACACCTCCTCTCCTAGGACTTCCACACAAGCATGGCACTGGCCGGGCTGATCCACCACCACCAGGCCGTCTGAGTGAGGGCGAGAGGCGTTAAAGCAGCAGGAATGTGGACCCATTCATTACACCTCTTTTGTTCTTGCTTGACTTTTTCTGGACCCACCACCACCACCACCACGTCAAGCTGAAAGAGGTGACGCAACACTCTCACCAGCCAGCTGTCAAACCCGCACCACGTGTTTTCTTCCAAAGTTCGAACTGACAGAATAAACACACTCTTATCAGCACAACACACACATACATATGCTGTGTGGGTGTCTTGCATTACCTTCCTTGTTCTGCGCGTTTGTGATCCGCAGGTCGCAGTCCCCGGCTCGGAGCTTCTCCCTGTCCATGATCTGCCTCTTCAGGTCCCGCAGCGTGACGTGCGGGCCGTCAAAGACCACCGTGTCGTAGCTGAGTTTGGAGGAGAATTTATAATGGACGTGAGTCATGGTGAAGTGGGAACACAAACAGCCGCTCCTCTCCTCTCGTCGTGTGCTGTCAGGGGGGGGAGAGACAGGTTGTCTGCGGCGAGGGAACACCTGTACACCGCGGCGGTTGCTATGGGAGTTGCGAAGTCAGCTAACGTTAACTAGCTGGCCGTTAGCTGCCTTTCCCTCCGCCTGGCTAACAAGCTAGGCGCGTTAATTAACACCCGTCCGCCGGTTAAAGTGGCGTTGACGCGGTTGACATCTCCCGGCGTCTGGTGGAGAAGCAGCGGACACTCGAACCGAAGCGCAGCCCCCCTCCTCCGGTCAACTTCCGAGTCTAATTTAAACTTTTTAACTCCTGCCGGCGGAACAGCGACCAACCCGGAGCGCTCGGCTGACAGAAACCACCAGCTGTTTCCACAGAGGCAACGGCTCGTCAGCAGAGTGCGCGAGGACCGTCTGGTGCTGCGTTCACGTGACCCCCGCGCGCTCCAACTTTCAACCGTCGAACTCACAATCGTAATGTTGCAAACTCATGCTGCCCTGTGACGCTCGATAGGGATTTTAGATGCATTATTTTATTTTTTTAAACATTGTTTGTGTGCTTTAATAAACTGTTGATGTGGATACAAAGTGTTATTTACCAGGATTTTTGTGTTTTTTTTTGTCTTTCGTTATCTGATTTTTTTACTTAATTTAAACTGAAATGTTTTTGTCAGCAAATTTCGTATTAATTAGTTAAAGCTAAAGTGACGTAACGTGACGAAGAAATGCAATTTAAAGGGTGTGACAATGAAAAGTTTCCATGGAAAAAAGGAATAATTTAACCTGCCGAACAATAACATATTGCCGAGTATTGTATACAATAGGAAAACAGACATATATATAACTACAAACATCTGGGGTAATGTCTAAACAACATACGGTATGTTTATATTTTTGCCCATCAAATTTACGATTTAGACATTTACAACTTTCCGTCCTGCACATGAAGGCACCATCTTGCCTCCACGCGCAGAGCAGTGCACCTGTTTGGGCTCAGGGGACAACCGGCTGGCTGCCTGAAAACAAGACCACATTTACACCTAATAAAGGTTGAATCATTGGTTTAGTCCACTTCCTCTGTTGGAGATGAGACAACATGATTTTTCTTCTTTTCTTTTTTTTTTTAAACTGTATTTTAGTCCCAGAGGGAGTCGACATCTAAAGCAGCTGGATGTGATTCAGGACCTCAGAAAACTACTTAAAATAAATAAATAAATAAAAAATCACTAAATGATTCTACTTTTTTAAATGCACATCATTTTCAACTGTATGGTTGACTGCCGTCCGTTTAGTGTCCACAAGATGGAGACAAAGTACCGTTTATGATGCTGATGTGTTCACGTACTGCAGCGTCAGGATGCTCATATCTGGACCTAACATTGGTTAAACATGCTTCATCATGAAATAAAGTCATGTGATGTTAGACTGTAGATTAGATGCAAACCTTCCCTCTCCGACCAGGTTCCTCTCCAGACAATGAGGAGGCCACTAAGAGTTTGCATTACAGTCAGTGTGTGTGTGTGTGTGTGTGTGTGTGTGTGTGTGATTGTGAAGCCACAAACTAATGTTCCAAATCATTATATAAATCCATCATACACTAATTTGGTTTAATCTTATTTGGACCGCTTAAAATGGCAATTATTCATATAAACAATGGCATTATTAACGATTAAACCCAGAAATAACATTCAATTACATTCTTCACTATGGTAAATTCCTTTTTGATATTGATTGTTGAAGGCATTTTGTGAAAGATGCTTATTAGCCTTCTGGCAGAGAAAACATATACCAGTAATATGTTTGTATTGTAAATATGTAGCTACAGCTGGTGAGCTTATCCTCCAGAAACAAGGAAATAGATAGTATTCCTTTGGCCGAAGGTTACAAAATCCACCTACCAGCCCCACTAAAGCTCACTAATTAAAATCTTATATTTCTTTAGTTTAATCTACAAAAAACAAAGCGTTAAATTAATTGTTTTATCGGCAGTATTCGCACGATTGGGCTGTATCCAGGCAACTAAAGTTACTCCTCCCAACCAAGAGACAGGCTGTGTCCCCAAATCACTCCCTATTTACTATACAAGCTGCTATACTGCAGCATATTTACTGTCCTCTATGTTTATTAATGAGCTTCAGAGGTGCTGGTATGGTGGATTCAGTTACCTTGAGGCGGTGCCAGGTTTTTGCTGTGTGTCCATTCGTTATATGCTAAGCTAAGCTAAGTGGCTGCTGGCTGTGGGCCCGCCATACCTACACGAGATCCTGTCTTGTCATCTAAAAAAATGACTTGCTCACACAAAGAAACTGCATTGTGAATTACGTTTTTGTTGTCTTGTTTTATACTAGTTTTGTGGCCTAAACCTAACTCATTTCATTTATTTATTTATTGAAAGGACAGTGCACATTGATTGACATTTCTGTAAATGTGCCATATCAGTGTTCACCAGCAGGCTAATTTCAACTGTAGTCCTTTGGTGAGATGTTAAACTGACCACAAAAAATACACAACAGACAACATTAGTAGAGCAAGTCATTAATTGACTGACTCCATGCATGCTACTGTGCATTTTATATTTTTTCTCCCACATAATGTAATTGAGGGTGCACTTTAGTGTACTTTTTTATAGGAGACATGGTTGGCCATACAGAAAATAAGGGTATTTCCCCTATTCCTTTATCAAAACTGGACTAGATTTGTGATAGGCTATGAATAAATTAAAACACCACATCAAAGAAAAACATAATTGAAGCTGTATGTGTTGCCACAGACTCAAAGAGATAAAGCAGAAAGCGTCGACCCCTGTAGTCGCCGACACACACATCTTGTGGGAAGGTGGTGAGGGATGCATGCGAGGGGACAAGGAAGACAAGGAAGCGAGGAAACGAGGTGTCCAGGCGAGGAGCTCGGGAAGCAGGAGAATCTGACTCACACACGGTGGAGCGAGAAACAGAGGTTTACCGAGGGTTGCAAGCCGATTGGTCGGATTCAGGAAAAGTGGAGGGAGAGGAGCGTTTGAGTCTTCGGCTCCTCTGCTCTGGCTCTCTCTCTCTCTCCTCTCTCAGAGGAGGGATTTGCCCTATCTTCCCTGGCTTAGCGCACCATTGTGAAAGCAGTGGGAGGATGGAGAGATGCAGAAGGAGAGAGAGAGAGAGAGAGAGAGAGAGAGGGAGAGAGAGAGAGGATGAAAGGGAAACAGCTGCTGCCTTTAAACTGATGTTCTTCTTATCGTGATATGATACAGGACATGTTCAGTGACTCAGTCATCAAAGAGCTGCTTGGAAACAATTATATCTTCAGCTTTGTGTGTGTGTGTGTGTGTGTGTGTGTGTGGATGGTAAATGACGCATTTTAGGGCGAGTAGCTATATCAGAGTGTTCATGTATCTTTGGAGGCCCATTTTCTGCCAGAGGAAGAGAAAATAGACAAAAATGAAAAACTACCCAATAGTTGAACAAAATTATATGATGATTCAAAAGTAACTTAAAGGGAGTAAATCTATGTTTCATGTTGAAATCCAAACCAGCAGAAAAATAGTTGAATATCTTTTATTCGACAAGTGAACAAACATTCAAATATGTAACTGACATGTTTCCAGAGCTGAGGATGCTCATTTTGCCAACGGAGAGATTTCGGTCTCCAGTCAAAAGTAGCTTGAGTCAGATCATTTTTACTGGAAAAATAACTAACAGGATGACTAACAGCTTTAAAGACTTGTGTTTTTCCATATTGTGGCTGCAGAGCCAGCAGATCAATGGGTGACTAACTACCTGTTCCTTGTCTTCTTCATCCCTCCTCCTCTCCCTCTCTTGTTCCAGCATCTTTGACTTCCCCCCTACTTCCTTCTCCTCTGCTCATTCTTCCTCCCTTCCTCCCATCCTCCCCTCCTCCCTTCCTGACTTCCTCCCTTCCTCCCATCCTCCCCTCCTCCCATCCTCCCTTCATACCATCCTCCCATCCTCCCCTCCTCCCTTCCTCCCTTCCTCCCATCCTCCCATCCTCCCTTCATACCATCCTCCCATCCTCCCATCCTCCCTTCATACATCCTCCCTTCATACCATCCTCCCATCCTCCCTTCCTCCCTTCCTCCCATCCTCCCATCCTCCCATCCTCCCATCCTCCCTTCCTCCCATCCTCCCTTCCTCCCATCCTCCCATCCTCCCTTCATACCATCCTCCCATCCTCCCATCCTCCCATCCTCCCTTCCTCCCATCCTCCCTTCCTCCCATCCTCCCATCCTCCCATCCTCCCTTCCTCCCCTCCACCTTACACTCTCTCCTTCTTGTCTTTCTGCTTGAGCAGCGTTCACAGCTCCGAGGCCTTTTTTTTCACACTACAGATGGCCATAGTGTTACTCCACTCAAGGCAAACACACACACACACACACACACACACACACGCACGCACGCACGCACGCACACACACACACACACACACACACACACACACACACACACACACACACACACACACACACACAGTCGTGCTTTCCTGACTTTTGGGGACATTACATTGACTTACATTCATTTCCTGGAGACACCAAATGCGAAGGATCATTTGAACCCAAAACAAGCAATTTTGTTGAGATTTAATTGCAACGAAGGGATAAAAGGGATGCCGAAATAACAACATAATGACGACAATATGTAAAAAGTGCAAAGCCATGCTTTGCTAGGTTTGTCAGCAAGGCGATAAGCAAACAACTTTAAAAATGCTCGTTTTCTGAAGGGAGTTTGAAGGGATCTAACACTGTAGCTGCTCCATAAACATTTAAAATCACATCATATAGGCATAAATATGGCATCGACCTTGTTGTTTGCACCAAAGACCGTCTCTGGTTTATACATTGTTGGGTCTCTGTATTACTGTAATGTGAGGAAAGATTTGTTTGGTGTTTGGTGTGAATGCACCTTTAACCTTATAACCATAACCACCCTTAACCGAACTCTGACCTTAAACAAGTCTGCACCCTCAAATGTAATGACGTGCTGTTGTCCCCATTTTGTCCTAAAAAACAAACCTCACTCACTCACATACACACACACACACATACACACACACACACACACACACACTGCTGTCTACGTCAATGACAACGGAGAGTGCTCTTCTCTCTCTCAGTTTGCCCTTCTCAGAGAGCAGAAGTGTCTCTTGTCCTCAAAAACTCAACTTGCAAAAGATTTGATAGATAGATAGATAGATAGATAGATAGATAGATAGATAGATAGATAGATAGATAGATAGATAGATAGATAGATAGATAGATAATTAGGACATCAAAGCTGGCAGTGACTCTCCCTCAGAGCCTCATTCAGTGACAAACAGCTGTTCTAGCAGCATCCAACTGGGACACAAACACACAAACTTGTGTTTGTGGGGAACACGAGCGCGGCGCTTGCTGTTTGTGTCTTTGATGCTTCAGTTTGAGGTGATCTTCTATCGGACTAAATAACTATTGACGGCGTTCACCTTCACTATTCAGAGCAAATTTTCACAAATTCCTGTTATTTTTAGAGCGCGGAGAGGTAAGACATTACTGTCTGTTGTACAGCACTATAAAATAATCTGATGTGGGGTTCCTGCTGGGAAATGCTCAGTGTCTTTTATGGGCTATTAGCATAAGGGGCCATTTTCTCTTATTGAGCCAATGGAGCTGAAGAAAGCAATTACTACAGTACCATATTGCTCGATGGGAGGGTGGGGTTTCAAAACAGAAAAATGTGGCGGAGGAGGAAAATGGCTTAGAGGATCAGCAGAGAGAGAGAGAGAGAGAGAGAGAGAGAGAGAGAGAGTCAGGGTGAAAGAGGGGGGCAGGAAAATGGGAAAAAAATGAAACGTGGGCGATGGTCACAATATCTCCATGCGACAGAGAAGAGATGAGCGGCAGCAGAGATTGAGCGACAAAGGGCCACACATAAAGGCAGTTAAGATTAACAAAAGCAGAGCGGAGGCCAATCCCGCGGCGTGGCGGAGACTCTCCCGTAATCCCGTCATCCGCTCTGATTTCTATGAGGACGAGGAGCTCCATCGGTGACGTCACGGTGATGAATATTCATCAGGTGAACGTGAGCTCTCTCCACTGAATCCTCAGGAACAAACTCGGCTTCACACAAACGCAAACATGTGTACGCATCACTCCAAATACAGGAATGTTCTCCTCGTCGTGGGTCACACCCGGGGTCACAGTGTGATGGGGGGTCTTGGTGGGAATCTCGTCCCTTGAAGGACTACAAACTCATTTCTGAGCTGTAGATCTGAATCATTCTTAGAGTTCTGAGGATGTAAGAATGTCGTTTTTTGTATGCGACTCAACTTCTTCTATTTTGTTTACAGTCGATGTAATCTAAGCTGTGGCTGCAGTTGATGAAAATGGCCCAATTTGCATTTCTTTCTTGGAAACTTCTTTTGGAAAATGTTCCTTTACTTAATCTCTACCTGGTTGATCAGCTTGTGAACGCGTTGTCGAAGGGGTCCCCTGGTTGGACGCCGCTGCTGCAGATGACGCCCACTGAAGGTTGTGTAAGCCAGCCATCCCTCAAAGTCATCCGACCGGCGGCTCCTCTCGGGGGAACCAGACGGAGGCCTGATGTGACTGGCGGATAAACACTGTACATGAACGATGCGGCGCTCTCGCAGGGATGCTGGAATGTTATAAGCCATCGTTTTCAATCTCACTCTGATCAGGAGGAGGGGGGGAAAAGTGACAAATAAACAGATAGAGATCCACACACTTCCCTCCCTTTATCGTCTTCAAACACCTTAAACCTGGCACTTCCTCATTAACCTTTTTCCTCCATCTTTCTTCCCGCCATTCAGACGTCCGTGTGGTTGCCGTGGAGATAAGGTTATCCATCTATCAGACAGCTGATTCACATCTAGTGTGTGCAGGTTTAGGGAGGACCCGTTCACTCACATTCACTCAAACACAAATTGAACTCCACCACAGGCACTTTGAAAAGGTGACTCTTTATTTTCTACTCATTGTACTGTATATAATATTTCCTTTCTCTTTAGATATAGGTAATCATATTTATATCATGTAAGTAAAAGTGTGCTTTTATTCACAGCATGTGTCCGTGTCAGACCGCTGTTAGTTGGAGGTTTACATTATAAAGTATACAGTGAAACTGGCTGGCAGCTATGTGTTGTGTGTGTGTGTGTGTGTGGGTGAGTCAGTGTTATACAGTCAGTGTGCCTGTGTATAGAAAGACGAATGTGAGTGCCAGCATGTTTCTGCATGCATGTGTGTGTGTGTGTGTGTGTGTGTGTGTGTGTGTTTGTAGAGGACTAAGTATCTCATGATAGGGCTCAGAGGTATGGAGCAGGATTAAAAAGCTGCCCACTGACACAGATTGAAAACAGTTGATCACCTCCAACCTTTTTAAACACCCGTCACCACACTCGTAGGTTTTTTTTTTTTTTTTTTAAACGATGACCCCGAATTTTTAAGAGAATTTGATGTGTGTGTTTCTATTCACGTGTTTAATGCGCTTTTTGAAGCATCGCACTACAAAATCTGTATTAATTGAGGTGTTTTTTTGCCTTCACTGAAAAATAATTGATGCTTAAATGAGTAATCCAAATGCCTTTGCTGAATATTGTGACGTAAATCCTTTTTTTAGGGGGAGAAATTGGCTTTCGGGTGTTCTGGTAGAACCAAAGGGGAGATTTCTGTCAGAATTAACCCACACTACTCAACTTCTTCTTCTATTTTGATTACAGCCAATGTAATCTAAACTGAGTTAAATTCATTGGAAACTTCTTTAAACGTTTGCTTACAATTCCCTCGACAGTTGAATGGAAACTCGGCTGAAAACAGAGTAAGGTATCTATCTCCATCTGAACATTTCACCTCCAAGCGATCTGCTACTAGCCTGCAACACACGCTCCCTGAAAACATTGCTTTCTGCCCGGTCAATGCTACACATAATAAACATGATAACAAAAACTATAAAGCTTTGTTTTTTACGGATGAACGTGTGTTTTTTTGTGGGACTGCTCCATCTTTGTACAAACTCAAATTTGCTGAGAAATACATAAAAAGATAAATTGTCAATTACTCCTCTTCTCCTGAGTTTTCTGATATTTGTTTTCTAACAGTCCTCAGGTCAGTTTTAAAAATGGACAAAGTCAGGTTACAATCATTTACTGTTAACTGTGATTTTTTTATGTATTATGTTTTAAACACCCAGACGAAGAGTCTACAGCCGGGCTAGCTGCTCCGCGGTGCTTTGAGCTAAATGCTAATAGCCTGCTGACATGCTGATGTTCAGCAGTTTGGCGTTTTGCTAATTAGCACCAAACACAAAGTGCCGATGAGGTGCAGGTATTTAGTTCAAGGGGAAGTTATTACAATTCGCCCTGCGGGAGACGTGAATGTCTGGTATTAATTTCCAATTCCAAGCCCATTCAATAGTTGGCGAAGATATTTCATTTTAAAACCGCACATGTTAAGCCTCATGGTGGCGCTAGAGAAGGAGTCAGGGGGGTTTCGCCGGAGTCAGCAGGGCGCCATGTTTCATGACAATCCATTTAATAGTTATTACCATGCATGGAGCCGCTTGCATGGCTAAACCCCCCCAGTCTGTAATAATACCAACATTGCTGGTGTTGCTTTTCTCTGGTTTCGTCTGGTAGCCGGACTCCACTAACATGGCTCAGTAGAGCCTCCTACACAAATCTGTAATAATCCAGTAGACGTTTATATCACATAAACATTGTAGGAATCTATTTTGAAGCTGTTGGGAATCTCAATAAAACTCTCTTCTTGTAAAAGACCAACCGGAATAAACTGCACATATTCTAGAAGCAGCAACCTTTCACGTACTGGCAGCTAGTGAGCAATTAATGCACGAGGGAGCCTGAACGCAACATGCAGAGCGAAACTCTGGGAGCCCCGGTTCCAACATCCTGCCATTTTGTTTTTGGGCCCCTTTCATCCTTGGTCAGTCAACCGTGCCAGCCTCGGATATGTTCTGCATGTAAACAACACTTTCTGGATGCTTGGGGCTCCAAAAAAAAAAAAAGCAGATTTTAATCGCTCTGTACTTCCTGTCATAATAATATGTGTGAAATGTGAGAGAGGTACAAAATCTCTCCAACTAAAGAGCTAAAGCCTGGCACGGGGGAAAAAGGAAATAGGAGGAGGGCCATGGCCGGATGATTTCTGAAATCATGGCTGCTGTTTTAATCCTAGATTGTGTTTAGGGAAGGCTTTGAATTCAGTGTTTAATATTTACTTCTAGTACGAGTCGTTCAAGTCACCTGGAAGAAGAGACGCTTTCACGTAAGAGCTCCTACAGACAAACAACAGTTTTTACAAGCGACCCCTCCACTTATGTATGCCTGACTTATCAGGGAAGTTATAGAACACGAGGACCAGCAGGCTATACGCCGGGGGTTGTGCTGATTCAAGACCAGCTGTCATTAGGGACTCGATAGATTCTAGGCCCCCTCTGCCGATCCCAAATCAGCCTCGCAGACAAGACAAGTCAGATCTGAACAGCAGGAGCATCAACAGTCCAGTCAGAGCTTGTAGAACTAAAAAGAAAAAGAAAAAACACCAAATAAGATAAACGTCCCTCTCAGCCTTGTCACATAAACTCGTCATGGTCACATTTTGACAGTTTTACACAGAATATCCCCGCCACAAAAAAAAAACAGTCCTCGTATCGTCGTATGGCCGCGTCTGCTTGAGGAATGATCGGGGCAGTTAGCTCTAAAACTGATCCCGGTGCGACCGTGGAAGGTCGCGGGGGAATGCAGAGGAGGTTATACTGGAAGCCCCATGGCTGATCTGGGAGCTGTCTGAAGGCAGGACAGGCAGGCACTGGGTGCACGGGTGAGGAGAGGCTAACTGTGCGCACACACACACACACACACACACGCACACACACACAAACATGCAGGCACATGACTCCACCCGTAAGCCCTCCTCACACAGTAACCTTGTACGTGTTAGTGTGTGTGTGTGTGTGTGTGTGTTTGTAGTGCAAAGTGTATCGTGTGTTTGTCTGTCCCGTTAAATTCACATTTCTCAACAGTTCTTCTGGTCCTCCGTGTGTTTGATTAGCTGGCTCAGTGTACTCGTAGTTCCATTGAGGAGCGACACATCAGCGACAGAAACAGTTTGTTGTTGTTTTTTTTTCTCCCAAAGAAACACTTACAATGATTTTTTTTTTTTTTTTTTTCCAAACATGACACAGTGATTTTTCTTTTTCACAGGACACACTTATCCCCACACCGCACTGGCTGAAGCTGTATGAGTGTGTGTGTGTGTGTGATCGTTATGGAATGTGTGTATTACCATGTGTGGTGTGTTTCTATACTTATGAGGACCTATACCCCATACATACATTTGTTTTGTTTTTGTATTTTATTATTTTTGTTTGTCAGTTTCCAATTCGGGATTAAGGATTTATTTCAACTTTAATTATATCTAATATCCCAATTTGGTATATAGTAAATAGATTTGATTTAATTCCAGGGAAACTAAAATAAAGCAAATATTAATCACACTTTGCCGTGATGTGTTCCTCTTTATTTTAAGGGACTTTTTGGAGCCGCAAAGGAAGATTCTAACCATTTTACAGAATAAATCAGAGTGAAAATGATCTACAATTAATCACGGCAGTCCTGAAAAAGACATTACTTTAGTGAGATCTAAAATGTTGAAAGGTTTTTTATTATTTTGCCTCTCAGTCTTAAAAAAACAAATACTTTTACGCTTCATAAACGTATTTGTTTTTACAGACTGCTGTCTTTCTGCATTCAGCGCCCGTACAAGATAACAGAAGTCCTCAGAAGTATAGTAACCTGAATGCATGTATTGTGTGTGTGTGTGTGTGTGTGTATTGCACTTTCAGTGTTGAGTGTCCTGCTGATAAACTGTAAAGTCGACCTCTGGCACCAGTGAGGTGAGGTTAATGTCCACGAAGAGATCGTCCGAGCGCTCCACTGTCTCTTCCTCTCCTCCTGTCAGAGGCTTCAGATGTGATCGTAACAACACAATCTCACAAACCACATCAAAGTAGAAAATGAAACTAGAATAATATAATATTACAAAGACTACGACCCCTGCTTCCCCAACTCTGAGCCCCTCTCCATCAAACCCCCCGTTGATAGATAGAATAACTATATATGTGACAGAGTTTGTCATCCTCTGCACAGTGGCACCTTTAGAATAGAATATTTCTTTTTTTTCTTCTTTTTCTTTTACTAATAATACAATTATTTGTTGTTGATATCAGAGTATCAAAGCTGTATGGCGGTAAGAAGAGATAGAGGTCTAGTCTCAAAAAGCACCCTGCGCTCTATTGGAGTAAACATCGTTAAACACAGCACGGGCCTTCACGGGGCCCGCGGGCCCTTGTAAGGCGTCTTAAATGTAGCAGGATCCCTTACGGAGCATAGAGATAGGGTGCCATTTGAGACTCGATTAGAGATAGAGCGAATGTAAGCACTGGAAGCGGATGGATATGGCATGCATGGTTTGAAAAAGGTCAATGCTGACATGGCTCATGGATGCGGTTCTGAACTCTGACCCCTAACAGACCCTCAGGATCCGAGTGGCCTGATGTGCTGAGCTACATAGCTACTACTGCTGAATCAGTATACTGCAGGAAATCCTATACCAAAAGAAAAATAAATGAATCCATGATCTAAAGCTAACCGGGAGCCCATGATATACAGGAAACATTTTGAGTAATATTTGGCTCTAAGTATGATTAACAATATTTTTGCTAATATAGGTTTCATCCTTAAGCTAACTTAAATAATTCATTAAAATTGTCCTACCTCTGCTTAAGGCAATGTTCTTAATCTCTAATTACTTCAGGAAGTTACCCATCTGACCTAAAGTTAGCCCAAAAAATAAATAGAATAAAGCAGCTAAAGGCTAACCTGTAGGCTAACTCCCGTGAGTAGAAGGTACTTTCCCTCTCCCTCCACTTCCCTTTTAGCGTGAAGCGTGTTACATCGTTCGTTAGCCATTCAGCTGCTTTACAAACGCTTGTTCGTGTGCAAATGTACTTTGCCTTTCCTTCCACATAACACCCTCCAAAACGACGCCGCTGCAGCGCTGAGCATAAAAAGCCCTTGTGTGCTCCTGTCCTTAAAAAATTAAAAGCCCTTGCTTGGAGAAAAGCATATTTTTTTTTCTTCTCATCCCTTTCACAGCCCCGTGACAACTGCTGATGTTGTAGTTAGCTTGCAAAATTAATATTTACATGCGGAAGGACAGCGAGAGCGAGTCCGCGTCGATGCACGTTTTTTTTTGTCCCTTTAAGCTCCCTTTATGGCATAAAAAGACAGCGGGTAAAACAGCAGCGTCATAAATTAAACAGTATGACTGAGATTTAAAACATCTTTTATTATCAGGGTAATAACTCTCAAAAGTGGTGTGACGGTTTCAGCTCGGTGACGTCTCATGGTTCGTTTTGTACAAAACAGTGCAATGGTGGCTTAAGGAGGTAAAGAAGGAAAAAAAAAGCATTATTTCCCTCCTCTTTGAGTTTCACACTCACCCTTTTTTCTACTTCCAGCCCCAGAAAAAGTTTGATAAAATGTTAACATTTACACTAGCTACTCATGTTCTCTCTCCACGACTCTCTCTCTCTGTTTTATGGCTATTTTTGGTCTCGTCCCCTTGTGTGTGTGTGTGTGTGTGTGATCAGGTGATGTCCAGCGATGTGATGAGCGTTTTTTTAACGTGAATTAAAGTATGCGTTCCCACGTCCGACATTTACATCGGACAGAGGTAGAGATAGATCCCCCGTTGCTAGGAGATGACTGTGAATGGTATAAAACCACAAAACAACGTGGTTTTAAAAGCTAAATTAAAGACTTTGTATGTAGTATGCAGTATGCAACATGTATAATCATAGATTATTATATTTTTTAACCACCTCTCCTTATCTTAAACTATAAAACGGGTTAGAGAGTGCACCGACTTTCTATTCTGTATTTTTTATGTGAGAGATGGATGTAAATGTATTGATGTGTCACAGTAAAAACTTGAAATATGACCATGGCTGCGTACAGGCTCTTGTGTGTGTGTGTGTGTGCAGATGTGTACAGTGTGTGCATACGTAAGGGAGATAAAAAGGAGGAGAGGCCGTGAGTGACAGCTGAATGGATCCAGCACAAATCCTCTGAATAATACATGAGACTTCTGCCATCTATTCCATCTATTTATCTTTTTAAAACTGTGCGCCACATTTGAATTCATCCTCAGCGGATCCTCCATTGGAGAAGAGAGGTGGACTTTTTTAGACTGAAGGGAACATTTGTTTTTTTTTCTCTCTCAGCTGAAATATTTGATAAATATTCTTCTGGCAAGAAAAAAAAAGGACAACTTTTTTTTTTATTTTTATGAAATTCATCTGAAATATATGCACCAAGAGGTAGTGGGCAAACAAAAAAAATGTCCATCTGTTTGTCTTTTTGGCTCTGCCTTAAAGCATATTCACAGCTCAGCGGTCTCCTCTCCACAGTAACCCTGAACCAACAACCTCCAGAAACCCTAACTAGTCTACGAGCGACACCGACGGAAGACGGGACCTAAAAGAGAGAGAGAGAGAGAGAGGGGGGGAGAGGGGTGAGGGGGAGGTGTGCTGAGGGTGGCAGTGAGGCGAGTTATGGGGCTACACGGGGGAGATGTGGAAGGTGGAAAGGGTGATGAGTGAAGGCGGACGGACAGACACATATTTGATCATCTCTTTAAAAGGTGAACAAAAAAAAATGAAATAAATGAAGAGATGACTCGTGTGGCTGAAAACTGGGTTAAAAGGAAGCACCAATGATCTAAACGTTACCATCTAAAAAGAGATTCAGTAGGTTTGTTGAGTCACACCTTTCCACCCTCTAACAGCTGATCTGGAGTCAGTGTACTACGCAGGTTTAACTGACCTGGGATCAGAGAGATGGGGGGGCGGGGCGGGGCGGGGGGGAAATGTTAGGAATGAGCTCAATTCACTTTCAGTTCAGTCTCTGTTATGAAGTGAGCTTTTTCCCCATCCATCAATATGAAAGGACTATATATATACACAATATGTATAGAAAATAATAACTAGTGCCACAAATGTGTGCCGCCATAAATAGACAAACTGCATCTTCAGTTTCTGTTTTGAAATCCGGCTGAACTGAAAATGAATCAATCCCGATCCTGAGGTGTTAAACTTCCGCACTCTTACAATAGCATCGTGATCAGAGAAGACAGCTCGGAGCTCTAAGGCTGTTCCCTGCACTAATCCACCTGCTCGCCAAAAAAAGGTCAGGAGGGCAGAGGTCAAAAGGTCAAAGATCACACAGAGTCTTTCACCTCTTTCCTCTAATTCACATTATTTTCACTTTTTCTTCTTGTTTTTTTTTTCTTTTAGGAGAAGTTGCCCCCGAACAGCGAACCCACTTACGATATGCTTTTTAAAACTTGGTTCAATCCCCGTTTTTTCCTCCCTCGGAACAAAAAGCCAATTTATGAACACCATGAACATAAATCGAATGTGCCTTTTCGTATGTAAGGAGTTACAGGTATTACTACAGTGATATGTGGTAAAAGTGGAGTTGGGAACAACTTCTCCGGTAAAACCGACCCTGCTACACACACTGGAACGCTCACAGGGCTCAGGATTCACAGTAGCAAAGGCAAAAAGTTCACAGTTCACAGTCAAAGTTTATCAAACCCCCCGTTCCCACCCCGAAACCCTGTGTGTCCCCCGCTTTAGCTCGCACTCCCCCTGTACTTCCCATCATCCTTCTCTTTGATGCTCTGAGCGATACACATATATATCTGCAGGCAGCACCTCTCAGACGGGCGTGGTCCTGCGGTTGGGGTCCTTGCTGTAGTCTTTAGTGAGCGTGCTGCTCTGGAGGAACTCCCTCTCCGAGTTGAGCAGCCCGCCCAGGACGCCTCCGGGTTTGGTGCCGGCGTTGCCCGCCTCCCGCGGGTTCAGCGTGTACATGGGCATCTCGGAGGCGGCGGGCCCTGTGTAGCCGCCTTTCCCCAGCGGGGAGGCGTCGCGGCTCGGGGCCTCGGAGGAGCGCACGCTGGAGCGGCGCCGGAAGCGGTAGCGGTAGGACGGGATGCGGCTGAAGGCGGACTTCTTGATGAGCTCGGTGCGGGACTTGGCCCGTAGCTTGCGGTGCTTCTCGATGAACATGTGCACGGCCAGCACGCCCACCATCTCCGCCATGATGAAGGAGAGCGCGCCGAAGTAGAAGGACCAGCCGTAGGAGTAGGACTTTTTGCTGTCGCTCTGGCCCGGGTCACCCGAGTTGGCTGAGATATAGACAATAATTCCTATGATGTTACTGAGACCTGGAAGGGAAGGAGGGGGAGAAAGAATAAGAGTTGGAAAGGGTGACCTACTCAAAAAGGCAAGAGACAGAGATCTGTACAAATATATAGTTAATGCACAAGAATAAATAGAAAACCAGCGCTTTTAGCTCGAGCTAAATGCTAACATGACGATATTTAGAAAGTAAAATGTCCCCAATATTCATCTTATTTTAGTTTATTTGGTCATAAACCAAAGCATTGGATTATTAAAAACTATCTTAAAAGGTTTGAGCAAAGGGATCGTACTATTCAATGGTTCAATGGGTTCAATGTCTGGGCCAATACTCATGGAAATGCATCAAATAGCTATTAAGATATCTCAGTCTGAACCAAAGTGGAGGACTGACCGAGACGCTTTAAGATACGATTAAACGGCATATTAGTGAGAATAAAAATGAATGGAAATTTGAGAGTAAGACAAAAAAAAAAAAAAAAAAGTGAGTAGAGGCCGACTGGGAGGAGGCCAAAAGAAATAAAGCAAAGTAACAGGGAGGAGAGCGTCGGAGGGAGCGGAGCTGCGTAGAAAGTCATTGCACACAGCTGGGCTCTCTTATTCTATATCATTAGTCCAGATACATGCAGTGTGGTGGAACGCACTGGAATGGGGGACAATTATCCCGCTGTAATTAACCAGAATCAGCCCCACACTATTGTGGTAAATAATTACCAATTTGGCTCCATGAATTTACTCCCAAACCCAATGGGACCCTACACATCCCAGTGAACAGCAATTACTGTACAACCCCCGTGTGTGTGTGTCAGGGGGCACGAGCATAAGTGTGTGTGTGTTTATGGGAGACCAAGTTTCAGCATCCGTGTGATAGATTGTGTGTGTTTGCGTGTTGACGCTCTCACACCCTGGCGGAGCGTCGCAGCGGCGTGGTGGTATTCTTGCTGATTGATTAATCAGCCGCTGTGCCCAATTTCCACACTGCGGCTCCTCACGCCGGCACTTCTGTGTGCTTTAGAGGCCTAACGGGCTGCCTCTGCAAATATTGGAGTGCCGCACCAGATTTGAGTGGCTCCACGGCAACTACACACACACACACACACACACACACACACACACACACACAGGAGCCCCCGCGTCTCAAACGAAGCATCCCTTGTATTTGAAATGATAGGAATTCCCTCGAGATGGAGGTATTTGAATCGGGTCAGGGCATTTAAAGTCATTTGGCTGGTACTGCAGCTAAGATGGCTGCTATATTGTGTTCAACAGTGTTGCCATGGAGATGAGCATCAGTACACTTACATATCACAGCTCGCTGCAACTCTGCGAACCAATAAAATAAAACTCCTTTCCCCTGCACCCACACACAAAGTAGCATTGTCGGTGTCCATAAGGACGCGCATTATTTATGTATTTGGGCTCTTATCAATATTTATACACTAAAGAAAAAGTACGTATTAATATTATATTCTACTTCTGCATATAAACGCCCTAAATGGAACACATTGTAACTTTAAATATCGGAGGATTGTTTGGCGAGGGTGATCAGTTTAAATCAGATCTGCTCATTTCAACCTAATTTAAAGTAAATCCTCGGGGGGAAATCGAGTCACCGCAGTGGCAAAAACAATCAGAAACACAATCCAAGCATAAAAACATTTAATCAGCCACATTAACAAAAGAACAAAATCAATACGTGAATACGTAAAGGGTTAACATTCGGGCTTAAACGTGAAACATTATAATCAATATGCAAAAAGATGCGTCCTTCAGTGAAGAACAGCGAGCTTCCTGCTCAAAATGCAGGACCTACTTTATGTAAATGATGATACTAAAAAAAAAAGAAGACATATGCGGCGCACGCTGACCTGCAGAGACGAAGAAGATTCCTGCACTGAGGATGACGTTGTGTCGGCTCCGGTAAAACTCACTGGCGGCCACGCAGAGCCCCCCGAGGAACAGCAGACCCACGCTCATGATGGGGAAGATACTGGAGGCACGCACAGCACCTGTACACACACACACACACACACACACACACACACACACACACAAGAAGAAGAGTGGGAACACATTTATAAGTGAACATTGTACATTTGGGTTACATCAATAAAGTGCAGGGAAAGAAGGAGGCTTTGACTCCGTACTGTGCAAACAGATCTCAAGTACCAAATAGTCAAAATGTTCAAAATGTGCATTTTCAGTTGGTGGATATGAATACAGGCTCCAAAATTGTTTTTAAGGCATTTGGAAGATAGCAAGATTATAGGATGTTATGGATTATTATAGAGATATAAATGTGATGGTAGAGATAGCAACCTATAAGACAGTCTATGCTCAGGAGATTAAAAAGCATTTTGGAAGACCAACAAATGCCTGTTTAGATTTCAATCACCTCCTTTTATTGTTGTTTCTCCGTTCTCTACCTGCACCTCACTTGTATTCATTCATTATTTCATTTTTGTAGAAATGTCTCATCCGGTAAAGATCTATTTACCGACCTTTCCTATAAAGTCCTGAATCTTTATGTCACCATTCAGGAGGATTACACATCTTAAAATAGCAGATAGCAGATACACTATACGAAGCAATGGGTCGAAGAGAGAAAAAAAAAAGAGAAAAAACTAGAAAACTGTCAGAATTCCTACAGGGATGAATGTGAACCCTCTTAAAGCTGAAAGCCGGTACATTAACGTCATAGTCGCTGTTTTATTTCAAATCCACTGTGCTGGAGGGCAGAGCTGAAACAATGAAAAATGTGTCACTTTGCACACGCGCACACACACACACACACAAAAACACACACACACACACACACACACACACACACACACACACACAGTGTGCTGCTACATGCTCGACTGAGCCTGAATCCAGAACATGTTAAAGCATTCAGAGGCCTTGTTTCAGAGAGAGAGAGAGAGAGAGAGAGAGAGAGAGAGAGAGAGAGAGAGAGAGAGATGGACATAAACCAAGACAGATGGGCGAGTCGCACCGACACATATGCAAAGTAAGGGCGAGCAGAGATGATGGAGATGGAAGCGAGGCTGCAGCGGGAGTCAAACATTTGTCAGACGCCCATATGTGAACATGACGTGACAACATATTGACGGATATCTCGCCAGCAGCTCGCCACGCTGAACTGGACCGAACCATGTCGAACAGCTGCAGGTGCATCATCACCACCCCATCATCATCATCGTCATCACCACAAACACATAAATTCATCTGTTTTCCGTCCTAGTCTCCCTTCAGTGTGACTGACAGCTGCGCTGACCAGCGATGTGGTGTGGTGGAGCGTACAAGCCCCGCCCCCCGTGGCCCACACCCCTGGGCTGTATGAAATGCCGGTCACTAGGTCCCCGCTCCCTATTGGCTGGCCCGGCTCTGAGGCCTGTGATCTAATTGGCTGCCTCTGGGGATGTTGCTCCGTGTTCAGTGGAGCAATGAAAAAAAAGAAGCACAGGCTGAATCCATTCCCCCCCTTTTTGTTGTTGTTGTTGTTGTTGTTGGCGTTTTCTCTCCCCGTCCATCTTTACTCTGTGTTTATGTGGGAGAGATAACAGAAAGCCCCTCCTCTCGGTTTTCCACTAAACCGTCTCCCCATCCTCGATGCAGCATCCGTTTCACTTCTGTCCTATTCCTCCGCCTGTGAAGGTGCTCCTCCTCCCTCCTCCCTCCATTTTCTCATTATGGCAATGGTTGTTTTCCTCTCCTTATTTCCCCCACATATAAGGGAATCAAACATCTGTTTACTTCTCTCCGTTAAACCTTCTCTGTTCATCTATGTGGGATGTTATCGGGCTCAGATTCATCACTGTGAACAACTAGCTGTAACACAAGTGCTGCTGCTTCTTTATTTTCACGCCTCAGTCTTTGTGCGTGACATCATTTCTGTTTCCATGTTTCCAAGTTTAAGAGCCCTTTTACAACAACTGCTTCTACTCGCTATCCAGGGAGTTTTATATAGAGCACTATTTACGTAATGAGATCAATGAAGGCTGGCGGACCGTAATAAATAGACACTTTTTTTTGTAATAAATATATATTGCAGTGAGTAATTTTGGACAGAGCCCAAATCTGTTCGCTTCAGTTATCAGATGGTAAATCTGCCAACGGAGAGCGTGACAGCCATAGCAACAGTAACTAAGGGGATGCTCAATTCAAGTATTGGAATGGGTTAATATGTTTTATTGTTGTTAAAGCTGCCTTGTGTGTACTATTACAGGAAGACACCGATATGCTCTTTTTCTATATCACAGGTTTTAATTTTGGGACCTTATTTGTTGTAAGAAAACAGTGAAAATATTTTTGGTTGACTGTCTGTTGACCCGTTTGTGCCCCGACGGTGACACCGCGTAAAAGGTTCCTAATAGTTCCACTGATAAATGTATGTTTCAAAAAAAGGGGGTTTTAAAAAAGCATCATCGTCCAACTTACGAAGGAGGTATTCAGCAGCATCCGCTTCATAATCCGCATCCTCCGGGAAGTGATCAATCTTCTTACACACACCTCTGAATGTTCCTGTGGAGGAAAAGACACAGACTTCAGATCTTTATCGCTCCAAAAGAGACAATTAAATACCGACTGTTTTACCTTCAACTTGTCTCTACAGGACTGAATATCCATATAGAAACCATGACGACAGTTCAAGTCTTGGCATTTGCTAAAATTATCAACATAAGTCAATCAATTAAAACCAAAAATATACAATCTAGCAAAAAAGTGGGATTGCTTCTGTCAATCAATAATCATACGTCTTCTTACAGGGGGGTGGAGAGCATGCACACACACACACACACACACACACACACACACACACACACACACACACTACTTTGAATACAAAACACACACTAAAGTACAGACATCACGTGGACACACACATCAACCAAGCTCATTAAACTGATACATGAACACAATCAATCACGGATGTAAGTAAAAGCCTTTTTGTTTAAATCAGTGTGTGTGTGTGTGTGTGTGTGCATCAGAGTGTGTGTGTGTGTGTGTGTGCTGTATTGACGAGAATGCAGTCTCCTAAGAGAGTGCCGTGTGTCAGGCAAAGTGACTCATCCTCCTTTGTGCAAATCCTCCACAAACACACGCACACACATACAATGTACACACAGCCATTTATGTGTGTGTGTGTGTGTGTGTGTGTGTGTGTGTGTAGCGTCATTCCCAACCATCATTCAGTCCCATTCACACATGGTCAACACCACAGGGGGTATGAGAGAGGGGGAGAGAGGGGAGAGAGAGGGGGATGAAGGGGAAGAGGAGAGAAAGCGAGATGAAGGGGATGAAGAGAGAGGAAGTGGCGGTTGAAAGAGGTTTGGTGGTGAAACGGCGCGGGAGAATGAGAGAGAAATGGGAGGATAGATGCCGGCGAAGGAACAACGGACGACTCAACCTAATTGCTTATTTGCATATGAAGAGGTTCTTTCCAGCACCCACACTCATAAAATCATTCATAAAATGATTCATCCAGCTCACGCAGGCAGAGAAGCTAACTAACCTCTGAAGGAGACTCAAGAAAAGAAAAGGCCTTCATGGAGTGTTTGATATCGGGAAGATTTGGTAAAGTAAATGTAAAAACTTTATGTCGTGCCACATTGACAGATGTAGCGCCGATTCGACGGATACTAATACATTACAAATGATCATTCATGAGTGGATTTTTCTTTGGTTGAAAATGCTGGTTCATAGAGAAGATCTGTTGATTAAAACGATCACCAAAAAATGAATCACCAACTATCTTGCAAGGAAATCAAGAAATCATAAAACTCATATGATTTTTGTCAACTAATCGATCAGTTCAATCAAAATCAATAAAAAACTGACTTTATCCACTATGAATCACCAGCAGCACCACCCTTAAGTCGTGTTTTTAATCGGAGATGTGCTCATAAGTTTCTTAGAAAAATGTCACTCAGCATTAAAAAGCATTAAAAAATTACTAATCTTCTACGAACAAAGCCAGCGATGAGACAACTGAGAGGGAACTTTGAGTAATTAATGGATTTTTCACAACTGGAGTATAATCAGGTGCACATTTGTTGGGGACTATTTCCTTCTGAGGATTAGGACACATGGACACAGGGCGGCGTGTGTGGGATTTGGCTGTAGACAGACGACGCTTTGTTAGCCGGATCGATCCATTGTTGGTTTTTGGTCTTTTTCATGGGGTGTGTTAACGTGGCCCGGTTTGACTGGAGCCACAGAAGGTTAGCGTAGCCCGAGCTGCTCCTGTAGAACAAATCAAGGCGTGAAGCGTTTCCGCTCAGAGCTCAGCCTTGTGACTGCCGGGACGGGGAAATTTATTAAACCTCCCGCCTTTTAATGTATCGAACCGTCCTGATGTACGGAGCGCCAAACGGCTTCACGCAGTGAAACGCCAATGAAGCGATACGCCGCACATGAACACAGAGGACGGGCAGGAAGCAACGGGGAGATGGATGGCTGCTTTTATTTCTCTCTTAGTGGACGAGAATCTAAATCACAGCTGAACACACACACACACACACACACACACACATACAGTCATTAAGGCCAGCGTGTGGACCTCTAGGTCAGCATGTTCATCATGATGTGTGAGTAACAAACAGGGCACAGGGGAATCTTTAAAACAACACACACACACACACACGAAGATAGAAAGAAAGATTTACCAATTACAGATTACCGGCGTAGCATTACAGCATGGTGTAAGTAGTAAGCTAGCTAAGTGGCTAGCCGCTAAAGTAGTAAAATTCAACAACTTATTGCTTCATCCACACACTGTCAGAAAGAGCACTGCTATCGCCAGATAGGTGATAACTTTGATAATATTTTCTGTCGCCAGACAGCGGAATTAGCAAGCTACTTAGCTAGCTTGGCCAGCCGGCCCGCTAGTTAGACTTCTAATTCCACCATGCTTTCATGCTATACGCTGGTTATGGGAGAAATAAGCCCGACAGCGAACAATATGTTCACCTTTCTAATAATTTAGCCCACCGCGGTGCAGCAGCTGTGGCGGTTAGCAGAAAGCTTAACTAGCTAAACTATTAGCAACATTTTCATGCCATCTCTGAGGCGCTTCACCGACATTGTGGCTCGAATCATGCTTCATCTCAAATGCATGAAACAAACCACACAGCAAGAGGACACATCAGTTTGAAATCAAGATTGTCTGCCACCGAGATCCAGATGTAGAATCAGGTCTAGGAATGATTTAAATAACAGATTTATTGGCTTGTTCACTTGACAGGATGAATGTGGATCAGTCTAAATTAAAACTAAGGAAGTAGAATAACAATCTGGATCAAGAGAACAGATAAAAGTACAACAGCAACCATACATGTGTACTTGTCATGCATTTCTCAGCCTCCATTGGGTTTCGTAGCGCTACCTCCAAACGTTGCATCAGTGAGTCAGTAGCTGTCACACCGGCCTATGACCTCATCAAGGAGAACAACAGTAAATGAGCAACACTTTACGAACAACACTTCTACACTTCTAACCGTCAAACAGACTGGTTAGAAGAGATCATCTCAACAAAACCCGGCCCGAGAGGCAGATTCTGGATCTGATTACGTCCCTCTGTCTAACTGTTTTCTCTCCCCTTCTCTTCCTTTGACGCCTGCTTACACAACGTCACCATTTTTTCCCCGGCTTTATCAATCTGCTTTTATTTCCCTTTGTGTCTCCCAGCCGGCGTATTGTGTGAACGAATGTTAATTCAGATTGCTTATGCTGTAAACCCTCAACTTCAATGATATTAGCCCTCCAGGTTACATTGGCTTATTTGAATATCACTAAGCTTTTTGGCTCAGGAGAACAAACCCAGAGGAGACGGAGGAGGCATAGAGAGACCACCTAAAACCTATTTTTCACATATCAAATATCTCATCTTTACGGGAATAAATCAATTTCTTTTGTGCTCATGTAAACATCGTGTCAATCGATCTGATCAAAACCAGGATAAAGCTCATAACATGGACACTCGTGTAACTCCATGACGGCTGACTGATAAGAGTCCTCTAATTACGAGCCCGTATTAAAATGCAACACAAGTAGTAGATATTGACAAGCTGGTCACTGCAGCAGAGGTTATTGCAGCAATTAAAGCCCCTTTTTTTCCCCGAGACTTCCCCACCAAGCTACCAACTGAAGGACGAGGCTCAGTCACAGTGCACTTCCTAATGACCACTTCCATTATTAAATGTACACAGCAAAAAATTATAGTGGCCATTTGGATGTAGTCCTGCCCAATATTGTTTCGCCCGATCAGATAAAGGTAATAAAATAATACGACTACTTGGGCAGTGTGCTCGAAAAGTGCATGTGGACCCGTCGGATTAAGACTCTTTTGTTTATCTAATATCATCTGGTCACAGTATGGAGCAAGACAAAGATGCCAATTCCTTTCATTTAAGCAATCAAGTCACCAACCAAAGCAATTCATAGGAACCTGTATATGCATGGATAACCAGTGGAACAGAACATAAAGTTTTACTATATGCAGATGATATTCTTCTTTATAAACCTGTCATCTCTGCATAGATTCTGTCATATTTGAAGCTGTAAAAGACAAAGTAACCATAAAAGCAAACTGACACCAATGTCCTTTGACTGATGCCTCTTTAGGTTGCTCCCTGTAGATTCAAATACCCTTGAATATGCACAATTAGACCCTCTAGTGTCCCTCCTCCAGGTATACTAAAACTCAAAACAAGACAAACTCCTGGGGTCACAAGCTGGCAGAATAAACACAGTCTAGATAAGAAACACAGATTTTATGGGTTCCAAATATATTTGGTGGTACTAAAACTTGGTATCATCTAAGAAATGACGATGCCAGTACCAATACCAGTACCCTGACAGTGAGACCAATACACAGAGTGGTTCATGCATTATCCATCTAAATACCGAGCTTGGTATCAGGTTATTTCTTGATATCTTAAAAGGGTATTAAGTACCGATATCCCTCCCTAACTGTTACCTACCACCACCATAGGTTTTATATTCATCACTAGCCTCAAATAATTACAATTTACCCTCTCTGGGGATAAATGTGGGATGAAAATTTTAGGAAAAACACAATTTGAGGAGTCAGAGTTGTTGTTTCTGGGTTTTTTTTCCATTCTAATTAACAGCAAACTAACAGTACACACACACACACACACACACACACACACATACTAAGATAGCGAAAACACGCGCGCTGGAAGCATCTATCAGGAGACATTTGCCTCACAAAGGTCAACGTGGCCTTAGGGCAGCTGCGACCACAGCCGCAGCAAGGCATTATGGGACATAGCAAATGGAGATGGGAGTCCAGTATGTGCGCGATTGTTTGCCAGTGCGTCTCAATGAGTCATGTGATTTCATTTCGCCTACTGGGCCCCGTATACTGCCGCTGTCACTTCTGTAGAACATTGTGCAGCGCTGTTTCTTGGTGAGCCATAAATCTTGGACGTCAGAGTTCAGAGCATATTTAGAAAGCATAAAAGAAAGAAAACAAATACAGTAAACACAGAGGAACATCTCCGTGTGCTATATATAGTATATAATAATCACAGCTCCCAAACAGGCCTGTCGTCACTGAATATTTAAGTAATGAAGACCTTTGTTAGAATGCCAAAAAGCCATACTTTAATGGACAGATAATTAATAATACAGCTCCCATTTTCATCTCTTGAGATGGACACACACACACACACACATACACACACACACACACACACACACACGCCGTAAATGTTATGTAATATTAACAGTAGTACAGCAAGTCCGAGGGCTAAAGAAATGAGAGGTAGAGCAGAAACATTTTCCATTTCACTGACTCTTGACTAACCGTCGGCTGTTCTTACGAGTGCCCCGCTACAGACACACTTTCATTATTTAGTTTTACCCCACATCTTACTTTCCCTTTTTGCACCTCCGTACCTCTTTCTCACTCTCGTCTGTCTCCCCCCTTCCCCTCCCCTCCCCCGCCGTCTCTAACTTCCCCTGGTGGGCCTGCTCCCTCTGCTGTTCTTCTTCTGTCCATCTGTTCAAATCATCTTATTTAACCTTCGTCTTCAGCTGAAACCGGGGTTGAAAAGGGTCGGCAGATTTCATACATTTTTAATGGGAATTCAGGTCAAACTCCTTGTAAAAGCAGCATTAAATGAATACATTACAGATCAATCAATCTATATCCTCATATCAACAATCGACAATCCTGAGCAGATAAACCGTATGATTTGGTAAAACTGAAATATTTCGCCTGCTGTGTCAGCCTAGTTCTGCTGAAATACAAGTAATGCATACTAAACACCTAGCGAAAATATTCCACTAGGATAAAATAGTGCCTCAAATCAAGGTTAAAAAAGGAGACAAACACAAACAGCACTGTGTGTCCAGATGCCCCCATGATTGTGACCAGCTGGCCATGAGGGGCCAGTGGTTTGTCCTTGATATAACTCTCTCTCACACAAACACAAGTCAAACACGATAACACCACACGTCACTGTAGATGACAGAAAACACAGACAAAAACTATATAATCACCCAAGAAAGATTCAGGCTATTAAAATGTATAATTTACTTTGAAGGTTAAGGGAAGAAAAACAGGTGAAGGTGTTGAAACAAAAAGGTTTGTGTGGAAAAGCGTAACCAGTTTGGGCAAAATAAATAATACATAATCAGTTATTTCCACACGAGTAAAGCTATCGTCACCATGCTAACATGGCGTTTTTGTTCATCATCTTAGTTAAGCATGTTAGCATGATAACATTTGCACACAAGAAAGGTGCACTCAGGGTGCAGATCTCCACCAGGTGTGTTTGCAACGACCACTTTCACACTATTGGGTGATTGAATGAATACAAAACTAAAACTGGCATAAAACATGCCTCATTCAACTCAAAATTATTAATGATGACGTCATTAGCTTCTAAGGCTCATTCAAATTTTGACCTGATGATGGGGCCGTATGGGAATTTAGGGGATTATCAAAGTTCTTACAATCCATCCCGAGGGGAGCCTGTGTTTAACAAATTTCTTGTTTTTTCACTTGAACCCACCCATGTGAACCTCACGGTGGCGCTAAAGCAAATATAAAGAGATCACCAAAGTCATTAGGGTTCATCATCTGGGAACCACGAATGTCAATCCATCTTATAATTGCTGAGGTATTTCAGTCAGGACTTCCCTCGAGGACAGGAATTGACGAGACTAACCTCTGTTGTTGGATGCGGACAGCGATGTATCTCGCGTGTAGCGTTACGGTCGTTCTGCGTCAGTGAAGCTTAAACATTCGTCCGTTTTTTTAGTCATCGCAACAAAACGGCCGATGCTGTAGTTATTGTGGCGAGGAGAAGCCTCGTTCCGAGGGGAGCTGGCCCTAATCAGTTGAGTCCGAAAGCTGCGTGTGTGTGTGTGTGTGTGTGTGTGTGTGTGTGGTCCATCTCAATCTGCCACTTTCACACACACACACACACACACACACACACACACACACACACACATGCAGAATATAAAGGGTTTTGTCAACTAGAAAACAGAAGAGAGGAAGAGGACGGAGTCGGTAAGGGAGAGGAAAGGAAGTTGAAAAGCAGAGCAAATTGGACTGCTTGTTTCCTCAGAGCGCCTCTGACAGCTCAGTGTGGGTGACTCTCTCTCTCTCTCTCTCTCCGTCTCTACCTCTCTCACTCTCTCTGATTACCTCTTTCTAGGCGAAGGAGAGAGAAGATGGGGAGAGGGAGAAGGGGAGAGAGAGAGGAAGAGGCAAGTTTCCACGGTGATGGCTGATGAAAGAGAACGGGACAGGTTCTGCTTGGTTGCACACCTCTCCTCGTTCTCTCTCTCTCTCTGCAAAACATTTCTCTGTTCCCGTTTCAAATCTTCTCATCATCCCTCCTTTATCCTTCCTTGTGTTCTCTACTCTCATTACCAAAACATCCATTCATTCCTTTCCAATCTCTCCGTCATCTTCTCTCATCTCGTCTCACTTTCATACCGTTATTTTTGTTTGTTTCCACGCTACGTCGCCAACATTACGCCACATCTAATTCCCGAACAATGGACGTTAAAATCAATGAAATCAGGCACTGTGGTAGGATGTTAAGGTCTTGCAAGTTCAACCCAGAACTTACACACCAAACCATCTATTCTGGACTTTGCTTTGTCCATGGAAACACCAAAGGGCCTTCCCCAAACTGTTTCCACAAAAATGAAGGACTGCTATTGTCTAAAATATTGATGAGTGTGTCCCAAGCCTCTTTAAATTACATCCACTTTTCTCCTCAATTGCGTCTTTTTTTTTTCTTTTTTTTTTCCTGACGTCTCTCCAGGCATTCCTGGTGGGAGGGACGCCAGCAAAAGATGCAAGTGAGGAGAAAAGTGGATGTAATTTAAGAGGCTTGGGATGCACCCAATGCACTGTAGTAAGATTTCCCCTAACAGCCCTGGACTCAACTGAACCATTACAAACAGCCCCTCCCCCCCTCTCCTTTTGCTCTCCGTCTATGTCCTTCGTCCCCCTCTTCCTTCTCTCCATCCTCTCACAGCCACCTGGGAGATCATTTTTGTCCCCGTCTCTGTTTAAAACCCCTGTCCTGCTCTTTATTACCGAGTGATCATTTAGATCCCCTGCGTGGTCAAACACTCCCCGGAGATTCACCTGAAACAGAGGCCACGCACGGCTCATCCATCACTCGCCGCCGCTCTCCACCGCCTCGTTCACGCAACATTCTGCTCTCTCTCTTCATTCACGCTCCATCTCCTTCCTTCTCTCCTCATTTCCTGGCCTTTTCTCATGCTCATTTATCACAGCGGGAACTTAACACCTCCGTACACCTGCACAGGCACACGATAACATATTCACCGCATGCGAGGAACCCCGACCTGACCACACACACAACCTGTGGGGGTGTGGAGGAGCCACTAGGATACGATCATGAATACAAGTCACATTAAAGCACTTACAGTGACATAGACTACATATATTTATGGTACGTTCACAGGCGTTCGTGTGAATTAACTGAATTGTTTCTGCAGGTATGTGGCTTTATGTACATATAGATGTGGTTTTGCTGAAATATCCATAATAGTTTAGTGTAAAAAGAATGCAATATGTTTTTTCTTTCATGCTCTTTTGTTTCAGAGTTTTCCCTGGAATGAAACAGCGAGCATTTAAGAAAGAAAGAGAGTCTCTGAGAATGCTGTTTCGTAACATTTGCAGCAAAGTTGTGCTGCTGGTTTGCAAGACATTGATGAAAGAAAGTCCAGCCAGATCTGTAAGAAATGGTGCCAACAGACAATAGACTCAAAGGGAAGTCTCCCAGGGCAGGTGGAATAAAAAAATCTTTACCAGAAAACAAGGGTTCGCTGTGCAGGAGTTCAGTCTGAAACCAGGTTTCTAAAAGCGAGTAAAACACATATTTCACTTTAGCCATGTTTAGCTGCTGAGTAATATGTCATGCAGAAAAGCCATCTTCATATTTTCTTTGATAACACAGGATGAGTCTTAAGGCTTTCTTCCTCTTGCCCCATATTGTCTGTTAAAGAAACCGTAAAAAATGCGCTGCAAGCTTTATGCCGCACGGTTCATATGCATGACTGCTCTATATATTTACTGTAAGGACACTGCATACATGATGTTTTCCTACCCCCCCTCCATCTCTCACTCACTTACTCCCTGATGTCAGGCAGACTACGGGCCACGTGTACACGGCTAGGAGACATCCATTTCCTGTCAGCTTGTGAGGTGTTTATGAATTATAAAAAAAACGTGGCAACCGGGGACCCGGAAAGAGCCAAGTCTAAGATGGGCTGAATGAGAGGAAACGAGATAAGAGAACTTACTTGCTTTAACCGTGTGTGTGTGTGTGAGCGTGTGTGCGCGTCGGCATGTGCTCGTTTTCGTGTGCGTCGCATGTGAGTCTGTGCACGTGTGCATGCGCTGACATTGTGCTGACATTGTGTTAACTTGGTGTACTGCTCCCGCAGCTGTGCTTGTTTGGTGGCTTGGGAATATCCTCGAATTTGTCTATTTATTCATTCAATTACAAGAGTGTGTGTGTGTGTGTGAGTGTGTGTGTGTGTGTGTGTGTGTATGTAAATGAGAGTGTGTGTTCAATAAAGCCGTATACCTGCACCATCTGGCCCTGTAATAGCCTCCTCTGCCCCCCCAGAATGAGATGGTTATGTCTGGCTGCCTTGCCCCCAATCAGACAAATTCCAGAGGATCAAAGTCAAATAGTTGAAGTCATTCTGAAGCATCAGATGGGAAGAAAACCTCTACATTTATGATGGCTTTTGACCCCAAACAGGTGATCGACGATCCCTTTGATACCCCTTTCATCAACCACTCAATGTTCTTTCTCCTGGAGACAAATCAAATCACGTGTTTTGGATTTTTTGGTCGTCTCAGTGTCGGCAGCCACTAATTCTGGGATGTACTAACAACCTGATACTGCACCGACCAAGCAATCTATAACTCTAAATCTATACCGACCAGGGTTGCCACATCAGATCGTGGCATCAAGCTGCTCTTTGCAGGAAGGAGTGCAGGACTGCAGCGTTTACATCAATGCTGCTTGGTGATCAAACATAGTCACAGTTGACGTGATGCTTTCCCTGATGTCACATTTTTGAAATATTGAAAAAATGCACTGCAGGCCTGCATTTCGTCGTGCATCCCCGTGTTGCATAATGACGGTAAATGACCCTTAAATCCTCGCATCCTTCCAGCCCAAATCATAACTTCGCCAGAATCCTGAGTGAACTAGTGAAACCATTAGATGTGTTGTAGAAAACAGGCACAGAAACCTTCATATTTGCATGACATAACCAAAGGTAACACATCAGATAAATAGGCTATCGCAACCCACAAAGTGCAGTTAGACAACCAGCGATGAAGATACAACTCCATCAAGAACACGGCTGAATAGACACAACAAAGTTTACTGAATTTTATGTGTTCTGGACCATAAAATGACAGCATGTCCAAATCCTACAACTTAATCCAAAGTAATCCAGTTGGGAAGAAAACCAATCCAATCCGGCAACACTGGCAAACACAATCAAGTTTCAATTGTTTGGAGCCATTTTTAAATATTTTGTAGGTTTTGGCTGCTACTCAAGATGCTTGATATTCCTCTGATGGAAAAAACAACAACACATTTTTCATTTGGGATTCCACAGGGAAAGCACCAGAAAAAAAAGACATAGAGGACAACATGCAGCCAAGGTCAAGGCAGACTCTAATCTACGACACTAATGCTGCATCCTCAAACTTCTTCCTGTGGTGATGCACCACCAAGATGCCCCACCGACCCATTAATCTGTCCCCGTGTCCTCATTAACACGCTGTCAGTGTGTTTTTACTGCTTACCAATTAAAGTAAAGGCAATGATAAAAGCCTTTACCTCTTTGAATTGATCTAATCTTTCTTATCTTATTCATGTTTCATGAACCAAGAGAGCCGATCCAACACTGTAGTCAACGTACGTGAAGCCGCAGACGTCGCTGCAGCCAAGAGGCATCACAGTTGCTGGAAAGAAATGAGATTAAACGGGGCCGTTTTTGGTTTATGTTCCCACTTAAATAATTAAATGATGCAAAATAGACCGAGCAAGAAGTTCCAGAGGCGGTGTGAGAACTCAAACGGTAGATTATATTCCAGTAATATACTTCTGATTGGCGGCGGTAACTATGAAGCACTTTACAGGTGGAAGCTGCAATGATGTTACATAATATGTGCCCGGTGGAGATGAGGTTCAAGTAAAAAAAAAGGGGCTCTGATGCAGCAGGGAGAAGGGACAACCTTGGTGCCAATCCGTGTCATGGCACGATTCTGGAAAAAACCCCAACGACTCCAGAAACACAAAGTGAAATCGGGGTTTTTCGGTCACTGTGAATGTCGGTCAGCATGTCATAGATGGAAGTCTCAACTTCACCAAATCCACACCAGATCTTGGCACCAATAGGCTACACCATGCTGCCTGCTTCCCCCCCCCCCCCTCTCTTCCAATAACAAGACAACAAGATGGCTTCAAAAAGAGTCCCGGCAACAGTGTGCAGACCCAGGTACTTGTTGTTTGGTGCAGCTCCACCGGCCAAGCTGTCTGCGCCGCTGCCTGTTAGTGCTTTATTTGTTACCTTCAGCGATATGCAGTGCAATGACAACAAGCAGCGGATCAATAGGTATTCTATTATTCTACTTTATGATGCAGAGGAAGGGCTGTGAGGGTGAACCCGGGGGTGGAAAAAAAGGACATGCTTCTGGAGAACTCGGGGGGATTATGGGGATGGCTGTCACGCACACATACGAGCACACACACTGGGCACACCACTGGTGTTAGGCAAGACATGATGTGTGTGAAGAGAGAAATCCTATCACACACACACACACACACACCGCTATAAGAGAGACAGCCAGTCAGTCAGACTGATCACGTACCTTCCAGACAGCAGGTCCGCCAGAGGCCGGAGTGCGTCATCACCTCCTCGTTCTTGCGGCTCGTGTCGTTGTCGCCGCTGTTCTTCGTGCGGCAGACGCCGCGCGAGTACAGCCAGTAGTCGGTACCGACGGCGATGGTCATGAGGCTGAAGGCGGCGAACGCGCCCACCGTCGTCACGAGCATCTGGACGCCGCGGTCACACATCAGCATCTTCATATAGGCGGCTCCTTGTTTTAGTCTTTAATCTCGTGTCCTCCTCTCTTTTTTTGATTCACCACCTTTTTTTTTTTTTTTTTTTAATTTCCTTTATATCCCGCGAGATTTGGAGACACTGGGTGGAAGGGTTCAACAGAACAACAACACAAAATAAAAAAATAAAATAAATGAAGACAGAGGGGGTGTTTTATAAGTGTGCAGCGAGATGAAAGCTACTTGGACGCCTTGTCCGTTGAGTTGACAAGAGGCTCGTGGCAAAGGGCGGGAAGGTGGGAGGGCGGCACGTCACTTTCTCGCGCATCAAAAACCGGTTTTTACCACCACCACCACCACCACCCTAATACAAACGCACACACACACACTGGAGGCTTAACGACCACCGGTTGTCCCCGACTGCCCGACACCGTCCTCGAGTCAGAGCGGAGGGGAACGGCGATGCCACATTCCGCCTCTCCGTCGCTCCGTCCGCGTATTAGTCCCGGGGTTATGCGGGGCGAGCTGCGTTAGAGCCGCGCGGTATCCACCAGCAAACCGGAGATCTTCTCCTTCTTCTTCTTCCCCCTCTTCTTCTCCTCCCCCTCCCCCTTTTATCTCTCCTCTTCTTCTCCTTCCTTCTTTCCTCCCCTCGCCTCTTCTCTTCTTCTCAACTTCTGCTTTTCCCCACACGGCTCCCTTATTAAACCATTAACAGCCGAGGTCTGCGTGGGGGGACTCCATCTTTAAAACAACACAAAAAAAGGAGGAGGGGGAGGAGGAGGAGGAGGGGGGGTTAGTTTGTTTTCTTGACTGATGTAAGCGCACAGCATAAGTCAAGAAAGGAGGGGGGAGGGGGTGATTAAAACATGGGTGTTTAGGCGGCTCGCCCCTCACTCACCGCTGGCTTTGATGACCGGTGAAGGATGCCCTCCTTCCACAATCTCTGCTCCAGCAGCGCGGAGATGTGAGGCGGTGCGGCGGGCTCCTCTCCCCTCGCCTGGTTCCCTGCTGGCTCGCTGGATGAACAGACGCTTGGATAAAGCCCATGCGTCAGCTATGAAGAGAGAGCGGCCGCTGACCGAGAACCGTCGTGTGTTTTCCACTCCAGCTGTTGACTCACTGACATGTTTTTTTTTCTTCCTCCCTCCCTCCTCCTCCTCGGTGTCCGGAGTGTATCGATGCAGCTGCAGGAACTCGTCCACACACGAAGCCGCTGTTCGGCCTATAAATTCAGTGTTTTTTCCCCTTCTCTCTCTCTCTCTCTCTCTCTCTCTCTCTCTCTCTCTCTCTCTCTCTCTCTCTCTCTCTCTCTGCCTCTCTCTCTCTCCCCTCCTACATTATCTGCAGTGGAGAGACGCGCAGCGCGGGTTGGCTGTTTAAGTTGGACGGGCTGAAAGAGGCACAAATGAGTGCTAGACGGAATTAATGTAATTTCCTTCTACAAAATCAGCCGTCTATGATGCTCTCTCTTCACCCCCCTCCTCCTCTCTCTTTCTCTCTGACCGCCGAGGGTTCACCCGCAGCCGGGGACACACCGTCCGATGAGACGCCTGCTGATGGAGCCTGTAGGACAGTTACACCCGCCTTGGGTTCGCTCCCGAGAAACGTGCCAGTTGGTACAAATGAAAAAAAAAATGACAGCCGTCGCCGCCTCCTCCTCCTCCTCCTCCTCCTCCTCCTCGTCGTCCTCCTCTTTCTTCGTCTTCCTCCTCCTCCTCCTCCTCCCGGTCCAACCAACACAAACTAAAACTAACCGCGCGTCTCCTCAAACTCCGCCTGAGGCCGCACCGCTCGGCTCGGATTGGGCTCGTGGGTGACAGCGCCCTTCACGAGCTAATCACGCGGAGTGAGCGCCGCACGTCCCGCCCACCGCCGCAACGCCGCCAGTATAAAGCGAGGGGGGGGGGGGGGGGGGGGGTACGTACAATTCCAGTGAAAGGAGTGGTGGCTCTTATATGAGGATGTCATCTTTATGTGTCTGTGGTCAGGTACCATCAGCGTCAAAGCACTGAGCATGTTTCCCAAGCTGTGAAGATAAGAGGAGAACGTCAAACTCATTGGAATTAGATATCGGGCTCTATTTAAGCATTTATGACGAAGTTTGTTCACAAACCACCGGCCTGGTGCTTTAAATGCAGCTTTCAGTTGTTTTTTTTTCTCAAGCAGTGCGGCACCGCGCCGCGCCGCTTGCCGCTGCAGCGGTGGGAGCTTCTGCCGCGTCTGGAGAGCTGTCCGTGGTGCTGAATGCGCTGTGGCGCTGCCCTTGGTCGAAGCACATTTTACTCTTGTCCCTCCGCCTGCGCGGAGCCAGCAGCCCCTGCACCGCACTGATTAGTTAGAAGAGAGGGGGGAGGGAGGGAGGGGGAGAGAGAGGGGGGAGGGCGAGAGATTGGCAAGCGATGCATGGAGAATCGCGCCCGGGAGAGAAGCAAAGATGCCACTTAAAGAGCCACGGAGCGTTTTTAATGATTCCACTCCAGCGAGGCTTCCGCACAAGGCGGTCTGTGAAGCTTCACAGTTCACTTCACACACGGGAGTGGGTGCACGAGTGTTTGTGCGGTTTTTTTTTACGTCTCTGCTCACGTGACCTTGTTGTGTGCAAATGTGTGCACACATGAACATGTGTAAGTGTCTTTGTGAGGCGTGGAGAGAGAGTGTGTTCGTGTGTGTGCGTGTGTGTGTGTGTGTGTGTGTGTGTGTGTGCACGCTGCAGGCAGCTGAGCAGACCTGACTGTTTAAAAGCTCATTGTGTTGCCTGTTTAAGCAGCAGTGAATGAAAGGCTGCGTTCGTCACTGGAGACAAATTCAAGTGATAGGATGACAGGACTGCAGGGATGAATAAATGCATGTACCCCCTCTCTAATTGCTATTATTATATGTTTATTAGCTTCTCTCTTTCTTTCTTTATTAATCAACGTGAATCAACGTGGGTGGCGATGTAATACCCAGCGACAAGTCGACAAAAGACAGACGAGTGTACAAAGATGCTCTAAACTGTTTGGTGTTGGTGACTAACTGACTGATTTACTGCCCGACTATCAGGCTGTAAGTGACTTAGAGACGGAGTGAGTGATGAGCCGACTGACAGAGCGGGCCGGCTGTTCAGCTGATGGAAGCGGTGGTCGTCGGACAGACTACAAAACCAACAGAGGAGGAAACAGAAGAATTAAAGAGATCAAATACAAACAGAGCGAGAGACAGAGGGACAGAGAGAGAGAGAGAGAGAGAGAAGTGACGAGCGAGGGGGAAGAAAAGGGATTACAGTTAATAATTAAATAATTGCATGAACAGATCAACAGCTAGAGCAGTGACAGGTCCTATCATCCTTCTCACTTGCTCTGCTCAGTGTGTGTGTGTGTGTGTGTGTGTGTGTGTCCGAGGCCCTTGCTGCCTGCGTTATCTCACAAGGAGACTCATTAACATAGAAATGACTTCAGGAAGAGAAGTACAGCGTTTCACCTCTGGTGAGAGACAGGTGGGAGGGAGGGAAGCTGGAGAA
Organism: Chelidonichthys spinosus; assembly: GCA_029853015.1. NCBI lineage: Eukaryota > Metazoa > Chordata > Actinopteri > Perciformes > Triglidae > Chelidonichthys > Chelidonichthys spinosus. The sequence continues at coordinate 17,759,168 of CM056839.1, read as the reverse complement.
AGGAGGGAGGAGGAGTGACAGCACGGGAGGAGAGGAAAACCAGACGAAAGGAGAGGTGAGAGAGACTGTGGTAGGACGAATGTGGTTGGGGGCAACACAGTACTTTTGTAATCATTATAAAAATGTATTCCATTGTCTGTATTTTTCTGCAATAGCCATTTAGTGTATCTCTACATCCTTTCAATGGAACAGTTTTGAGTAATAGTGGCGGAGTCCGCCATACCGGCACCTGTTCAGATCCTAATCCTAGTCCATCATCGTTTCACGTCGTTGAGATAAGCCTCACCGTTCACAGTTCACTCTCTTTACACCAGATCTGCATTAACAACACCGCACATTTATTTACGCTGCTGCTGCTGCTGCTGGTTCACATTTCTAGAAGTGTTCAACTGCTGGATCCCACAGAGGAAACCCAATGCATTGGTCACCACGGTTACCGACTGTCGTCCTTCATCAAAGAAGAATGTTTTACATGTTAAAACGTATGTGTGCGGAGTGATTTTCCTTCTCATGTTTTTGTGTCATTTTCCGCCCGTCGTCTCTCTCTCTTTGTGAAAAGGGAGCACGGTGTAGACTGCTGATGTTGGACTTTCAGAAAGATAAAGTATTCACTTCTATTAAAAGCCTGATTATCAGGGGAAACGCAGTTTGAAATCATTGATGTGTCTTGCCTTTTGTCTCACTGTCTTTGTCTCTCTCTCTCTCTCTCTCTGCATGTCTCACTTTCCTCTCCTCTCAGTTATTGGCTGGACAACAGGAGGATGAGGAGAAGAAGACGGGGTGGTTCTTGAAGAGAGGAGGAGGAGGAGGAGGACTGCAGGGTTTCTGCTCAGTGAGCTGGAACCTTCTCACGCCTCTGGCCAGTGCTCAGAGACTGGGAGGAAGAGGAGGAGGAGGAAGAGGAGGACGAGGGCAGGCAAGACAAGAGGAAAAAAATCAAAGGAAAAAGAAAACCACAGAGAAATTAGAGAGTGAAAGATAAACTGTACGGAGGAAGAGAGAGGAGGAGGAGGAGGAAGTGAAAGGATGACAACACAAATATACTGCAAAGTGAGTGAGGTGGATATGTTCAGTTAGAGGAGAGACAGAAGACACAAACACACACACACACACACACACACACAAACACACACACATTGTTAGCATTAAGGAGTGAGTTTCTAAATATTACAAGAACAGCTTTTTGCTCTCACTTTGTGAGTGTTAATGTCTTTGTGAGGATCACAATGTGCACATAACACTCTCTTCGCCTGTGCATCGCACGGGCGTGTGTACGTGTGTGTGTGTGCATCTGTGTTTGTATTTGTGCGTCTGTGTTTGTGTGTGTTTTACCAGATGGGAGAGACTCCGGGGCAGAGAGAGGACATATGGTGATGTGGCATGATTCTGGCGTGATGCTAATATGTCAAAACTGTGATTTATGACTTAGACGTCCACAGACACAGCCCCGGGAAACTCTCTTCCAAAGGTGTGTGTGCATGTGTGTGTGTGTGTGTTGAAAGTGAGATTTTTTTCCAGATGTATGCAGAATAAAAGAAAGAGAAACTAAGCTTCTGTAATAATGTGTTTGTGTAAGAGAGGACATTGCCGGGGACACGAGGTCAGTGATCATGTGGGAGCGTTTCTAAAGTGCGTGCATAATGAAAATGTGTGTAAGCGTGTTTGTGTGTGTGTGTGTGTGTGTTGGACACTGATTTGGCGGAGGACTGACACTTAGATGGATTGATTAAGGGAGAGAGGAAGTGAGGAGTGAATGACGAGGCGACACCCAGTGAAAGAGATGTATCTTAATTGCGAGGGCACATGTCTGATGGTGTGAAAGTGTGTCTAATATGTTTGCCTAATGGAAATGTGTGTCGGGCTGCATGGGAGCGGGCGAGAGACAGTAACAGAGAGAGAGGAAGTGCGCGAGAAAGAACGATAGTGTGAAATAAATCCAATAAGCTCCTCCGTCATGCTCCCCTCTTGAGCGTTTTTAAGATCCACTGAATGAAATAAATAAGAGATTCTTTTGCTTTTGTCAGTTTCCCTTTTTCATCTCTCTCTCTCTCTCTCTCTCTCTCTCTCTCTCCAGTGTGCTGCAGTGCCCTGCTGTCGTTCAGCCTTCATCTTCCCTTCGTCCTTCTCTTTCCATCAGCAATGGGCAGCTATAGCTTCTTTGCTCACTAGCGAACCACAGAATCAGCCTTAAATATGGCAACACATCTAATTGACTGCTAAACCCTGCCTACAAACAACAGCTGTCCAATCGTAGCTTAGCAACCGTAACTAGGCACGGCAAGGCCCGTCAAGCTTTGAACTTCTCCACATGTTGTGCATGGAGCTGTAGTGAGAGAGATACTCTGAGTAAGATGCCTTTCGAAAACATATGCAAGAATGTAATTTTTAGCTTGTTTGGCTCACTTGCTACTTATTGTAATAATCTAGCATTAATGCCAAGGAGCATTTTATCCCTCATGATTATCAGTTATAAGTTACATGAAAACGATCAGAGGTTAGGGAAGGATAATGTTAGCGGCTCTCTCTTCAGATCGACATCAACTCCATCTGAGAACCTGCTTCTCATTTACCTCTTTAAGGACACATTGTTGGAAAATTATGTAAAATATTTTTTTAGTGCACATGTGAGAACAGAAAGCCTGCCTCTACATGCAGCCTCTAAGCTGTATGTGATGTGTGTGTGATGTGTGTGTGTGTGTGTGTGTGTGTGTGTTTGACTTTGGTTTATTTGGAAAATGTCATTGTCTTCAGGGAAGGTAACTGTTTTGCAGGACTGAACATAATGTCTGGGTTTGTACGGTGCTTTATGTGTATTCTCATATGGAATATCATTGGGTTGCACTGGAGTTTAATGTGCATTTGTTCTCCTATTTCTCCTATTTGTTTTAAAGTTCACCCCTCGCCATCATGATTATTATTATTATTATTATTATTATCATCACAGAGGCAGAGGAAGCCAAGCATGGCCTTATGGGATGCACATACAGAGCTGTGTGTTTCTGTAAATATGAAATAGTGATGGCGGCCTGCCAAATGAAAGCATGCATAGTAATAAAGATTCATTCTAATTTTGCTGTCAAGCCTGCATAATGTACAACACATCATTAACAAGCAGCCCATTAATCTGTGTGCCTCAAGTAGCACACGTACAGATTTACTGTGTCTAATAAACAGGCTGCCTACCGAGGCCCCCCCCCCCCGAGGAAAATCCCACCACTTCTCCTTTCAGTTTGACTTCCACTAGATTTGGCCTGAAAATAACCCAATAATGCAACACGGAGGCAGCGGCACCAGCTGTTCGCAGATTCAGAAGTAGCGTTTAAATGACGATTTCATTACGTTTAAAGAGCTTGCACCACACAAACGAGCTCTACCAGGGAGATTCTTACTGTCAGGCGTAACTGTTGTGTGAACTAGTGAAAGTATACTGTATATAATATTACCCAGTTTGGAATAAATATATATATATATATCCGACACGACTTATATAAACATTTCAAAAACAAAAAAAACAATTGATTTTACTCACCGACCGCCACTTTCAACCTGCAGGAAACACCAGCATCCACAATAGTCAGCTGAAGAGCACATTTGACTGGAAACGAGACAATATGTGTTCTTTCAACATGATTTATTATTCTACAATTGCACACATCACAACACACATTTTCTTATCGGTAAACTATCTCACAAAACACATTCTTACTCTGCAGTATGTTTTTCCGTTGTCTGCGTGTAAAATTATCTTACCGTTAAACTATTCGTCGCTTAGCAAGTAAGTCCGAAAGCAGAGATGGTTTTAAGAGGCAAGCATCAGATTTAAATTGCACTAATAGCTCGTCGTATTCCAAGTTTCACGTGAAGTGGCCTCGACAACGGCTGCAGATGGCATGGGTGGAAAAAAGGGGGAGTAACGTGAAGGGAAGCCATGTGGGACAAACATAATAAAGAATGGATTAGAGACGAGTGGAAGTGAGAAAACAAAAAAAAAAACGAGCAGGAAATGGAAGTTGACGAGAAGAGAGGAGGGGTAAAACGGTGGAGATGGCAGAGAGGGGTAAAGGTCAAGAGAAAGAAAATGAGGTAAGGAAAAAGACAATGAGGAAGCTGAGTGGGAGAGGAAGAAGAGGGGGGAAAGGTCAGAAGATAAAAATAAAATGACAGATGGAAAAGCGTGATCAAAGAAAAGGTCGGAAGGAGAGAAAGGAGTGAAGGAAGGAGGACAAGTTGGTACACTTTTAGGCCGTTGCTGTTCCACCAACAACCTATAAACCTCTATGAGTGGCTGGGTGGAAGGTTAAACTGGTATTTTCTGGTTTCTATTGCAACTCATATATATATATATATAATTTACCCCTAAACATGTAAACCTCTGTGTATAAATGCCATAATGGAAATGGAAGACTCTAACCCCCTAAAGACTTGAAAAATATTTATATATATGTACAAATGAAGCAGAACCTTTGTAATATATCTCATAAATAGGTAACGATGACACACTTCTATCATAAATTAAGCAACGTATACCCTATCGATGTCTAATTAAGTAATAATCACACACCAGCCCATCAATCAACACTTAATATAAGATAAATCCATATCATACGGAACATGATATGAAAGAGAAAGAGAGAGAGATCATCACATGCATGCATAGAATAAGTCCTTATCGTCCTGATGTCGGGGACACCATAACGTAACCGTAGCGAGTAACCGGCTCGTCATCGAGCAGCCGGTTCTTAAAACACTGAGGATGGAAGTCATGAAGAAGATAAAAACACCTGTTCATGTATGTCATACAGCAGGTTTCCTGTTAGCCGTCTCAGGTCGGGGCTGCCAGAACAGAGGGAGATTTATTATATGATCTAAAGACTTATATTAGATTGTACAGTACTTAACATATCTGAATTACATGATTCATTCACACACACACACACACACACACACAGGTAGACACGGTAGTCTCGTGCTATTGAGTGCTTCAGGGTCTACGACTCCCAACAGCAGCAGGCGTGATTAACATTAGGAGATATTTACACCCTTGACCTGAGCGAAACACGGCTCTACGCTTTGACAAAAAAGCCAATTCTACTTTGTTATTTGACGTTATACAACAACTACGCACAAGAGAAACGGGCCGCGGAGTCAGATCCTGTGAGTCAGGAAGGATGCCGCGTGTGTGTGAGTACGCTTGTATATATGTACAACATATGTGTACTGTATATAGTACACACGAGGGTACTGTTTGTGCTGATTAAAGAAGGGGAAAACATTCTAGGCCTGTGTAATGGACCTATACAGTTTACGTCTTGTGTGCCTCCAGGAGCGAACATTTCACAGTCATTGTCCGCCTTGTTACGCTTCACCTAATAATTCCAAGCCTCAGTCATGGATTGGACTGTATGTGTGTGTGTGTGTGTGTGTGTTTGTGTACAGTACGCAGAGCTAGTTGGCATTATAGCCAAAGTAATGTGGTTTGAAGCTGGAAGGCAGATTTGCTGAATCTGAGCTGAATTTGAAATAATTGGCTTAATCCAATGAAGCCTTATGTACCACACACACACACACACACACACACACACACACACACACACACCCTAGCATATGGACATTTGTCAGAACATGCACATATGTTTATGCACACGAACGCAGCACGAACGCAGCACGAACACACAGATACGCAGATGGGCGAGGAGAAAGGAAGTTGCAAAAAATAAATAATTGAGAAAAGCAGCATTGCTCTTGTTATTATTGCTGTTTGTGAAATTGCTCACTTGGGGGTTGTCAAAGCAGCATTTCATTCACTGCATGTGTGTGTGTGTGTGTGTGTGTGTTAGTGACTGCCGCATCTCCAACCCCGTGACACCACGTCATACCCGGCTCCCAGTGAGTTCCTGTCAGAAGTACGGATTAGAGCCAAAAACTAAAACAAATAAAAAGGCGAGACAACAGGGGGAATATGGGGGAGGGGAGAAGACTAGAGTCGAGGGGGCGGAAAGGACGGAAACATCTGACAGGCTGTGAATTTAGGCGTATTGGCTCAGTGTGAGTGTCAGCGGCGCTAGCGCAGCGTAACCCGTGACGGTGGAGGCCGGTTGCAGCGATGCTCAAGACAGAAATGATACATGAAGCAACTCGTGGCTGCAGCAGGTACATCCACCACCACGGTTTGCTATTAGGAAGTTATCAAATTTAAGTCACGAAAGAATAAAAACGACTGAAATCACGATGTGTTAACAAAAACAACTCATTTTGGTCCACATGTGACTTTAAAATAAATTTCTGAGAAGAAACCGTCGTTTTTTCTCGTCAAGAAGCTTTCCTCCAGGTATGAACGAAGGACCAGATTCAAAAATTAGGATGAGAATAATTGTGCCGTATCTGAAAAAAAAAAAAAAAATACTACTCACACAATGCTCCTTTCAACATTACTCATGAATGACAGCCTTTTAACGGCATCAGGCAAAGCAGACCCCAGAGACGGAGGCTGCTGCTTGTATCCGTTCAGAATTGTTTAACACGTCACATCCAGTGATTAGTCACTCTCCTCACATGGTTTGGGTTGGAGGTGTTCAGATGCCATAATGATGAAGTCAAACTCGGGAACGATGTCACGATACTTTGATTAAGATAAGTGAGCTAGCTTTGTTTTGTTGTAGGATGTGAGCAGACAAAATCTATTATTATTAAGTGTGGCATACAATTAAGAGAAGGGAGCGCTTGTTGTTCAGCTGTGTGGTGTGTAGGCATGTGGGCGGCCCGTTTCATCGTTTTGTGTATAGAATTGGTCAATTGTAATCATTTGGAATTGATATTTCCCGTAAATCTAGCATTTAGTTTTGTATAAAAAGCACATTTTGACACTCAGGGAGTTTTTGATACAATACTTCAAAATCTTTGGTATCCAGTCTATTGTGCAAGTTTGGTGTTGTGATACCTTCCTCGTCCTGAAGTATTGGACCAACCCCAGAGTGGCCTAAAAGGAATGCAGACATGTACTGAATGTAGACAGAAAAGTCCAGTCCAATCAGTGCCATCGAGCGTTAATTTCCGGGAGCCACGTATTCGGGGTTAGTGTAGGAGAAGCCGAGGAAATCGTCCTGGTCCAGGTTCATGATGACGAGCTTGTCTGTCGGCGTCAGGTCCACCGGCATCTTGGTGAACTCCTTGTCAAAGTTACAGGTGTCCTGACGGTTCCTCTGCAGGGGGGAGTTCATGAGATTATGAAGGACGGAGGGTGAATAAAAATGGTTGGAAGGGAATGGGATGGATTGGAAAGGAGAAGGAGAGAAAGCATTACTGTTAGATACTATAATATCGTCTGCATAAAAGCGTACATCATCTTTGTTCAATCTCTCCCTTCGTTCATGTTAGAGGTATATTTCCATATTGTTTAGTGACTCAGTTTCCATAGAGAGGCCTCTGGCTTGTAAGGAAGTAGATATTTTAATGGAACTGTATGAGTCTTTTACAGTTTAGCACCAGCAGCTAGTAAACTTAGCTTAGCAAACAGCTAGCCAGACTGTCTCAAAATAACCAAATCTACCTAGAAGCTGCTGGTGGATATTTAGACCAGCTGTTTCCGACTCTTTCCAGCCTTTATGCTAAGCTAAGCTAACCGGCTGCTGCTTCATATTCATTGTACAGACATGGGGGTGGTATCGATCTTTGCATCTTAGTCTCGTCAACAAAAATACCCACTCAATTAAGAAATCTGGCTTGCAAAGTGTGTCAGTTTGGGCTACTACTATTCTATCGCTGATTGAAGAATGTCTTCAAAAAAATAAATGCAATGTGACTGTAAATATCTTGCATTTAATTTGATGTAAAGACAATCACCTTATCTTTTTGTGTCTGTATCACACAACGCAGATCTTATTGTTTCTTAAAATTCCATCTGCAATGATATTTTCACCATCTGACGGTGCAGGAAGCTGTGTAGTGTCAACAACACCACCCAGCATATAATTACGCAAATAATATGTCGCATATAGAGTGAATCTGAAGTGCTGTCCCCGATTCAGAAGGCTTTTATGTTACTTCCCTTTCTTTCTCACCTGAATATCCAATCTCTCCGGCTCGGTCTCACCAGCCAATGTCTTTTTTTTTTTTTCTTTTTTTTTTAACATTACCTCTATAATGCCAGGATATTTTTACAGCTCAACAATGAGCCTCCCCTTGTCCGCCGTGACAGGTACAAGACTACAGAAGACGTACAAGAAAACGATGTAGCCACAGTTGCCTGGATGCGCTAAGCAATGCGGTGGATCTACAAAAATGTTTCAACGCTGAGAAATAGGACAGTGGTGTATTCTGTCTGGCTGCTTTGCTGCCGCTGCTGGGTGTGTGTGGGTTTACATAGTAAGATAACAGGAACAAACACTCTCCTCTTCCACCGTCTTTGCTGTGATGGCCCCTTCTTGTTTATGCGATTTGTAGACAGAAACACAAACTAGGTGTGAGAATGCGATAATGGTTGGCTGATGTCAAGCTGCTACAAGTAGCACCTGTTTGAATGACGACGGATGAAAGGAAGATAATAATAAAAAGACACAAGGATATGAAAGAGGACGTTAAAATAAAAAGTATTAAATAATAAAGTAAAGTATTCACCCGATCCCACTCACTTCCGGTTCGAACGCCCTTGTTTTTGCTCTTCTGGGTCGGGCTAATAGCGTGCTAAACGCTAAAATGCTGAATGATAGGCTGTTTGAAAAAGATAGCAGCTACACTGCAGCAATTAGATGGTTCCCACATCCATCAGCGACATGAGGACATTTTGAATTAATTTTTCATGTCTCTGGGTGTAAAGGGCTCCGCTATAAGGAACTACAGAAGTACCAAAGCATATCAGCACACATATATAGGTATATATATATATATATACAATTATAAATAGTTTACATTTTTTGGCAAGTTTAGGATGTTAAAAATGGTGACGCGAAGCAAAGTAATCGCACATCCGCCTGAAAACAGAAGTAAGATTACATAATGACGTGATGCAGAGGAGCCCAAATAAACATATTAAATGTATTCAAAGTGGGAGAGTGAGTAAAAGGAGGTGCAGAGGAGAGAGAGAACACCAAGATGGGGGATGAGAGAAAAATACTAAGCCACATATATGAAGACAGCGAAGAGAGAGAGTAGAGGCAACAACAACTGTGACTTTGTGTAGGAGGTGACGGGAATCTGTCTGTGGTGTAGCGGAGGGTTTCTCTGGGCCAGGACTAGGTTACTTTTTGAATCCATCATTTTGATCTCAGCCTTGTCTCGGTCTCAGACAAACAGGATTCAGTATTTTATACTACACCACACCGTTTAAACCAAACTGTCTGATTCATTTTTGAAGATCATCACTGAGATTGTTCATAGAAAACGAAGGAAAATTCACACTCATGGAATCAAACCTCTTCAAACACATATAATCACAGTATATCGACATGTATTTGGTGATAGAAATGCATCAAATAAAAGCTGGCCACATTCATATTCACATCACTGAGCGAGTGAAAAGCACACAAGGGGAGATCTCGGAAAAAAATCCACAACCATGAATACCATAAACAACCAGAAGTACATCCACAAAGAGTGTGAGCCTCCAACGACACAAACGTTTGACAAACAGCTGAAGCCACAGTCCAACCCACAGCATGAGGGAAGAGGGAGGAAAAAGAGGGGACGAGACTAAAGAAGAGGAGAATCTAGAAAGTAGATGTTGGTCCTACAACTTCTCTGAAAGGTAGAGAGTCGATTCTTGTTGCTACTATATTTCACAAGAGCGAGGCAGAGGAAGGTGGAGTCAGAAACAACGAGAGGGACAGAGAGGGACAGGAGAGCTTTCACAGGAACCACAACGTTGCATCTCCTACCTTCATCTGCCAACTCTCCCATCGCCTGAGAGGAGCTCCCTCCATCCACAGGGACACACCGGCCACAGCTGGCCCAGATCCACCTCACGCTCCTGGGCACGGTATCCACCAGAGAGGCCTGGTACAACACTTACATGGGCTTGGTGTTTATTATCTGAATAACATATCAGATATCTATCTTTTTTTTTTTTACTTTAGTATTCCCTGTCAAGTCAAGAGTCAGCAGGCCTACAAACTTAACTGTTCAGCTAAACATCAGGAATAGAACTTTATTTTGAAATCGTAGAGAAAGTTTTCAAAGATGTCATTTTTTGAAGAGATGTGTGTAAAACGATGCTGCACAATGTTTTCATCGGATGGAATGGTGCAGTCATAAAAAAAAACACGGGGATTGGGATTGAATATGTATCTTCGCCAGGGGCTTATGTGCACGTTTGTGTGAGTGAGTTATGTGTGCACCTTTGTGTCCGTCCACATTCTTCTGCAGCAAACTACATTATGTCTTCACGACACTATATATAATACTGTTTACATACCGGTCACTATGCACTTTCTGCTAGATACTAACTGCATTTTGTTGTCTCTGCACAATGACAATCTCATCTAATGTAATTATATTTTGGGTGGACAGTTATGGCTGCATGCTCAAGGACCTGTCGTGGTTGTTGTAGCTAAGGAGCTTAGCAAATCACTTAAAATCACCATCAACATAATACTGATGGATGGTGAATAGAGCACATTGGTGCGCTCGTGCTTTTATTTTGACATCCTGAAGGAATACTCAAGGAAATCTTTCCCAACCATGACACTCAACGCACGACGTGCAATTCATACAACGCACACGTAAAGATGCGTTAATGTTCCCCAAAACCTTGTAAATCCAGCGTGCACGATGCCAAAGACGTGCATGCAGGAACCAAAAATACACATATAAAAAACACACACACACACACACACACAGCTGCCAGCCATGTAGGCCAGCTCATAATGTGTTCCATCTCAACACGCTTCAATTGCGGTTAATGCTGTGAGGCAGAGAGACAGATACGGAGGGAGAAGGAGCTGCAGCAAAGGACAGGAAGTGAGATAAATATCAATGGCCCTTGGTCTAGATGCACAGATAGAAGGCTTGGAACACACAGCAGCGCCAGGGCAAACACACAGTTGTTTTTCCAAGTCACTGTGTTCCAGAGGCTGCTGGTTTTAATAGAGAAACATGACTCTGAGTCTTTAATTTAGTCTTTGCCTCTTTACGCCTCCCTTCCCTCTCTTCCTCCTTCCTGCCTCACTCCCCTCCACCTCCCTCCCTCCCTCCCTCCCTCTCTCACCCCGTCTCTTTTCAGTAACGAGAGGATTAGCGGGAGAAGAGCCTATGTCAGCTGAGGATGCGGGGGGAGAGTGGGAGGCACAGAGGAAAGGGGAGATGAAGAGGAGAGGAGGGTGAATGAAAGGCGGTATCGAACGCTGACCTGTTTTGGGCTGATAAGCGCAGGCTGCTTTGTGCTGAAGCCACTGGCTTTAATTTGGGGGCCGCAACATTTGGAATTAATTATCACACACACTCCAGCACTGCTGCGGCTTACTGTGTACATGGCTATTACATCCACTCCAATAAAAACTTTATACAGCTTATGTGCTGGAACTTACTGTTACACGGGAGTTTGCATTGCCGTCACGACGCATTTGCATAAAACGCGGCTGCAACACAATGTTGGTGTCGACAAAGAGGAAGTGAAGGATGCGTGTCGCAACAGGAAGCTGTTACTTTAAACACGATTATGAAGAGCTAGCTACAAGTTGAAAGCAGTAACCATGGAAGGGAATATAATTCACACATCTGAGGTTGAGGTGAAATTTTCAATCTATCGTCTGATACTGTTTGAATCCTGGGTGTCCTTTTAGCTTGCCTGCTAATCCGCTGGCTAATTAGCTAACCCCTTGAGTGAATAAAAGTTCACCGATCTTGTCGCTTAGAAGGAACAATTATCTGCTCAGTTATATAGAATACACACATTTTCAGTCTTCATTCATAATAATAATAATAAAAATAATGTCTATTTGATATAGTACCTTTTATAGACAATAAAAATGGTTGACCCAAACAGTAAAATGAGTTGGGAAAGAATAAAAACCACTGGAAATAAAATTAAAATAATAATAATAAAAAATATTTAAAACAGAGAATTACAAAATCTGAGCAACACACATTGAAAAACATTCTCAAGAGATGGTATCGATCTACGTGGGTTGCCGTTGGTAACAGGCATTTTTGCCCTGTGGAGAACTCCTCCGTCACACCAGACCAAACCCGGCGACAACAACACGGCGCTGACCCGTAACCGACGCTGAGCTGTGTGAAAAAGCAACAGGCAAGCAGGAACAATAGAATCCTTTTAATCCTTTTTGACAAACACTAAAGCGTTTTTTTTTTTTTTTAAACGTCACACTCTTACGGTCACATGCTTTTGGCGACGCAGCCGAAATGTCAAGAAACTTAAAGGTCATCTCAACACGTCTTGACGAACTTCATTAAAGTTTCACCTCCCTCCTTTTTTCTCTGCCCATCGATGGGTTTTGAAGCTCCCGATCGCAGACAGAAGCATTACTGGTGGATAATTGGTGCGTTGTAGACGCTGCTAGCTTCCATCGACACTTGTAAACATTATACAGCAGCCTACTGGGAACGGCATCCCTTATTAGGAGTCAATGTGCAGCTAGGCAATGCGGCGGATGGACTACGGTGGATTGTGAGCAGCTTTAGAGGCGGCGTGAAGCGGCTGAGGTGCTCAGCAGGACGGTGTGTATGTAGGCCGTGTTCTGCATGTTATTTCCTTGAAGTCACCAGACCTACGCTCCCCCCCCCCCCTCCATCAAGGAAAGGCTCTTATGATAAGTGGCAGCCATGAAATATGCACAGGCTGTCGTAGCCACCTGCCCCGCTTCACAGAGCCCCACTTCGCCTTCCTCGTCCCTTCTCTTCCTCTCTTCATTGTTGAATTCACCCTCCATCACTCTAATCTCTTCCCTCCCCTTCTTTCTATTTCCACCACAAACATCATATAAATACAAAAACAACAGCAAACATCCCCCTAACACATCTTTTAAATCCTTTATTTTAGATATGCCTGTTTTTTTTTCTCCTGGAAAACAATCAAAAAAAAAAAAAAAAAAAAAACTTTTGGCACATGGAAAGCATTGTGAGAAGCATATTTTTTTTTTTGTCTTCCTTTAGATGCATCATTTTAACACATAGCACACACAACAGTAGCTTGGATCACACCTTTGGAGCAATGCAGACACAGAAAACATGAACCTAATGTCAAGTCAAATGTATAGAAATCCTAAACTAATAAAGAGGTGAAACAAAAGCATTTTTTAAATTTCATGCAGAGTTCATTTTGCTTCTCCTTCAGCAGGGAGGAATCATAGAAACAAAAACACAAATCCTGGAGTAACACTTCCTCTCTCCTCCTTTACAATACTGACCACATGGCGTAAATATCAACATTTGACCCAGTTATATATATGATTATGTAGAAGTACACGTGTTAATTGCTGTCATTATAATACAGGAGACGCTAATAAATACCAACAATGAAGGTACGACACAGATAATGGACACAGCTTTTATGTCAAGTCATGAAAACAGTTGCATCTGAACTCATCAGCAGTTTAAAGTTAAGAGATAAAAGACAGGACTAACTATAGGCGTTAGTTAAGACTGACCCTTAATCAGTGCCAGGTTACTTCACAGAACGGCTCTCAATGCCACCATTAACGGGATTATATGTAGAAATATTCAGATCAATGATGCAACTGAAGGGGAACTCTCCCTCATCTTCCTGCTAATAAATAAAATGTTTTCAGGGTTTTTAAACTTTAAGTTCAAATGAAATGTTTGCTCGAAATGTTTAAAATGTTTCTTATATGTGGAGCTGAAGCCAAATTCTAATCAAACTGTCCTGAGGTCAGTAAGACATGTATATAAAACCCTTTTCTCTAAGTAAACACAATGATGTACTTTTATGGGCGGAGTCTAGGTCACTCCAACGGGATTGGCCGACACCTACACACCGACTCAACCAGACCGTAAGTCTCTGACTACCCTGCAGACTTCACTGTGATGTCATCCTCACTGTGATGTCATCACGACACCAAAGGGATCTATATAACTGGAGCCATCAAGGCAAATAAAATAAAAAAATAAATTAAAAATGATATTCTGATTCGCTGTTAATCACCGTGGATACATCGATCCCCCTCATTAAATTCCAGTCACTTTCCAAAGAGACGATGCTCTTCACGATAATGGCCGATCAATAGTCATGCTTGTGGAAACCATAGTAACCCCCCACGACTGTAAGCATGACAGATATCTATAAGACTCCCCTGATGTGATGAAGAGGAGCGTGTCACGAGGAAGCACTCCTTTAAGGTGCAGCCATCGTTTCCCCCTCGGCTCCATGAATAAGCTTCACAACCTCATCTCCGTCTGCGTTAATTACAGTCCGAACCTGAGCCTCCTGAAGGCTCACCATTCTGCCTTCCTGTCAACAAGATTATTGCTAGCTCGGGAAAACAACACACACACACACACACACACACACACACACACACACACTCCTGCTTGAGAAGGCCGAGCTTTAACCTGCGTCCTCGAAGGAAAAAAAAAACACCAATCACAGTGAGTTGAGCCTCAAATCCTTTTTCCAAACAACTGAAAAACTAGATCAGACGGAGAACTGCATGATGGTCCGCTGCTTGAAATCTAGCTAGTGGCCTTTTTTTTTTTTTTTCTAGCACAGGAACTTTCACCAGGCCGAGGAACTTTTTCAAGGATGCTCAGGTACTTAACCCACATTTCTAAAGTAGGAATCCGGGTGTTTAATTTGACTTTTTCAGGCCACAGAAAACATGTGGAGGGCCGAGGCGAAGCTTTCCAGGAACCATCCAAGTGGAACTTTCTGCTCTAAACAGTCAGCGATGAGTCAAACACACTAATGTTCGCTGCTTTTCATTAAGATTCAAGTAAACACGTTTTCTCTCTTGCTCACATTCACTGAAACCTAATATAATTAACATCTGTGTCGATTTCAAACCCTCTTCTTCTTCCATCTCTTCGGTCACTAGAAGAAAGCGGGTCATACCACTTTATTTTGAAGGGGGTGCAGACATTCACCATACAAACAAATGTAAACACAAGGCCAGGCAAGGCGCTGAGAAGGCAGGTAGTCGACGCCCATAAAAAAAATAAAATAATAATGTATTCATACACATTAATCGTTCGCACACGTATAAAAATAACACATGTGCACACACGTACGCTGTAAACAAACGCCCGGGAATCTGAATCATGCTTTTTTTTAGTAAAACACAAAGAAACTAACTGCGAGTCTCTTTCATTGCTTATATACTAGATAACAGTAACAGAGTATAAGTAGTATCGTCTATTTAACTGACTCAAAGCCTATATAGAGACTACGTTTCACAGCAGCATATCACCATGGCGACCCCGGTGCCGAAACAGGAAGTCTGATATTTGTCGTCTTTTTAAGACACCGAGACGAGATGCGTAAAATGCTGCTGGGAGACGAAGTCCGGGGCTGTTATTGATATAGAAACTCATGCACAAATATGCGAAGCATTCCAGTTTTAGCTAAGATAAGGATTAACGTACAGACACTATTGTCGTTACACGTCGAATCAAAAGCACATCGGAAGTACAGGCCGACCTCGGGATGCGGTGGAAGAGTGGAGGGGAAAAGAAAAGCTTCAAAATCACGATTTCCACAAAAAAAAAAAAAAAAATAGAATGGAATAATGCTGAAGCTATGTTACATGTGAATGATGTGTGTTCAGAGGAATCATGACTTAACGACTGATCTGTCGTTAGGTTGGTCATTTACTTCATTTGAGCTGATAGATAAAGGAAATTCATTATCAATCCTTAAAGTGAAAGCTTGGATTTTGAGGACATTTACGGGAAATTAAACGCTTTGTTCACACTGTGAGCAACACAAGTCGAGCTTTCGATGAATCACACTTTGTCGTTGACTCACATCTTGCTGAGTCGTGACATTTCGACCACGTATTTGCTCAATTGAATTATCCCAATGTTCCAGATTAAATCATAAATGTCGCAGCAGTGTGAACAAAACAATGTGTGTAGATGTGTTACTGTGTATTTGGTCCACGTATCGGTTGAGTCATGGCTTCTTGGTTCCTGTAAGAGCACAAACCCAGGATGTTTATGATATGCGTGTGTGATTGGGGAGGGGGGGAATGATGATGTGATTGCGTGCGTGAGCTGAGATCAAGCCTGCTCGGCGGCAGTGTCGGCGGGAGCAGCAGAGCCCGGGAACTCCGGGTTGATAAAGGAGAATCCCTGGAACTCGTCCTGGTCCAGGTTCTGAATCACTTCCTCATCGGGAGGGGTCAGCACCGGCGGGTGGCGTGTGAAAAAACGGTCAAAGTTCTCGGCCTCCCGTCCACACTGTTGAGGAGGGTGGGGGGAGGGGGGGATGGAGTACAGGGGAGGGGGGGAGGAGTGGGGATGGAGAGGAGTGGATGGATCGGGGAGGAGGAGGAGGGGGAGGAGAGGAAAACAAAAGAAGGGGACGGTGGGTTGAACCAGGTGTGAGATGACATCACTTGAACATGGTTTCAAATCCAGAAACAAGGCGCTCAATAGTCGGGGTGCGCTTGATTCACCTCTCCCTGTGTGTCGGCTAAAAAGGTTTATACTCAGGGGAGGATGAATCAAGCACGCCTCAGGCATGAGCTGTCCCCTTTTTCAAATATTTGAAGCATATTCAGTTCCAATTTTAAAACACAACCAGCGGAGTCTCAAACGTACCGAGGATCGGCCGGTGAAAACGCACGGAGCTGCAACATCCTGAGCGTTTCACTCAAAAAGCATCCCAAAGCAGGAAGTAAATAAGCAAAATACACATTTTTTTATTGTTTTAATACTTGGATTTAATTGGAAACGCTAAATAGCGGCAGGAGGAAAGGCTCAAAGCCACCAGATGATAATGGTGTAATTGTGGGTTAATTATACGCTGCAGCTGTGCAGACCTGCTGAGATATGATAAAGCAAATCACACAACCAGTCGAGACAGGAGCGCTGGGAGTTCCTCACCAATATTTCATAGTGGGGTTACACCTGATCATTTAAATGATGCTGGGATAGGGAATAGAAATGAATCAACTATCTTTATCAAACTTTTATGGAGTAATTTGTTAAAATAAATAAATAAATCATTGTTCATTTCACTTAATTTCCTTGTTTGGACGACTAGGAACCCAAAAAAGAGCTTTTATACCCGCGAGGTGTGCGTCCGTCTAAGTACATAAAACAAGTTATTAACTTGAAAACTATATTTTCCCGACAATATGCCTCACAGGGACTTTGGACCGATCTACCCCCCCCCTCCTCTTCGTCTCCATCACTGAGCTTTAATTAACACAACAAGGATTCAGTGTCCTCTGACAACATCACCCAGAGGAAAACTACAAACTCATTAAATCTCTCAAAAAAACAAAACCCAAAATGAAATTAAGCCAAACTGTTTATAGTTTGGGGAAATATGTGAAATGAGAACTACGCCAGGGTCAAACTGTATTTGCAGCTAATTACTTGGCATTTGTTTTTAACCTGTTTTGGAGGGAAACCAGACGGGGAGGAATTGGCCACATATGGATATCAAATAAAAGAGTTTGGAAGTATGAATTCAGTGGGAATCATCCTATTAGTATCTAATCAAACGCTAAATACCTTCCTTTTTTTAAATCAGGGAAGCAACTGGGTTTGGTTTTGATTAAATGCCCTTTTTGAAAAGAGATGCTTTCATAAATTGTGTACGATTTGGGACAAACTATGAGCCTTGCCGATTGTGGGGTGAGATATTTAAGATTCGAGAGCTTTGGGGTCTCCGTGCACTCCGGGTCGGTTTGAGACTCGGCCTTTAGAGCATGCAAATCAACAGAAACAAACCAAAAAGAAACTGTGGACACAGAGAGGACGAATAAAAATGAGTAAGGACAGATGGGTGGATAAATGACGGATGAATGGACCGACGATGGACAGACGGATGAGACAATAATTCAAGACGGCGGCTGTAATCCAAGATCCATCCGTTATCTGTCGGATCGATAAAACTGGTCAGTCATCTGATCAACCAGCAGACTCTTCAAAAGGCGTCCGCGGTGTGAAACCACAAACCGATCACGCCGCTGGTATTGGTTTGTGAGAGCATCAACGATCATCTGTGGAGAAAGCAGCATCACTCCGAAGAAACCCCGGCTGGAGGAGCTTTTTTACTCAGAAACAATACGCTCACCGGGAAGATCAAAGAACCACCTTCAGATGCTAAACCCAGCTCTAAACTTTTTATGCGGGGTAAACTCGACGGTTTCTTTAAAAGAAAAAAAAAAAAACCTTCGTTTTGTTCTCAGAAGGAAGAAGAAAGACGGGGAGAGAGAGAGAGAGAGAGAGGGACGTGGCGAGCGCCGGCGCAGACAGGTGAGAGATGTTAGAGAGACGATCAAACGGGGAGAGAGATCAGACAACATATGTTAGTAGTCACATCAGAGGACTCTGCAGCAACGCACCTCCACTGTTAAAGCACAGCCGGGTCCTTATGGTGACCTCTAACACACACACACACACACACACACACACACACACACACACACACACACAACCCCAGCGGGCCAAGACAGCTGCATAAAAAGCTCGACTCAAAAAACTCTTCAGCTGCAGCCTCAGGCTGTGTGAGTGTGTGTGTACATGTTACCGTGTGTGTGTGTACATGTTACCGTGTGTGTGTGTGTGTGTGTGTACATGTTACCGTGTGTGTGTGTGTACATGTTACCGTGTGTGTGTGTGTGTGTGTCTACATGTTACCGTGTGTGTGTGTGTGTGTGTGGGATGAGATGACATCATTCAGACTAGTTAAGATCAAACTCATTTTGTCGACCGTGCAGAGCCGTATTTAACACCACATGCAGAACAGAACTGCACTAGACTGGGAACTGGAAAACCAGTGAAACCAGTGTAAACTCCTGGTTTCCACGGTCACCAGTGTACTCTTCATCAGTAGTGTCGCTCTCTGTTTGTCACCGTCTTCCTCATCCGGCCCACATTCATCCATGCACCCTCATCCTCATCATCCTCACACCATTAGGAACACTATCATCTTCATCACCAGCGTGGCGTCCTGACTTACCTGAGCATCGTCCCAAACAGAGGAAGAGGAGGAGACAGTGACATTCACACAAAGAGAGGAGAGAGATGTCGAAGGAAAACAGGAAGTGAGGCGCGGTCAGGACAGGAAGTCACCTCCTGGCGTCTGGGCGGCGGCTCGCACGACTCAAGGGAGTTTTTAAATGTCCTTATATGGGCACAAGCTGTGTTCAGTGTGTCAGACTTACGGCTCTGGGTTTGAACGGCGGCTGCACCTCCTTGTTCTCCAGCTTCTCCCAGTCCATGTAGCGGAAGAAGCTGTGCTCGCGGATGTCCCGCTCGCCCTCCGGACCGCAGCCCAGTCGCTTGGCCGGATGCTTCGTCATCAGCTGGACGGACAGAGGAGACGAGAAGTTACTTCCTGTTTACCTTCAGTCCCACTTTTCTTACTTCACCATGAACTTCATTTCCATTACAACCTCTCCTTAGATGTGGACGCTAAACCATCAGTATAAAGCTGATTTCATATCTCAGAAACAAACGTTTTAAATAAACACATGGTTTATGAATTAAATACTTGACAAATGAAATGTACGGAATATTTTCTCATTTAACTTTATTGCAAAAGTGAATGTAAAGTGAAATTATAAAGAAAAAAAGAATCCATATTTCCATGAAAACGTTTTGTTAATCACATTGAAATGAGTGGAAATAAAAACCACAATCTTGGAAATGATAGTAAGCATGTGTTTGTTGTTATCAGCCAAGGAGGTTATATAGATGTTTATTATCACACTGAATTATCAGCCAGTCCTTCCATCACCTCCTTTATTTTTTACCACCTCCATCTTTCCTTCACCGTCTTTACATCCTGATACGGAAGCCAACATCTCTCCATCTGTCTATCACGGTGACACAAAACAAAAGCACAGCCGGGGCTGATGGGAAAGTCGGGCAGGTAGACCTACAGACTAACAGGAATATCACTGAATAATAAGAGAAAACAGGACTTCAATCATTTCCCTTCACCGCTGATCATGATGTCTTCTCTCGTCGTATTTACATACACTGGAGGCATGATCCCGAACTACAAGACAGGTCTGCATCTGATCTACACTCAACAGTGTGCAGCGGCTGTGGCCCCAATTTCCCCTCTGGCATCATTAAACTTTCATCTCATTTATTTCTGTCTCTGTTCTCCGTCCTCCGCGTTTCTGTCTCTGATTCCCTCTTTCATTTCATCTCCCTGTATAAATACACCGCATTACTATTGTTTTTTAATTCCATACCTTTAAACAATCCTTTATTCTACCTTCTGTCGTCTCAGACGCCTCATTCTGAGGAGTAAATACCAGCAAACCA
Source organism: Chelidonichthys spinosus (assembly GCA_029853015.1). Lineage (NCBI taxonomy): Eukaryota > Metazoa > Chordata > Actinopteri > Perciformes > Triglidae > Chelidonichthys > Chelidonichthys spinosus. The sequence goes on along the minus strand of CM056839.1, from coordinate 17,738,750 downwards.
CCTGCAGATACGTGAGGAACTCACTGTTTTCCTGGTTACCAGAGGAGCTTTCCAGAGGCATAATTAAGGACCGTTTACGATGTCTGTCCACAGAAAAGCTTAAGAACAGCATCGAGGCGAGTGACGTCAGAGAGTGAGTGTGTGTGTGTGTGTGTGTGTGTGTAGGTGGGTGGTGCCTCCCTCAGGAGAAGCAGTCATAACTCATTACATTAAAACTAAAATAACATTTTCCACGGGTCAGTCAACCTTACACTGAACGAACACACACACACACACACACACATACTCATCCACACAAACACACACCTAAATTAGAGAGCAAAGCTTTTCATGGCTTGAATTAGAACCAATAATG
>CM056839.1:17685895-17733395 GCA_029853015.1 Chelidonichthys spinosus | reverse complement strand
GGTTATAGATGCAGTGCATTGTGGGTCAGAGGTCACCTGTAGATGATGCCCTTTAGATGCAGGAAGAACAGACCGATGGCGATCTCCGCAGCGTAGAATCTACACGGAGAAACAAAAACAGTAATTAGAACGAGTCTGAGGGGGGGAAAGGACAAAAGGCAGACGGATCATTTGTGTGCCGGCGTGCGCGCTCGTCGGCGCTAAAAGGTCAGCGCTGTCTCTTCGAGGCCGGAGAGCAGCTGATAAGATCAACAGGAGGAGTCTGGACACGCCAACCACGCAGGCGGCCGCGTTGGCGAGGGCGTCCGCAATCAGTGTCGGGTTTTGTAAAGTGCACCCGAAAGAGGCGTGGAGATCAGAGCCCCGTCGGATGTGTTATCCGCCATCGCCGCGGCGACCAGATGGGCATCGCCGCAGCCTTTAGATGCTTACACTTGCAGAGCAGATAACACAAAAGGCATGGAGACAGAAGTTCAAGGCATCATCACCGTCCGCTGAGCAGAATCTCCCGACTGTTGTCTAATAAATAAATTAAACAGAGCAGAACAAGTCGATGGCCTCGGATAAAAGAGTTCCTCGCGCCGCTCCACTTGCCCTTCAGCAGTCGAAACCTCCTGCCAGAGGGAAGAAACTCTAATTCCCCTATAAAGCAGATGAAGGGCAAACTCCTCCACGGCTCTCGCTTTCCCCCCACCGACTTGTCAAATGTGTCAGCCCGCTGGTTTGACTCGACGCCAGTGATCTCGCCAGCCACCTTAATTATATTCTGCACTTTTTGTGTGTGTGTGGAGGTATTCTACCGCACACCGCCGGATTACTTTCATTCCTTTTGAAGTTTCCGTCGGAGCGGCGACGTGCATCGGGGCGAACAACATATTTCACCCCGCGGGGGTTTTGCCCGGCCGCTCATCCATCACCTGAGCCTGTCAAACTGCTGATGGCTCACTCAATGAGATTTAAAAAAAAACCCACACACACAAACACGGGATTAAGATGTTTGTGTTGCGATAGCGCGAGGATGTGTGTTCGCCTTTGTGTGTGTACTCACACAGCATGGGGCTCTTTGAACTTGCCGACCTGCTGGATCTGATACATGAGATCTCCTCCGTTGATGTACTCCATGACGAAATACAAGCGGTCCTACCAGGGAGAGAGAGGGAGGTTTAAAAGCAGGTCAGAGGTCACAGAGGAATGGGATGACACAGACGTAGATAGAGAACGATGGCTCAAATTAAGGAACGATATAGAAGAAAAATGACATTGGCTGTGAAAGTCGGAGGAACAGATGATGGAGGAAGATGGATTGAGAAAGGTGACCGGGTTGTCTTCAACACGGCAACGTCAATTTAAGAGCTAATTCTTCTCCATTACCTCCAGAAACGGCCAATAAGCTACAGGATGTGAGGGAGAGTGTGTGTTGGGTAGGGGTGGGTAAAAATATTGATACGACAATATATCGCGATACTTTGCCGTCCAATACAATATCGATTTATCCTTTTTCCTTTTATTTTCAATATTTATTCCAGTGAACTTCATGGGAATTAATAAAATGGTCAATTTGTCCTCTGATCAATATCATCTGATACAGGAACTTGTGTTAACATCTTTATTTATATCGCAATATCGTGATATCGTGATATGTATCGTATCGTAACCAAAGTATCGTGATACGACCGCATACTTACACGGCCTCAAAAAGACATACGAACAGTTATTTATGTGATATGTTTGTCTAGTGTGTGTGTGATTAAAACATAGCATGTATGTGTGTATGCATGAGTGTTATAATTGCCTTTAAATGTGTGTGTGTGTGTGTGTGTGTTATAACTGCCTGCCATATATGTGAAAGCCCTCCTCTGATCACAGAATTAGTGTTGAGGCGGATTAACACTCACTTTTGTGTGTGTGTGTGTGTGTGTGTGTGTGGGTCAGGTTATCCGTCTAGCCTTTAACCATAACCTCCGATTGATTCACAAACACATAACGTCGGCCGATCAATGAAAACACGCGCACACAAACGAGTGTGTTTAGCATGTGCATGTAAATGAGGCGGCGAGGCCGGAGAGCTATATTTACTCCTCTGTTGACTCATCTTCAGTGGAACATGGATTATGCGTCAGAAGACGAGCGTGAATCAAATATGAATCCCGGCTCGGCGTTCCAGCTGTGAGCCGGTGACAGCCGGCAGGGTGGCTGCTGTTCAGAGCACAGCGCTCAGCAGCGGGACGCCTCGCCGCCGCTGTCTGAACATCCGATGCGATGTGAAGGTGTAGCGGGCTGCGGAGGGCGTCGGCGTGTCGGCTCGCAAAGAATGACGGAAATTTTCTTTTTTTGGGGGGGAGTTCCAGTCGCTCTGTGTTTATGTTATATTGTATAAACAAGTTTCAATCAGCAAGATGTGCAAGTCGGGCTGGGATGATGTGATTAAAAAACACTTGTGATGAAAATATCGGAAAAAAAATATCGTCAGTAGCGGATACAAAAATATATTTTTTTTATGTATCCTTTATTTATCCAGAGAGACCTTATGATTTACCTTCATCTAAATTATTTGACCATTTTTCACAAAAAAAATGACCCAATAAAAATACACTGTTGCCGTGGTTCCATTAGTTGTTGCCATTTGAGGAGTTTCAAGTATATTTTGATGATTATCGAAATATAATATCGTGCATCGCAATTATTTTGGGGAAGATAATCGTGACTTGAATTTATCATATCGTCCCGTGCCGAAATGCAAGTATATAGAGTTTGTTAGATTCTGTGTCTACAGCTATTATGTTTAACTAAACCAACCATCTGTAGCATTAAATATAATTCACAGATAATCAACCTACTCCTGGAAAGAAAGTGCTGAACTATATCGAGACAACAGGCAGTAACAGTGGTTAAATAAGACATGGAAGTATATCAGAGGACATCATACAGCTCCTCGCCGGGTCCACCTACCATGCTCTGGAAGGTGGAGTGCAGCTGCGTTAAGAACGGCGGCTTCCCAGCCAACGCCAGCACCCTCTTCTCCACCATGGTGCATTCCACGTCATCGTCCTGGATCACCACGTCCTTCTTCAGGATCTTTATGGCGTACAGCTCCTCTGTCGTTTTACGCTCTGCCAGCATCACCTAGAGACAGGAGGGGAGGGACGGGGACGAGACCAGACGGAGAAATATATGAGGACGAATTAATTCATCAATATTCAAAAATCTTTAGGGAACATCACCTTGGAAAAAGAGGGGGAAAAAAACGAGAGGAGAAAGGGAGGGAGGCAGAGAGATGGAGAGGGGAGAGATAGGGAAGGCACTCTAAAGGGCAGGGATAAAGGAGAGCAGTGATAAAGGGAAGCTTCTCTGACTGTTTTGGGTTAGACAGTCAAAGAAGGACTAAAAAAGGGAGCGAGGAGAGGAGGGAAGGAGAATGGAAACTGATTCATCATCTTTGTGGATGTCATCTGTGTGGAAGGGGGGACGGGAGGAAAGGGGAGGAAAAAGGCTGGATATGGTGTGATCGCATGTCGAATAAAATCAGCAATTTGAGACTGCAGGATGTGAATGTTGATGCCTAAACGGCTGGTAGGTGGTAGATATGGCCTGCCACATGTTGGAGCACTTCCTCTTCAGTGGGATCATTTATGGAGAATGTTTAATAACATACACATTCTGTGATTCTGGTCTGAAATCTTCGGTTTTTTATATTTGATACCATTTTTTATGCCCTTCGTGAACAAAAAGGGGGGGAAAAAAGCCTTTTTCTTTGGGGGGGCACACCATGTCAGTGGATGGAGATAAAGGAAGGTTTGGCGGGTGACGAGAGCGGGATTATATATATATATATAAAAAAAAAAAAACAGGAGGGGAGGGGGGAAGTGAGGAAGTGAAGGGCAGGAGGAATGACAGAGACGGAGATCAGCAGCAGTCAAGCAATCCAGAATCCTATTTGTTTTAATTATGATGTCTGGGAGAACATCTGCTCGCCGTTACACCAGAGAGACAGACAGACAGACAGACTCCATGTGTGGTGGTCTGACATATAATCCGTGGCTGCCGATTCTTGTGGAGGTCGACCAGACGGATGCCAAGCATGCAGCGGTTGTGAGATGCCTCGTGTGTGTGTGTGTGTGTGTGTGTGTGTGTTCAGCAGTCTTGTAGCCAAGGTCACACTCACGCTGCTTACATCCTCACTAACAGAGAAAGTAAACGTTTCTGTCTTGTCTTCCTCTCTCAGGTCTCTAGTTTATCGTTTTTTTTTCTTCTGCTCTCTGAGTTTCTCCCGTTTCTCGTTCCTGGAGAAGCCGGCAGCTGCTGCACATAGCCGGGAAAATGTAGGTCGAGTCTCATAAAAGTTGCAGCAGGCTTGTGACCAGGTCATAACAGTATGGGGGGGATTATATCTGTATGTGGTTTATGACTGCTGGCTGTAATATTACTGGGAAAGGACCTTTTGAAACTAGCTGTTCTGTGAAGCACTTTTAATTACCGTACTGTACGAAAGGGGCACTACTAATAAAGTTGCCTAACTGTCAACAAGAAAGCTGAAAAGTGTCGTACCATTTCTTAAAAGTATACATGCTCGGTGCAAAGAAAATAAAGATAAGAAGTCAGATGCATCATACATTTTTGACTTTAAGAAACCAGATTAAATCATCTATTATTTTTTTTGTACTTGACAATGAGCCAAAACTTTTCACAGGAAAGTTGCAAATAAATTGAAACGACTTCCTCCCGTCCTCTTCCTATCTCTCTACAACTCAATAAAGTACCTTTTATTTTATATCTTAAATAAGGCAGCGAACGGGCAAGAAGAACGTGGAGGAGGAAACGACGGAGCTTCACATTACGAGGCCAGCAGGCTGCGTTTGTAGTCCTCCACGAGGCTAATTGAGTTTTGGACCTCGACAAAAGGATCTTTCAATCAGTCGCGTTTCACATTAAAACACTTTGCCCTTCACATTTATTATGTTAATTTGAAGTGTGTGAACCTGGTGACTTGAAAGTTGGGCTCGAGTTTGATTGATTTCCAGATGTGCTTAATGCACCGCTCCTCTGAGGAACCAGATCTTGGAAAGACCACGTTGTGGAGAAGAAAACTACAAGTCTGCACACACAGATCACAGAGGAGAACCACGGCCGTCTCATCCTTTGCTGTCGACGAATGTCATCTTAACGATGTAAATGAAAAACGCTCATTATTCCTCCCCAAACCTCCAAGTACAATAAGAGTGACCTCATATCCACTTTCCCCCCTCAGAGATCTGAAACGTAGCAGCTCATATACATATTCAGGTATGATAATGTGGAGGGGTTACTGGGTTTGGGATACTACAGGGAGAGCAGCACAGATGGACAAAGACACGCATACATGTGTGTGTGTGTGTGTGTGTGTGTGTGCGTGTGTGTGTGTGTGTGTGTGGCTACAGATAACAAATGTACATTACAATCTTCAGCATTAAAGTTCTGATATCTGTTGAAGTTGGATCTATGCTGGTATCCTTTGACAGTGTGTGTGTGTGTGTGTGTGTGTGTGTGTGTGTGTGTCCCATATGGTGACAGTGTGACTCTATGTAAATGTAAACTCTGTAAAGTTGAAACAGAGAGGAAGGACACCATCTGGCCCAAACTCGTTTTTTTTAGGCCACCACAAGGACGAGACCAGAACAAGAGGAGGAACGTAAAAACCAGAGGGTTTCATCCCAAAATCAAAAGGATGTAGCTCTCTGGTAACCATGGTGACGCATTTACGAAGACAAGCACAATCTCATGGAGGTTCAGCCTCTCATCCAAGGTCCCTTTTTGTTCATTTGTAAACTGGTAATTGTTTGTAATTATTGGTGACGCCCTTTTTTTTTAATCCAAGAAAGTAGTTCAGGGTGACGTGAGAGAAAAAGTAGTCCCCTGGATATGAACTGTCAAATGTCGTAAATGATGCCACCGTGTTTTCTCTGCTGACCTTGCGGAGTGAATTTACCCGGAGAAAACAAATGAATCCGCACTCCGCTGCACAACACGCTACTGCACGGTACCGCTCTGTGTTTGTGTTATTGTGAGCTCTCATACATCACACAGCTCATACACAGTCTGTGTAGCTCCACAGATAGGGGACCTCGTCGGGATATAAAGGATGTTTAACATTTCTTTACATTACACAATAGGATGAGACGCAGCAGGTTAGTCACTGCCACAAGGCCATGTGGATTAAATCTCCTGAAAGGGTTTCAATTATTAACTATTCATCAACATTAAATATACATGATTAAATCAAATCAATTAAAATTGCTGTTTTCCTTTGGTACGCTTTCTTGCACCACGCACACCTTTTTCTAGCGCTTTTTAGACGTGCATAAAAGTTTACAGTGTTCAACTTTACTTTCTAGCATGAGGCCAGTCAGTGACCCAACCCCCCCCCCCCCGGGTTCAGCTTTGATCACCCGGTTGCAGCCGGTCAATAAAAACCACCAGAGTCAGTTTAATCCAACACAACACAATACTCACATCCTGAATAGATGCAGCTTCGTGTGTGTGTGTGTGTGTGTGTGTGTGTGATGTAAGCATGTGCACAGAGAACCGTTAGCAGCAGCTCCGTGGTGCAGACGTCCTCAGACACTGAGGCAGAAAGAGCAGCGATGAAGCTACCAGCCTCCCACACAACCTCAGGAGCCATTAAAGTGACGCGCGCACACACACACACACACACACACACACACACACGATACACATGTGTGCTGTCTTCCTAAATACTCTAAGACTGTATTAGCAAAATGTGTGTGTGTGTGTGTACATAAAAGGCCTAAATAGGGAGTGTGTGTTCATGTATGTGTGTTCATGTGTGTGTGTGTGTGTGTGTCTGGTATTCCAGTAATGATCGACCTCGACTCAGTCTCTCCACACTGACATCCACTCCACTGCATCAGTGTAGCTTTAGACGCCCGTTACCATGGAAACAAGTCCTCTCTCTGTCGTTTCCTCCCCTCTCTCCCTCTCTCTCTCTACCTCTCTCTACCTCTCTCTCTCTCCACCCCTGCTGCTCTGCCTGTCATTTGCCCAATTTTCTCTCCCGCCACATCTCCCCATTCTGTTTCTCGCCTTGATTTTCATTCATTCACGTCAGTCTTCCCTCTCCAAGCCCCCCTCCTCCTCCTCCTCCTCCTCCTCCTCTCTCACTCTCCCTCTTTTCATTCAGTCTGACATTTTTACCTCTCTCTCTATTCATTCATGTCAACCTCGCTGCCATGCTCTCACATCTCTCTCTCTCTCTCTACTTGTCACGTCATCGTCTTTGGTCCGCTTCCCTTCATCCATATCTGTCTACCTGGCCTCCATCTCCTTTAATTCTCTCCTTTACGTCCATGGTTTTTCACTCTAAGCTGTGTGGATAAAGGCAGCTCTGAAGCTACGTAAACCACATCCACGGATACCGTTGTTTTAACTGCATGTGACCTGTGAGCAGACATTGCTGTTTAACTCACACTACATTGAATTCAGGCCTTTTCTCAACTGATATTATATCTACTATAATATTTAACATTTTCCTTTGTCTTGTAGTCACGGTATCTGTTGGTCAGCTGACGTTAAAAAGGATTGCTTGATTAAAAACAACAAAGGAACCTCTTAAAGTTGTATTATTATGTTTGCAAAATTCTGGTGTCACACAGTAATGAGTCCTCTTTTATCTGCTGCAGAGTAACAATCCATCAGAACACATTTTCACCGCCGCCGCCGCCGCCGCCGCCGCCTCACCTTGCCAAAGCTGCCTTTGCCGAGCACCATCAGGAAGTTGAAGTCAGCCAGCTTCATGCGATCCTGGTTGCCGTTGGAGTCGAACCTGGACGCGGCGTTGGCCGACTTACCCTCTGAGTTCTTGCCCGGTCCGATCTTGGCTCTCTGGATGAGAGAGAGAGAGAGAGAGAGAGAGAGAGAGAGAGAGAGACTGAGCGACATTAGATGTCAAAGAGACGGCCGGCTGGGACTCCTAACTACCTCCTGGGATTAGAACCAGCATCCGAGGGGCCATTTCTAGCATTTTAACATCAAATAACACACATTTTTTTTCATAATTTGGAACACTATATGGTATAAACAACAGATAATAATAAAAGAAGAAGAAGAAGAAGAAGAAGAAGAAGAAGAAGAAGAAGAAGAAGAAGAAGAAGAAGTGATGATAACAAATATGGCTTCCCTGCGAGCCGCCACTCTATCCAATCAGGACTGTCACCACTCCTCTTGTCTCCACCCTTCCACCACTCAGAACGTTTTTAGTACCATTCCTCTTCCCCCTTTCTTTTCTCTAAATTATTTCTCCTTCAACTCCTACAACTAAATGAGGACAAAACTGAGATAATTGTTTTTGGTGCTAAAAAAGAAAGGTTTAAAGTAATTCAACACCTTCACTCTCTGTCCCTGAAAACCTCAACCAAAGCCAGAAATCTTGGGGTTATTATGGATTCTGATTTACATTTCGACAGTCACGTTAAATCAGTAACAAAATCAGCCTACTATCACCTAAAAAATGTAGCAAGACTTAGAGGGCTCATGTCAGCTCAAGACTTAGAAAAACTTGTACATGCCTTTATTACTAGTAGGCTAGACTACTGTAATGGTCTCCTTGCAGGTCTTCCGAAAAAAACTGTCAGGCAGCTACAGCTTGTTCAGAACGCTGCTGCTAGAGTTCTTACAAAGACCAAAAAATGTGAGCACATTACACCAATTCTTAAATCCTTACATTGGCTCCCTGTATGTCAGAGGATTGATTTCAAAATCCTCCTGCTCACATATAAATCACTACATGGTCTAGGACCGAAGTATATCACTGATATGCTCCCACTACATAAGCCCTCTAGACCACTAAGATCTTCTGAGACCAATCTGTTAGTGATTCCCAGAGTAAACAACAATCACGGGAGAGCATCATTTAGTCACTATGCAACAAATGGCTGGAATAAACTTCCTGAAGATGTAAGACTTGCCCCAACTCTGACCACTTTTAAAACTAGACTGAAAACTTTTATGTTCACCATAGCTTTCTGCTAAATCTTTTAATGTCTGCACTGTTTTTAATTATTGCAAATATGTTTTTATTCTATTTTCTTTCTGTAATGCATTTTTAAAATTTTGATTATTTTCTTTTAATTCTTCTATTTTTCTTTTCTTTTTTCTTCTCACTTTGTTTTATGATGTGAAGCACTTTGAGTCTGCCTTGTGTATGAAATGTGCTATACAAATAAAGTTGCCTTGCCTTGCCTTGCCTTCATCTTTATGAATGTGACCCGTGTCTCCGACTCTCCATTTATTCATGTAAGTCTCTCATTTCCAAATCTCTCTCTCTCTCTCCCCCCGAGTTGGTTTGTCTGGGCCTCGACCTTGTCAGACTCCTCGCGTCTCCGTCTTAAGAAACGATTATCATCTTATGATCTAATCTAATTCTAATCTTATTCTCCACTTTGTTAAGCCACGCTTCGATCTAAAAACAATTTTAAGACATTAACAAAATGCCCGCTCACTCGGAGACGAGATGTGCAGGACGAGTGCGTCTTATCTGATCCTATCTGATCTTAAACTGCTGATCCGCACCGAGGCTCTCTGCACTTCTTCTGTCCCGAGCAGCCGTTTCTCCGCCGCCTCGTCTGGGAAACTCGTCAGAGTGAAGCATCCAAGTACTCTGTTTGTGTGTGTGTGTGTGTGTGTGTGATGCAACCCATACGGTTCCCGACTCATCAATGGATAAAAGGCTCTATCTGTCTCCATCTGTTCTGACACCACACACACTCACACACACACACACACACACAGAGCAGCAGAGCATGGTGAAGGCAACACTCTCAGCCTTCAGACATCACTGCTTCTCTCCCTCTCTCAGTCTATGTCCACATATGTTTCTGTGTTATAACACCCACATGAAGGGTATTTGTTGTGCTTTTGTGGATAAAGAATATTCATGTAGTTGGATGGAAATGTTGGAAAGGTGTAGCAACCGCTACTCATGTTCAAGTCTATATTTGTCCCCCAAATAACCGGAGCCTAATAAACACGACTACTTGAATTATTTTCTCATTTGGATCAAAACTTCATGTCAATAAAGCTTAATTTAAATGTGATTAAATTAAGACAGAGTAATGTGTCTTTAAATCTTTAAATAACTAAAGATTCCTAAATCCAGCTCTCTGTTCCTTCACTTCTTTTTGTTTGCGTTTTGTGTGTGTGTGTGTGTGTGTGTGTGTGTGTACAGCATGCATTATTTATCACTGTGACTGTCTGGTGTGTGTGCTGTGATTCTGGATGGGGTGAATGGAGGCTCGCAGGTCATGTTACTGAAGTGAAATCTCTCTCTTTGTCTTCCTTTTCTCTCTGAGGGCTTCACCCTAGAAGATGCCAGTGTGTGTGCGTGTGTGTGTGCGTGTGTGTGCGTGTGTGTGTGTGTGTGTGTGTGTGTGTGTGTGTGTGTGTGTGTGTAGCTGGCCCCTGGAGAATGTGTCTCAGTGAACGTCTGAGGACCGTGACCTTGAGGAGATGAAGGGAAAGAGAAACGGATAAAGAGAGAGGAACACACGAGGGGGGGCACTGTAGGTGAAAGAGGACAAAACAGATAAGTGAAGGATAGAAAGGGAGGCAAAATGAAGACGGGGGATGCAAAATGAAGACACGGGGGGAGAGAAAGGGAGGCAAATTGAAGACAGGTGATGCAAAATGAAGACAGGGGGGAGAGAAAGGGATGCTAAATGAAGACCCGGAGAGAAAAGTATGCAAAATGAAGATGGGGAGAGAAAGGGATGCAAAATGAAGATGGGGAGAGAAAGGGATGCAAAATGAAGACATGGGGAGAGAAAGGGAGGCAAAATGAAGACCCGGAGAGAAAGGGATGCCAAATAAAGATAGGGAGAGAAAGGGAGGCAAAATGAAGATCAGGAGAGAAAGGGATGCAAAATGAAGACCCGGAGAGAAAGGGATGCAAAATGAAGACCCAGAGAGAAAGGGATGCAAAATGAAGACATGGGGAGAGAAAGGGAGGCAAAATGAAGACCCGGACAGAAAGGGATGCAAAATGAAGACGGGGACAGAAAGGGAGGCAAAATGAAGACCCGGACAAAAAGGGATGCAAAATGAAGACCCGGACAGAAAGGGATGCAAAATGAAGACCAGGAGAGAAAGGGATGCAAAATGAAGATGGGGAGAGAAAGGGAGGCAAAATGAACTGTCTCCAGTTCCAGTCTATGCTAAGCTAACTAGGGCTAAAGCAGAGAAGCAGCTCCGCTCTGTGATCAACAAGTTTCAGAATGACTCTGATGTTTGGTAGCTTTGTGTCAGCAAGGAAGGAGGAGGTGAGAACCACACAGAGCGGGGGGGGGGGGGGGGGGGGGGGGGGGGGGGGGGTTATCCTCACCACTGCCAAATGTGTTAATGAGTGGACCTACTGGTCAGCCACACACACACACACACACACACACACACACACACGTCTGGACCTGCAGTGTGCCAGACCGGATGGTACTATAAGTGTGCCTGCCAACTGCTAACAGCTCTCCCAGAGAGGCTCTCACTCACACACACACACACACACACACACACACACACACACACACCTTCACAAGCATAACATACCAACACATTCAGACATATTTGTAAATGCTTCACACACCTCGAACTTCTGCCGTAGCTCCTCGTTGCCCTCCTCCCCCTCCGGAGCGACGGGGACGTTGAAGTACTCGCCTTCTTCCTGGGAGAGCAGCTTGAACCTAGAGAGAGAGAGAGAGAGATAGAGATAGAGAGAGAGAGAGAGAGAGAGAGAGAGAGAGAGAGAGAGAGAGAGAGAGAGAGAGAATATTTACAGTCAAATCAATTCCCAATTAGTTTATACAATTTAAGCGTTTAACTGCTTCCATTAGCCGGAGCGGCTTACTGTTAGTGCACCGATTTAAAGTCCCGAGGAATAATCAGCTGATTATTTAGTAATTCACTCTCCTTCATGGTGATCCGGCAAAGCCCTGAAGAATGTGAGGCCCCGAATCACAGCTGAGATGTTTATCATTTAACAAAAAAAAAAAAGAAATCAATGGAATATAATTTTTCCACATTGGTCTCATTACGACCGGCGGCGTCACCGCAGAATTCATGGTGAATAACTTTGTGCTGGGGCGTTTCATGATTTAGTGACTCAGCATTTTCCATTTATTTTTCTCAGGTTTCATTTCTGGGAAAAATGTGGATCCTGTTTTTATGGAAGTTAAACTTGGAGGGATGCACATGTGTTAATAATACATTCAGATATTATAATGTTATATTATTATACGTTTAATATTATGGGATGAGAGAGGGGTTATAGCGGATATGCCTCACTTATTAAAGGTTTATTTTGAAGTAACGTTGGAGAAGTTTAGCTCCACCCTGCTCTTCCTCCCGGCTGCTGATGCCTGCAGGTGTGAAGAGTCGGGGAAAACACAAACTCACACGGGTTCTCTTTGCTCTCAGAATCAGATCTTTAATGGCGTCCCTCCACCTCCACTATTCCACCTCAAACGCTGGCATCTCATCAAAAACCCTGACAGGGCAGCGTCAGCAAAACGAGAGGAAGATAGAGAGATATAGAGACTGAGGTAAGGAGAGAGAGAGAGAGAGAGGGTAGTGGAGAGATAAAGAAGCAGAGATAAAGAGACGGGGTAGAGATGCTTTGGCACCGAGTAGCACCAGAATAAAAAAAAAGAAGAAGAGCTCCAACTAAAGTTCCTCCAACGGTGCAGTAATGAACAAGGTCACCTTCACTCTGCCTCCTCCTCTACCTGTGCTGTCTCCCTGCCTCACGTCTCCCTCCCTCCCCCGTCTCCCTCCTTTCATCTCACCATCCATCCACTCCTAGTTTCTGGAGCTCCGAGATGCCGAAGGACAGCGATCCCATGAAGTCGTTGCGGCTGGTCAGGTCCCAGTCCCACACCTCCACCGACAGGCGGCGGTCCTTATCGTACTCCTTCAGGTGGCTGGGAGAGAGAGAGACACACATTCATCATCCCTTCAAACTATTTCCTCCAATCATCAGATTCACGTCATTTTATCGTAGAAACCTAGAAGCTGTCTGGAAGTCCGGCCTGTGTTTTATATTCATCCTCGACTCTTCTATCGGCTCATTTTTGTTTCCGATTCGTTTGGATAGGTGCAGAAAACAGTCTCTCAAATCGAACATCTGCACCCAGATGCCTGGAAATGCAAATCTCAGCCTCCTTCCAAGCAAAGCGTGATGAAGCTGATTAAGAATGTAATGGGAGCCAACTGCAGGAAGCCGCCCCCAGAAGCAAGGCTTTATGGATATAAGGAGCCAGATGTTTTTATCGGAGCGCCGGCGGTGACGAGAAACAACGTGAGGTTCTTAAAACAGTGACGGGTTGAAGGAAGAACAGAGAGAAAGACTAAACATGAAGCCTCACAATTTAAAGGTCTCGTTCCAGGTGGGGTTGAGGCAGCACTTGATGGTCTTGGTCTTCTGTTTGCTCTCGCTGCGCGGATCCGGGATCAGTTTGAGCTTCACGTAGGGGTCCGACAGACCGTTGGGATCCATAGGAACCAGATTCCTGCCCTCGCCGACTGGAAAGAGGGAGGGAGAAGGTGGAAAAAGAAAAAGAGAGTTTCAATTTGATTTCATGTAAGAATAAGGCACAATGACATTTTTTGATTGATCAAATTGGAAATGGTTAAAAAAAAGTACATAAGAAAAATTAGAAAAATAATATATAATAATATAATTGAATTTAATATAATAATAATAATAATAATAATAATAATAATAATAATAATAATAATAATGAAACACCTTTTACATTTAATCTGCAAGAGTTTTATTTTCTCAACTTTTCAAGGCAACGCCACCTGCTCTTCATATCTGTGGGGCTTAATTTACGAACGTCCTGCTCTGAAACCTCCAGGTCTGAAAAGTGAAGCTCCATCATCTCCAACAGCCAGAAGGGAACCTACTTCTCACTTGATTTATTATCTCAGCAAACACAGTAAACACCAGTTTATGGTCTTAATTGCTAATCTCACATCTTTTATGGCGCCATTTAGAGTAAAATAGACAATAAAGCAGGATACTCTTGGGGGGGGGGCGGAGCTACCTTGTGATTGACAGGTGGCTAACACAGCTAGTAGGCTTCCATGTTTACGACTTTAACCTTTTCACAGAGTGTTTTCAGTTCATTAAAGTTCATTTAACAGTTTTAGCGGTGAAGGCCAAGGCTTCAAACCTCTTCTTATATAAACTCCATGTCATGGAGCCATTTTCCTTAAAAGCCATAAGAGCAGCACAACGATCATTAATCACCACTCACTGCTATTTAGATTCCACTTCTGCACATTACATGCTGGGCTAATGGCTGAGCTGCTAACTCATCAATATGTATTCCAACCCTCTTTTTTTTTTTAGCAGGTTGCCAGGTGTTACTGTCACTCCTTATATGTACGTGTGAATATGACGAGTGCCCCCCCCCCCCCACCAGAGTTGTACTGGGGGTTAACGCCTCGAGGTTGCCAGATCTGTCTGTAATGACCGTGTAGACGGACCAAGGTTGCAAGTTCCAACACTAATCCTTCTTTTGTGGCCCGTGTGTGTTATTGGGCTGTAATTGCATTCCGGTGGCGTAACGTCCCACTGCGGTTGGGAGGCGTGTGTGTGTGTGTGTGTGTGTGTGTGTGTGTGTGTGTGCAGTTCTGTGTGTGTGTGTGTGCACAATTATTGTTGCTGGTCAAGTTGTGAGGTCACATCCAATTACAAGAAGCAGTGCTGCTGTGTCTTAGGCTGCTCGCTAGGGAAACACTCACACACGAACAAACAAACACACACACACACACACACACACACACACACACAGCACAAAGTACTTAGCTGGTATAACTCAATAACTCCGCTCTGTGACAGATAGAAGAATGGCGGAGGAGGCCACAGTAAGCCGTGGTGGGATGTGTGATGGAGGTTTTTAGGTTTGACCGACTCGCCGGTTCAAGTCCGGGGCTCAGGTCCGCTCCCCCCCCCCCTCGACATAAGTGACATTACTCATTTATGACCTTTTAAGGACGCTGCCTGGTGCCCAGAGATCCACCTGCAAGTGTAGAAACCTAAAACTACGTCTCTGGGTATCTCAAGTTTAGCGGGTCACTTACACGGAGAAAACGGTCACACTTGTAGTTTACTCTCTCTAAAAAAATATATAAATAAAATTTTAAAAAAGGAGCACGAGGAGGTGAATGAAGAGGAACCTTCATTTTGGTTTCTGATGGACCAAAAGTAGACGCAGCAACAGAGATTAGATTTACAGTAGATGACCATAAAATTATTCAGATTTATGTCCCAACGCTGATCCTTAGTGGCTAAAAAACAACACACTTTTTGCAATAATTTATGATTAACTATTGAGATGCAAAGCTCTCCGAGCTCCTGTGGAAAACCCATCCTCTAAAAACCCATGACCCGAAGGGAGAGCTTCCCGGCGAGCTCGCAGCGTGAGGAAAACCTCAACACGTCGGGAGAAATGAGGTTTCCTTGTTACGCTAAAGCTCCGAGAGGTTAACCACAGCGCAGACCCGCCGGCCGGCATTAAACCCTCAGCGGAGCAGCTCGATAAATATTAGATGACGCCTGTTAAAGTGACCATCAAATACTGGTGGAGCTATAAAGGAGGGTAGCACGCCAAACGGTCTCACAGGACACGTACAGTAAATAAGAGGGGTTGTGCATAAACACACAGGTGTGCATGCACGCTTTCATACAGTATGTGCTAATTGCAAAGAGCACGAATGTGTGTGTGTGTGTGAGAGAGATAACGCATGTATCTACAGGGAGGGCGAGTGGAGATGAGAGTGCAGTAGCAGCAGAATACTGGATGTGCACAGCAGCGTGGGTGTTGGCTGTGCACCTTTTTCACGAGTCTCCGAGTCCGAGTCCACATTCTCATGTTCTGTCCAACCGCTTCGTGCTTTTCTTATATATATATATATATATATATATATATATAAATATATATATACACGTGCTGCACAATTAGTTCCACATCATTTCATCTCCACAGTCATGCCCAGCACATTTACATGTTCAGCTTCTTTGTACGGGTGCCACCAAGCCCCCCCACGGGAGATGAGATGGATTAATGGGGCTAACTAGACAGATGTTGACCTGCTGTTCACTGCAGCGACTGTGTTCTTGCATGTGTTGCCAACAGGTTCGTTTTAGGTGTACCGGTACCTCGGGGACTGAATTTGTTTATGGCTCCGTCTAGTTGCCACGGTGACTAAACCCCACTTTCCCCCCTCCGTGGGTTCACACCTTAAGAATATGACGAGACAGTCTGCACGCTAACTCATCTGTTCTGTTTCTACAGCACGACATATTCAGTTGTGTTTAACCTGCCTGTTTATTTAGGATAAACTAGGTTTTTTGAGGAAATGTACCAACTAAATGCTGGCTTGGGGAGCCATGCTTGTATGAGGGCTACTAACTGATATTAAACCATTTCATGATTCAATCAAAAGCAGGATCAAAACCTTTATCTTGACTTTTGGGGAAAGCATACATCTCTGAGCCCCGACATTAGCCCCTGAATTTAAAAAAAGTCCACCGCTCTAACATTCCTTTCTCAATTTGAATAAAAGTCTTCTTACCAGGCTCTGGTGTGGGATCAGGGTCCTTTAAACATCAACTAAAAAAAAAAGCTGAGTCCACTATAAAGGTGTCCTGTGGTGTTGGCATGAATGTAAAGCGTTTGAGTTCACTTATGGACTTTTATGTCTTATATTCTTAAGGTCGTTCTGAATGCTTGATGTGTCTATTTTAGTGGACTTTCCATGAGAACAGCAGTCCGAAACACTACGAGTGCCTTCTAGGAGAGACTGAAAAAGTGCAGCGTTCTCCCCCATATTTAAACAATTATGGGTTCTCACCCCTTCTCTGTGTTTTTTCACCCTGCCTTTCAAAGCAGCTATAAAGCCATTAGGCAGAATGTGCAGTGCCAAAGGAAGGGGGCACCTTTCATGGCCCCAATCCCACGTCCCACTGCACCCCCCCCCCCCCCCCCCCCCTTCTGCTGGAGTGTCCTTGAGCTAGATACTGATTCTGCATCTCCACGGGCGCTGCTCTGCATCCGACCCTGAGCTCCAATCGGCCGGTGAAAGGGGAGGGAGGTCACTCAGAAGGGATCAATAAAGTGTCACTTTACACCCATGTCAATCGCTTTGATTAAATCCAGAGCGCCGGCGCATTTCTCCGTGCGGCGGCCATTTCTGCCAGCTGCTGCCGCGTTAAGCCGGAGAATAATTCCAAAAGTGGTTCTGGTGTTATTTTTTTTTTCTCCACCTCACTGCAATGAGGGAGGAAGCTTCTGGTGGCTCCACACTGACCCCTGTGGACAGAGAGGAGTACTACGCCTCTTATCATTGCCTGTCGAGCATCACCACCAGGGAAATGAGGGGAGGATTTTGTCACAGCTGGCTGCGATCAGGACGGTCACACAACATCTCTCTGCACAAGAAGAGCTGCTTTAACCTTCGCTGAGTCATCCTCTCTGGTCGAGACACGTCGAGATCTCAACGTGAATAAAGGATAAAATAAATAAATGTATGGGATATGCATCCATCGACCAGTAGATCAAAAAATGCTACTTCAAATGCAAAGTATTGAAAATACAATCCTAGCATGACAATAATATGAATGCACTCAGGGACAAAACTATACAAGACGAGAACATGAGCTGTCGGGTTCTACGGTTCCTCTCTGTTTTATTGTATGGCGTAGCACTTGTGAGGCCTTTACTGCCGTTATAAGTCGGCTCCCTTATCATCACCCACTGTAAATCCCAGCTAATGATCAGTCTGCGAGCGTGGGAACCAGGAAGAGAGAGGAGGAGAGAGAAGAACCCAGCAAGCGATCATGAGGGGGGGATGCTTTTTCATGCAGGAATGGGCTCATCCAAATATGTCTCTTTTCAGGACATTTAAAAACTATTTCAGTGGTCGGAGTGAGTGATTTTATTCATTTTTTTCATTGTATATTGGTCATATATGCCATGCAATCCCAGAGGAATCAAGCATGTCTTTTATTTTTGTTTTAGGAAGACATATTTCTACCTTTTCGTTAAAGTCAAGTTTCCTTTTAAGATATATTGAATTAGTCATTAATTTCCAGTGGTTAAGTAGCTAAAATAAATCAACTAGCAATGGTGTTGGAGCAGGTTTATGTAGACTGGGTAATCCCCACATTCACATTAAAATGACTCAGATTACAGCTATGTAATTAACTGTGTATTTTAATTTGATATGGTGGGGGTTACTCTCCCGCAGCCAGTGTATTCAGTGTAGGGAATCCTACTAATGTAGCACAAAAGCATCAATTTGTTTTAATTCCAGACGACACGGAATAAAAGAGAAGACTCATTTCAGTCAAAAGGTGATCCTATGATTGAGGCTCAGCTGTAATGAGTTGAAAGGGGCAGAGAAAACATAATGTAATCCTCTGCTGCCACCTGCAGGGAAGACAAGGCACTACAGTTTAACTAGAAAGTAGACGGTAACACCGCTCTCTATATAATCAATATTCATTTTTGTTACATTTAAAACAAATTTTTAGATAAAACATAAAGCAGTGCAGGAAACACTTTTTTGGGGCAATGAACAAAAAAATATTTTCACTGGTGGAAAAGAAAAAAAAAAACAGGAAGTGGTGTTAGGTTGTGTGTTTCAATGCAAACCATGATCTGTCAAGTCTGCCAGCAGAGGGAGAACGGTGACCGCTGTTGTCTGGGCAAGTGTGTCTGTGTGTGTGTGTGTGTGTGTGTGTGTGTGTGTGTGTGTGTGCGCTACACTTACTGGTGACAGTGAGTACGTTAGTCTTGACCTCAGCGGTGATCTGGAGGCGACCTCTCCTCTCAGTGTGGTCCGTCCCACACAGACTCGGCACGTTGGCCACACAGCGCTTATGGATGTTCATCATACAGTCTGGAAGGAAGACACACACACACACACACACACACACACACACACCCCTCAGAGGTATATAGAGCGATGAAAACTTAGAGTTGCTATGGTTACCGACTACATTAACACATAAATCAATGTCTAAAAAGCAAATAAGGAAACACCTTGGTACATCATGTTTGAAGGGACGCTCTGCTCTTATGGGATTTGTGTTTTCCCTGTTGAGTTGTTCAGTTTATATTCATGCATATTAATGATATTCTCTAATGTATGCCCTATCTTTGCCATTTGTTGACTGAATCGTCCAAATGTGTTGATTTATGTGGTTTGCGATGTTGCTAATGCTTTTAAATGCAGACCCCAGGGATGGGTCGAGCTAATGGGGATCCCAAAAAGCAGCTCGACTGAACATGTGCGTGGGTGTGTGTGTGGCGGGGAGGACGTACGGTCACATCGCATGCCCTGGTGGAGGAGGCCGTACAGCAGAGAGCCACAGTGGTCGCAGAAGGTCGGGCTGGAGTAGGTGTGGATCTTAAACTTGTGCTTCGCCCTCGGGTCCTGGAAGGGAGGAGAGGCGGCAATTCAGTCAGCAAGTTGGTGAGAAACGAAGTGAGTGAGAGAAAGAACGCAGGGGGATTGTCTTATTAATCATTAAAATCTACCATCCGTCACATTTCCTGTCTTCTTCTCAGTCAGATCAGATGGAAGGAAGCGTGGCGGAGGGTGATGATGAAATCCTGTCTGGTGGGTTGACTGTGTGCCATCTGTGCATCTATGTGTGTGTGTGTGTGTGTGTGTGTGTGTGTGTGTGTGTGTGGTGAATTGTTTCTGTTTTAAGCTGATTATTCACTTGATTGAGATTGAGAAGAGGAAATTCAGGTACCGATTCCTCTTTTATGAAGACTTGGAACGAAGGCGTAACCAGGTCAGGCTATTTCTGTCTGGTGTGTGTGTGTGTGTGTGTGTGTGTGTGTGTGGGACACCTGCAACCATGGCTCGGTAGGCAGTTTCAGTGGTTAAAACACACACACACACACACATCCAGCAACCTGAACCCAGCGGCGGTGACAACATCCACCACCTGAGTGGATCCAGGTTGAGCCGTGAAGAGGCTTCGATGTGGGAGTTTAAATATTTCTGCCGAGGGGATCCAAACATGCAATTCACTAATGATGCTGATCTTAATGGTGCAAACATGTTCAGGTAGCGTCCTCACGTCGTTGGTGTGTGCAGACAGATTCCTTTGACGTGTGCTTGTTTGTGTCTTTTCACCTCGTGAGCCAGAAAAATGAGGCGATTGATTTCTTCCGTTCCTGCTCACCTGTCCTGGAAATGAAGCCCATGAATAATACCCAGCTTCCCCTACGGTGTCTTCACAAGTGTGTGTGCTTATTAAGTCTGATTGATTGTGCGTCTGACTGTGATCGCCCTGTGCGTAGGAGTGTGCGTTTCTATGCACCACTGTGTGTGTGTGTGTGTCTCTGAAGGACGGGACCACCTCCGGCTTGTTTTTTTGTTCTTCTGAGAAACAAGAGAACATTGTGCTGCTGCAGCGACGGGAAGCAGCAGACGAGAGCCGCCACTAGATTCTTAACGAACACCGATGATTAAAAGAATCCACGTTGAAAATTTAAGACTTGATCAGAAAACAAAGGCAGTAAAAGCAGTAGAAAGAAAATGATTGTTATTAGACCACCTGTGACCCCCCTTATGAAAAGGTTCTGCCCTCAAGAAATGAAGAATGTTAGTCTTGATCATCTCTGTTGAAAAGACCAAGTCGTTTCCATCTATAATTAAATCCTAAAAACGTCTCAAACCAAGTGAACAAATGTCGTAAGGAGAGCTTTAATCAGCTTTGACTTGTTTCAGGACTTTTTTAGACACGCGTGTCTCCTAGAAGAAGACAGTTTAAACTTTATTTTAAACACACAAAACAAATAAAAAGTAAAAAATATTCTCCGATTCTTTCACTGGTTTTAAAAGCAGACGACATTGAAACTGAAGTGAAAAGTTGTTCTTGTTTTAATTCTGGATTCCCTTGTTAGTTGTTCATTTATCTTTAGATGAAAAATTAGATGTTTACATCAAATCTCTGTCTTTTATAAAATTATTTAAAATTCTTGAATTCTCAATCTGCACTCCGGGGCTGTAACAAACAATATCATAAAAAATAATATAAGCATAAGATGCTTTATTGTCTATTCTACTCTAAATGGACATCAAACTGTATTAAAGAAGAATTAGCGATAACGAACATTAACTCCACCATTAATCAAGAAAGAAATCATCTCTCGTTTCTTTCAGGACTTCTATATGAAACCAGAGAAGTCGCCCCCTTCTGGCCATTTGAAATATTGCCAGTTTACAGCACTGAGACCTTGAAAAGAGTTGCACTAATTAAAATTCTGACTGTGAGGATTGAGTAATTGATCTGGGTTTCCCGAGAGTTAATTATTCATCCCAAGGGGGACATGAATGTCTGTACCACATATTTATGGCAGTCCATCCAATAGTTGAGGTCGACAGTAGAACAAACACGCTGGCGATGGGGGGCGGAGCTAAGAGCCGGCGACCGCCAAAGTCAGCAGGATTTATCTTCTGATGGCCATAAATGCCAAAATCTCACAACAATGCATCCAGTAGTTATTGATATATTTCTGGCTGGATTAAAGCCACGATGCTGACACGGCTAAAAAAAAAAAACACGCCAGCCACGGTCACGGGGTCATCAGTAAATCTGCCTTGAAGCGGAGAGATTGAATATGAATCAGACCTTCCATACAGGGTGATCAATACACATATAGACGAGTCCAGGGACGTCCTCTGTGTGATTCAGCAGCTGGAAACGCCACAGGTTCCTTTTGAATTCTAAACAATGTGACGTCTGAGAGGTGCTGCTTATAGGCTTTGTAGTGTTTTATTACTTCCCACTAGGGCCCGTGTGCACTTGACATTTTCCTGTTTCTCCTGCCTGCTTGTTGCCAACTTTTTCACACAGTTTGGTCCCCGTGTTTGTTTCTCTCGGCGAGACGCCGCTAATTAAAAGCAGATGGCGTGGTGGCGCTCGGACCGGCGCCGCCGTATGTTGTGTTGCTGGGTGTTCAAACCGGAAAGGCCGTTCGTAACATCAGCACACGGTGCCAAAGCTGCTATTAGTCAGTGTGCACACACACACACACACACACACTGTTTTGACAGTTTTCTCTCACTCGCTCATTTCTTTTGTTTTGGTTTAAATGCACTGCTGTCTATCATTTTCCCTGCGAACAACATCAGTCAACTCCCCTCACACACACACACACACACACACACACACACCCTGTCATGTCATTCATAACGCTGTGTGTGGCAGACAGACAGGCAGGTTCACAGCAGACAACAGAGAGTCACTGACAAAAAAACTATTTGGATTTTTTTTCTCATATTGATTTTTTTGTCTTCAGTCCGCTCGCTCTTCTCGAGTTGATCCTCGCTGACTTTCTGACAACCATCATCTTCTGTACGGAGTGAGAATCTCTGCTCGGTTCTGATTATTTGTCTTTTGTGAAAGTAAATGAGGCGACACACAATTACGTACCATTTGAACACAGTGTTCTGGCCTGCACTTCATATTCTACATCCTTCAGAAAACACATTTGTTTCCTACAAATCTCTGCAAAAATGACACCGTAATCACATGTTTTCCAATAAAAATGACAAAAAATGTATCATTTTAATTAAATATCATTAAAATGATCACGATTAGTTGTATTTTAAATGGTTCAGCCCTAACGTTCCAGTGTCTATTTAGCTCCCTTCATGCTGTCTGATGATATGAAACACATTTACTAAATAATGACTGCAGAAAAATGAAACTATGCCACTTCATCAGAGTGTTGCTTTGCTAAAAAAGACACAAAAAAGGACACAAAGCACTTTGAGTAACAACCAGGCACTTCTTTTGAAGTCTCGCTGTACATTTAAGTGTTTTTTTTTAAAGCTTTTATCTAAATGATATGTCTGTAATGTGATAAAATGCTCGTGTTCTTCCCAAATTTATATAAAAATCTGCATTTCATGGTTAAATATGTCTCAACGTGCCGTCATTTTAAATAATCCTGCAAGGTTCTGAGACGGCTGACCACTTGGGACGTATACGTCATTCAATAAAAAAGAAAATAACGCCCTCTAATCACACCGCCTCCTCTCCTCTCCCCACAGCATACATTTATCGGTTTTTAGCCCACTTAGCATTAGCATTCCTCAAAACAATGCAGTGCGTGGACTCAGGCTCAGACCTGGATGTGGAGCTCCACTTTTAAAGCACATCTGAGTCTTCCCACCCACTCTGATTCACTGGCAGACCCACATTACACAACAATGTAATATCAGCGAGGCTGCAGGAGCTGCCTTCGCTGTGATCAATAAAACAAATGCAGTGCCATTGTGTTTATCCCCCTTCAGGCTCCTAATTCTTCCTCTGGGAGCGGCTAAGTGTTTCTGTGTGAGAGGCTATTAGTCGAAAGGATTTCTTGTTGATTGGGGGGAGATATGCAAAACAATCGCTGCTGTAAAAAAAGGGGATTAATTACATCACAAGAGCAGTGGAGAGTGAATGGAGAAACAAACAGGAGAAAAGGAGGGAAGAGGAGGTGGTTTTCATCATCACACCCTGAATCCTCTCCTTCCTCCATATGCTAATCACAACCTCTCCGTCTCTCCTCTCTCAGCATGCTTTAGAACCATCTGGTCCACACATACTGTTACAAATATCATCATATCTGAAAATGCAAGTACTACTCTAATTATGTCCTATAGCAAAAAAAAAAATCACATTTTCAGTTTTTTCAGCGTGAAAACGGAAAAAAATCAAGTCCAGCCATGAAGTGTGTCTGCGTCATTAATACACCTCTATTTGTGAAAATTGCCAACTGCAGTCCAATGTTTTTTCCCGGCAAACACGGCTTTTTCTTTGCTCTTAACAACAAGAACGATTTTTAGAAGTACTTCGATAAATAACAACGTTGGACGCTCGAAAATAATCATTCGTGTTCTGCAATTTGTTGAGAGAAACAAGACGGGAAATGAAGGTTTAAAAAAACACACACAAACACACACAGACTTTGATTTAAAAAGATGCATAATGTTCTCCTGCTTTCTGTGAAATCACATGTGCTGATTAGCTCCTCGTTATACGCGTACAGAAAGCAAACACTCCTCACTAAAACCCCATTGACATGCGTGTTAACGAGCTGCGCTGCCACATCCCTGAGATCAGCTCTGAGATGAACCTGCATTCAGAATAGAAATTAAGAAAACACCAAAAATGTAAATTTGTGATCTGTGTATAAATAATCACTCGGCTTGACCCGACTTTTCTATCTGGAAGATATATTTAAGGAAATCCACCACCAGTGAGAAATAAACATATCCCTCATCATCGATCCAATCTCACCGTCTTCTACATTTAGATCCTGTTGTTGCTGTGCTTTCCTTGTGTATCGTAGTACACTCAAACACACACACACACACACACACACACACACACACACACACACTGACTTCTATAGCATCAGCCGACTGTGCATGAAGGAGGGAAGAAGAGGTGCATGAAATGTAGGTTTCATTAGAGGATCTCATCCCTCGACCTTCTCCCACAGGGAACCCATTCTATTAACCCAGATCTATAATTGACTTCTTCTTTTAAACATACATAGATGACGGAGGGAGAAGGGGGGGGGGCAGAAGGAGTGGTGGACTGATCGCTGCAGACAGCGAGACAACAATCCTGATTGTTGGAGAATAAACCTCTTTTCTCTTCCTCTAAAGCTGCATCTATCTGGTGTCCTTCAGCAAATAATGCTTACTTTAAATATTGTTATTGACTAATCCGCCGATTATTGTCTCAATGGATTCTCTATTAGGTTGGAAAATAATACAAAATTGTATCTTTCAAACAAAACCCAGATAAAAACAACTTCTTTCAATCCATTAAGCATTTGAGCAATTTCTGTTATACCATTATGGCTTTATATTGACACTATTGATAAGGATCTGCCTCAGTGATCATTTGGATATTGATAATGTTCTTCAATTAGAAATACAAGACGTTCATGAGATTGAGGAAAATCAAGGAGCGAATATAAAAATATCTGTGATGCCTTTCTTCTTCAGAGAATTGTTCAAATCCCCTCCTTCTCTCCATCTTCTCAAGTACGTTACCAAACATTATTATATCCGAGACGACAGGACCAGTGGAGCTACCTGTCTCCTATATTTAAATGTGCAGCTACTTTGGAGATACCCTACATTCCCACTGTGCAGGAACAGAGGTCGTAAGAGCATGAACTCATTAAGGAGATGACATGGCGGGGGTGGCGAGGCCCCGTAATTAAGAGCAGGGCCCCCCTGGGTGGAGTGGCATTTAAATAGCGGGTGTACAGAATAGAGTGGAAGAGAGGAAGATTCATGGAGAGGAGAGTCAAATGTACGCCAAATATAGAAGAAGAGGAAGGGGGGTATTCAGAGGTAGTAATGACATCTGAAGGAAAAGGTTATCTGCTGGTTTTTAAAAAGGCCGACTAATGCCAGGAGAAGCAGCCTCCCACAGTTTTACCAATAAACATGATTTCTACATGAATCATGGAAACCTGGGACGGTCGACTGACTCGCTCCGCTAACTGTAACGTCGGAT
This sequence comes from Chelidonichthys spinosus, assembly GCA_029853015.1. NCBI lineage: Eukaryota > Metazoa > Chordata > Actinopteri > Perciformes > Triglidae > Chelidonichthys > Chelidonichthys spinosus. The sequence goes on along the minus strand of CM056839.1, from coordinate 17,707,795 downwards.
CATAGTGGATCGAGGCGAATGCATAACTGAGCAGGAAATAGGACAGGCTGAAAAATACCAGAATGTACGTGAAATTCAAATTAAAAAGCAAGAAAAACACTTTAAATGTTTGGTAAAGCACACAGGCTCCCAATTTAAAAGCTATGTTCTCACGAGTGAGTCCCTGCTTTTATTTATTTATTAAGGCGGAGCATAATTCACATCCTGCTGTTGGCTTCCTGCTATTCCACTGACCATCAGGTGGCGACGGTGAGGCATAAAGCGGAGCAACGTTTCCGCAAAAGGCAGACAAGAAGAAAAAGTCTGCTAGCCAGCGAATATGGATGTAAACTATGTGTCCTTAAGGATACTTACAATGTATTTTGGGTGTAAAAACTGTGATGAACACATACCTTAAGTGTTTAAATGAACAAAAAATGTGAGGATAAGATAAAGCGGAGCCATCAAAAGGCAGAAAAGGAAGTAAAGAACGAATGCACTGCAACACCAGGCAACTCTATGTAATTTAAAGGTCAAATAACAGATAACGCATCCTTTAACTTGTTTTTTAAGGACTTCTCCAGACTCTCGTGGAGCTGGCAGCTATTACATTTGTAGGGAAGCTTAAGCATCTATTTGGGATCCCAGCCCCGACAAATTTATTGGCTCTGACTAAAGGAGAAGCTATTTCTGGCTTTCCAAATGGTGCTCAGAAAGAGAGGGGGGAAACATTCAGGTGAAATAAATGAGGGAGTCGTTAGACAGGCGGACGTATAATAAGATGAGAGGAGAGACTGCAGAGACCTGTCGGTTCTAGAGAACACACCACAGGAAGTCAAAGATTCAACACCAGCGTTTCCTCTGGAGGCTGAGTGTACTAGTCTGAGGGAGCTCAGGACATTAACTTGAAGACCCCCGGGTTTTTAAGAAAAATGAAAAGGAACTAATTTCATCTCTATAAGAAAAGCAAGAGGTTTGCATTTTAAAAATATAAACTCGAGAGAGCAGATGAGATAAAGACACTTATGGAACTTCCTGTTGTTACAGATGATGGCGAGAATGAATAACAACTTGTAGCAGAGAAACGAGAGGAACAAGTGAGTTTAGACAGCAGCTAGAGATAGATGGGTGCTATTTTAGGAACCACGGGTGGGTCAATACGAGGCTAAAGTTAGGGAGGAAACTACAAAATAATGTCTCTGTTTTAGAGCGCCTTAAAAAGACATGCATGTAAAAATATCGAAATGGCAATATATCATGATACTTTGCCGCCCAATAAAATATTAAAAATGTTCATGTTTAGATGCCTTGTGAATGCAGTACTTTATCCTTTTTCATTTTATTTTCAATATTTATTCCAGTGAATTTCATGGGAATTAATAAAAAAAGAGGCTGTTTTGAATGAAATAGTTTGACTCAATGCATCCTCTGATCAATATCATCTGATGCCCATATACAGGTACTTGTGTTTCATTTATTTATATCGCAATATCGTGATATCGTGATACGTATCGTACCGTGACCAAAGTATCGTGATACGTATCGTAACGTGAGGTTCTTGCCAATACGCACCCCTAATGCATACGGTATATTTATATCACATTTGAGAGATATTTGAATATAAAAATGCTATAACGTTAAACTTATAACACACACTTCATTTTTTCCGCTGTGATTCCAAACAGAATATGGAACATTGAGGATCCAGAAACATGTCATTTAATTTCCCATAATGCTCAGTGGCCAACGTTGGTATTATTGGGCAGCTGCAGGTGTCGCTACAGTCGTGGACCAAACAAACGTGAACACCAGAGGAAGTCGTGAGTGTGTGATGGACCACTATCAAGAGAAAAGATGGCGGCAGCTCAAAGGTAAAGAGTGATGGAGGATCCTGAGCTGGGCGCCTCCGTGAAGGTATGAGAGGGATTCATGTATCTGTACTCACATCTGATGCCGGTCCTTTATCGGCACCTGGACAGGAGAACGTGACGAACTCATGGCAACGCTTGTGAACCACGAAACAACACACTGTGGAGAGAGGGGAGAAGAAAGAGAGCCATTAATGTAGAATAAAGCACAAACAACAAAACACAATACAACGGAATCAAATGTGGTCAGGCAGGAGTTTATGATGACGATTAAGAGGCTGGGATCTAATTGTTCTATAAGAGACACCTGCTTCTGAACAGGTGGAACGGGGAGCTGTGATTGGTCGGGAGGTGGACTGGGGATATCGAACCTGGTGCATTAAAAACAAATCATATGTAAGCATAGGCACAATTCAAATGGGTGAAAGAAAGGTTGCTCCTGGACATTTCTTTTTACTAAATCAGGTCCTTGAGGGACACCAGAAGGGGAGGGGCTTCTCCTCTCTATTGGGCTGAAAGCTACAGAGAGAGAATTGCAGTTTAACAAGCAGCAATGATTTTAATCTTCCACAGGAAGTTTCTTCTTTATTAAATGTGACAGAAACCGTTTTTCTACAAAAGCATCGAACACGGTCGCGGCTCGGCGTCCGTACGTCAAGCATATCAGCACACGTCCTCTCCAAACACCCAAGTGCACTTTTAATTTGACGCGAAGCTCGAGCTAAATTGGATGCGACTTGCTGGAGGAAAGCGGGGCTGGTTTGACGTCTCTGAAGCAGCCTTCACTTAACCTGAGAAGCTTGAGCGGCGGTGAATGTACAGTCTCATCACCCACACACTCTTATTGTCACTCCGGCATTGACTCATTGTCAGCCACTCTGGAGAAGAGCACCTTGGAAATGTAAAAAAAAACCCTCACATGTATGCAGCAAGAGCTAAAAAAACACCGTCCTATTCACAGATTAACGGTGTTTTACAAAGTTTGCTGCCAACGTCCGCATCGACAACAAATTCAGGTTGTTTGTCATCTTTTTCGTGCGTCAGATCGACGGCGAGACGGGACGGTGGCAATCTAAGCGAGATGAAAAGCGTAACGAGGTTGGCTTTGCAGGCGGGTGACGATCGGCGGTGCAGAAACACGCGAAGCCTCCGATGCACAGCGAGCCTGTCATCTCCACCCTGATCAACGTCAGATACACTGACAGGCAAGACGAACAGAGGAGGCTAAAAATACCACACACACACACACACACACACACACACACACACAACACACACACACACACACGGTCATCATGATTGTGCCGCAGAGTATATTTACATAGTGTGCATGTACAGAAAAGTGATGTGAATGCTCTTAACAACAGATTTGAATGGCTCTACTGTGTGCTTATGAAATCTTGCTAAACCTGCTCGTCTTTATTCCAATAAGGGAGAGCAGAGCGGCGATACACCGATTAAATGGTGGCTGATGGAAAAACAGTGGAGTCATTTCAAGCAAAAACATGAAATATCATTTTGTTTCATTCCAGTTTCACATTTAAAAAGGTGTTTATTCTTTGGATTTTGGACTTTTAGTGAAACTGAAGAAGCATTTTGAAGATGAAATTGTGGATTTAGGAAGTTGACTTCTTTGTTTTTAACATTTTACCAACAATTAACTGATTAAAATTAAGCAGAAGTTGCAGCCTGAGAGAACAGTGATAACTGATCATTGCTCACAGGAAATGTGACGAAGCCAATATTTCGTTTCATCAAAGCTGAAAATGTCACGTTGTGAAACACGGACAGTGTTTAGAACAGAAACTCAAATGTCAGAGTGCCAGCAGACCTTCTGATGTGTAAAATATAATGGGCACTTTTAAATGATTCAAAACGCTGCTTCCTTTTAGATCACGTCACTGTTCATTATAGTCACCGCCGACAGCAGACAGGCTGGAATCACTGGTGTTAAAATATGTAATTATATAATATATCAAGCTGCCGAAGAGTTCCTCAATATACCTTTAATGCTTACTTTTAATACGAATACTTATGTTTGATAAGATTGTGAATGTAGGTCTCTGCTTCATGTATTCCATATATCTATATCTATATCTATACACCTCCATACACTTTAAAGTATTTGCATAACCTAACTGGTGGTGAGGGAAGTCAGGTGATGCACGCATGAGGGGCTTTGATAACCACAGTTTTGAATTAGAATACACAGATTTATATCTCTCACATTTATCTAATGCAAAGTAGTAGTAGTAGTAGAAGTAGTAGTAGTAGTAGTAGTAGTATCGGTGGCAATTGAGCGTGAGGAAATATCTGATGTTTCATCGTTTAAGTGACTTCAATGGAGGAGAAGCTTCAGGACTTCAGAGTTGAACGTGCTGATATATTCACTACGTGTTTTTTTATTGAGATATAATATGAGATATCGTGAGATATCGTGACATAAGAGAGAACATAATGCCTCCGTCCACGGCTGTTAAAATGGCATAAAAATGTCTCCTCTACTGTCTCATTTACATATTTGTAGATCGGCTATTCTATTGGATCTCATTCTATTCTATTGTATTGTCAAACCTGCACTGATAGGAGGAGTTATAATTAACACACACACACACACACACACACACACACACAAATCATGAGCACCTCAATAGTACTTCACTCCCACACAATATCCTCTCTTTGGTTACACCACCCACTCACTGAAATGATACCACACACACACACACACACACACACACACACACACACACACACACACACACACACACACACACACACACACACACACACACACACACACACACACACACACACACACACACACACACACAGCCCACTCATTCCAGTGATATGGCAGATTGAATACGCGGGGGAAATAGAGGTAGAGATAGAAATGGTGAGATATGTGCACATATTGCTTCAAGGCAGCTGCTCTTTTGGAGTGTGGCAACTAACAAATCCCTAAGCAACACACACACACACACACACACACGCACACACGCACACACACACACACGGATGTGTCACTACAGTAAAACTGAACACTATCCAATGATTTGATGACCCTTGAGCCACAATAAACAAAATCCCTTTACAAAAATCTATTTTGCCAGAAATGAAGAGCGTCCTCCGTCTCTCCATTTAACCAACTCAGAGCTTGTTCATCCACAATTACCTCGCTCACCCATTCACCCGTCCGTCCAGTTAAGTACGCACTCATCCACACTTCAAACAGTCAGGTGGCATAATCTAATCCCACAAAGCCAGACCGACCCGTTTACAGACGGCCGAGGGAAACGCTCCGATTCCAGAGATAATGAAGGGTTTTAAACGCTGCAGTTTGAGGCGGTTTAAACTGAATTTGCAGCACATTTCTGCATTTGATAGTATCTGTGTTTTCTTCCACCCTAATTGGTGAATATGTTATTATCCTTTTCTTGTTTATTTGCATGAGCGTTAAAGCCCCGCGGGGAATCGGACGACATTACAGAGCGGCAATGAGAAGTTTTCTTTGTGGAGCGTTTGGATAATTATCTCCGACGCTGTCCTGGCCGAGAGTCTGAGCACCACATCATTTAAATGGAAGTTCAGATGCAGCGACCACACCTCAAACACTTCCTGTCATGTGTGTGCGTGTGTGTGTGTGTCTGGAGGCCTGTGATGCCCCGCGGGGCCGTTTGTTCTCCTTTTTGTGTGTATTATTATCCCTCTCTCTTGTATTGTGTCTCATGAAGGGGTCGGCTGAGCCACGACGTCACATTTCATATTTAATTCATTTATATTTTGCAGCTTTCGATGAAGAAAAAAACGCTAATCATGCTTGTTAGCATCCAACAACTCCAGCTCCCAGGATCAGGTTCTGCGTCGCTTTGAACTGAAACTGAACATCCCGATATTATAGATATCTCCTCCTCTTCCTCCTCCTCCTCCTCCTCCTCCTCTGCCCTCTCGCTGCCCCGTGTGCTGATCTCAAGCTGGCATGTCTTCATTATTCATAGTATGCATTAAATATCCATGAAAAGCGAAAAAACACACACAAATATCTATCCTAACGCGGACCAATCCTTCTCTGTCCACCTGTTTTCATGTGGTATATTCCGTTACATCACCGTGCGTGAGCAGGACTTGGGTTACCGCAGCGACCGGCAGCCAATATAGCGTGTCTGCAGGGCCGACCTGTAACACTGGCTGAGTGTTAAGTTACACTACAGGCTGCGGTTGGCACCTCGGGAATCCTTTATCAGCCAACGGGGAGCTTTTCTCTTCACTGTGGGGTTCTGGATCAATCAGGCCGCTACAGTAAAGGTTCTATGGAGCGATTAATCAATAATCAGACGGACAAATGCTTCCTTGCTCTGGTTTCTGCAGATCGCTCTCCCCCTCTTTATGTTTCTCTCTGTAGATTACAAGTGTTAACACGTTCTCCGAGTGTCCCAAAAGCAGTGATTTCCTCCAGCCCTTTTCCCCGGGACGAGCGTGCCACAGCATGCATGGTCACGCCGCTGCGGTGGGTCACATGACATTTACATTCTAGGTCTCCACACAGACCGTCACAGTGAACGTGCATGAGTAAAAATCACATTTATAGTCTGTATAAGAACTGAACATTTAAGTTATGCACTTAGAATTTAAAGGCACTGCGTCTGGGTTCCAGAAATGATAATTTTCCACTTTTCTCAACCGTTCATCAGGACTAGAATCATCAGATGGATCTATAATGAAAACAATCTTTAGTTGAAGCTCTCTTGATTTCATTCACTAATTGCTTTTTGGGAATCCAATCCTGATAAAATGAGCTGACGCCAACCAATCAGACGCACAATTATTATTATCTAATTCTAATTCAGACGAAACAATTTCAATCAAAAGAAGCTGTAAGCAATCAACAACGTTATTTTTTACTTGCATGTAGCTTAGTGTGAATCTTAAATCCACAACACTTCACAGGAAGCACAACACACACACACACACACACACACACACACACACACACACGACCACTTGAAACTTGTTTTTCTCAGCCGTACGGCTTTGAAGTGTCCCCCGTTGCCCCGTTTCCTCCCCAGCAGTCACATGACATCGTTATGCAACGCCTGGTTGTCAATCAGTCCCGTCCTCCGTGTGTCAATAAAGCTTGAAGAGCGAGGCTCAAGCAGACGCCACCTACGTCTCCCGATTCAACGACGATGCATCATCTTCGTAAGACAATACATCCTTTGTTTGTCTTGAACCGAAACGAGGAACAACTCATGTGTTTTTTCTTTAAGCATAATTCATATTCACGGCTGTATTCAGGTTGACTTTACTGACGGTTTAAAGTTAATTACCAGCAAGCGCCTGAATGTCACTGGTTTACCAAACACTAGCAGCTAGAGGCTCAGCCTTTCAGATTAAGACGATGATCAGTTATTTTGAAAATCTTCTCTCTTTATTATTTTCTTTTCTCTCCGGCCCTTTTACTCTCTCTCCCCTCGCTGCTCTCCTTTTCTTTCTACCGTCTTCTCCTTCCAGTATTTTCGCTTCATGAAATGTTGGCAGAACACTGTCGTACACGGCTGTTTCCTCTAATGAGCTGCCAAAGAGTGTGTGTGTGTGTGTGTGTGTGCATGTGTGTGTACAGCGATGTCCCAGATTTAGATTCTGTAAGATTCAATGGTTTCAATGCTACAACACACGTTGTAGACGCTCTCTAGCCATATGTATTGATCTATAGCTGAAATATATATTGGATATCATAAACACAAACAATCTAATGGTTTTCATACATGCTGAAAGATCTTAGGTTTCATCTGACATAATTTAAGTGACTTCAGTGGAGCTTCAGGACTTAATACTTAGTATTTAACGCAGTCATGATGTCACCATTTCCAAATCGCTATCTCAGGTTTGAGTTTGATTCATTTCCAGAGTTTCTATTCGTTAACCGGATAAATGACCTCATGATGTGGAAGCATCTCAGTCTGATTCAGCTGCACTCTGGACACAAAGCGTTCTGGCTGACGTCATCAGCTGCTAATCGACACAACAGACGTCAATTACATTGACTTCTATATGACGGACTAGAAACTTCTCCATCAGATCTTCCCCCTGACCGCCTCCTGGCAGACCTGGCACGGTGTTTAAACGGCGTGGTAGGGCGGCGCCAGACTACAGTTCTCCTTTCTGCTTCTTCCTACGGTCTCAGCGAAGAGGAAACGACCCGGTGCGTCGCGGTGAAAGACTGACGCAACCGCAGGAAGACGAGAGAAGAAGAAGAAAAAGAAGAAGCGAACGGCGATAAAGAAAGAGAAAGCGAGAGGAAGAAAGTCGATATTTGTGAACAAAACACAGGGTTCACCTTGAGCACCTCCCCCTGAGTGTGTTGTGTGTGTGTGTGTGTGTCTGTAAGGGCTTATATAAGGGGGCTGACCAGCCTACGCCAATGTATAAATACCCACGATGCTCGCTGTTGAAGCAGTGAGAAGGGTCAGGGAGTGAGTCAGCACACCCATATCACTCCTCCTCTCTCTCTCCTTTCCATCAATCAATCCATCCTCTCTTCTTCTCCTCCATCTATACATCTATCATGCTTCAAGCTGTTACAGTACGTCTATTCATGGGGGAAACACAGAGGATTTCACTTGGCAGGCTGGCTGACCTCCCGGTGGTGATCGTACAGTGTAAACAAAACAAAACCGTCAATTACGCATTCACAAAAAGAGCCTTTTAGATCGCGGTTTCTTCAAAGTCCGCATTTTCTGCATTCCTGTTCTGATTGGAGAACTATAATCTTATTCATTTTCCCACTCCACCGTTTTGTTTGTTCATTTGTTGTGGTGACAGAGAACAGAGGCCATCTGTTCTTTTAAGTGGCCTCGCTGGGGTTTTTTAATTTCAGGAATCGCTCCGAGCACACGATGACGCCGGCTTGTTTCCTTTCCCTCCTCTGAAGACACTTTAGAACGTGTTCGGATCACAGGTCCGCCTTCTATCACTACCTTAGTGGCCGAAACAGCTCAGCATGTCACATTTCTGCTATTCCTTTTCCATAAATGGGTCAAAAATGAGCCCGAAAAGTCACAACCCAGCCACAGAAGGAGAATCATAAGGAAGAAGAGTTGTGGTCACACTCATTTTTACGGTGCAGCTTTTGACAATCTGAAGTGTGTCAGGTCTGTAAGCTCCAAATCGGATCTGGCTCCAATTGGGTTTGGATCTCAGCGAGGTGAGGAAAGCATGTTGGGTACAATCTGGGCCAATTCATCACAGGTAGGTCTCCATCATGGCTGGAGCACAGCTGAGAACCTGCTTTCTGAGTCCTCATAAGTCGCTGCTTCATTTTAAAGAATTGATAGTTATAATCATGTGTTTTAGCAAAGCTTTGTTAGTAGCTTTTCTCAACAAAGGAAGCTCATTAATCTAACAGGGAGGAAAAGTACAAGAAGAAAGATCTGAAGTAAAACAACAATATGTTTAATGATCACATCTGAAGTTCATTCTCACTCTATTTTTTGAAAATGTGTTAAATATGACAAGCAAACGTCACACGTTTTGGATTATTGGATTATGAAAACCACAACTTCACGCTACTTTAGCAATCTTTACAAATGAGGAAGTAAAAGCTAACGTTGACCGGCTACGAATGACCAGCATTAAGTTAAAGGAAGTGTTCAGTGTGATGGTGTTTAATGGTCTACATGACTTTTTTTAAGACATGGAAAAGCTGCAGAATTCACCAGAGGAGCGTTAACTGGCTGTATTTCATATCTTCTGCTCGAATGTTAAAACCCACTGAGCTCTAGAGGGAACTGGAAATAAATGTGCCAACTCATTTCCTGGTTAAACACCCATCTCTGAACCTGGCGGTTGCAGTTTAAATATGAGTAGGCCTGTGATGAGATACTTTCTGATGTTGTCAGACCTGTCGGTGCCCCGTGAACACCACTTATAGAGTCTTACATACCGTTAGAAAGGAGACACTACACAGTCTGGCTGGCTTCTCGTTCCGTTCGATTTCTGCCAGCGCTCTGAGAGGATCCTGGCACCAGACGGTTTTACGTGGTCCAGCTTACACCTCCACCATTATCCTCTCTCCCATTCATCCATCGCGCCCTCTCATTCACCGCATCCCATTCACTCCATCTCTTCGTTTCCCGTCCATCAGAGCCCGTCTGTCTGTCCTTTCCCTTCAACGCCGCTCTCCCCCGGTTTATTCCTCCATCTCCCTCCGTTCTTTATCACCTTCCGTCTCCATCGTACTCAACTTCTGTCTCTTCTTCTCTTCTGCTGGGATGCTAACAGCTAAAGTGCAGCTGATGGTGATTGCGGATTAGCATTAGCTTAGCAGGTATTTGGTCACATTTTGAGCTGATGTTGAAGTTACATGGAGCGTTGAGGGACTTTCTCATACAGGACAAAGCTTCAAAGCAAGACACTCCACATGTTAAGTGTCTTTTCAAAATAAAAGTCTTCACAGGAAGTTAGGCTCAGGCAATAAAACCCCTTCATTTTAGGGGAAAAGAGAAACTGTCAACATTAACTTTTAGTTGATCAGGAGTGAAAACGATATTTCAGTCTGCACCAAAACAGTGGACCAACCGTCTAAAACCCAAAGATATTCAATTCCCCAAAGAAAATGTACTGCTGATTAATCTATCGATCAAATAATGAATTAACTGATTAATGGTTTCAGTTCAGGTTTTCTGGACTTGACAGTTCTTGATTCAGCTATACTACAGACACAAAAACACCAGGACAACTAGTACAGTAGAAAAGTAGCGAGGAGGTTGAAAAGCAGCAGCATGCAGTCATTAACATCGCCTATCTTTGTCTCTCCTCTTCCTCTGTTTGTGAGTGGAGGGCCCTTAGTTTCCTCTCCAAGCAGCAGAAGTACATCTACCTCCACAGTATGACCTGAACACGTCCAGCCAAAACACACACACACACACACACACACACACACACACACACACGTCAACTTTTCTCCTCTCTCCCGCCCTCCTCCCTCACTTCCTCCACCCTTCTCCGTCTCTCTCTCTCTCAACTCCCCCACAAACTATACCTGCTGTTTCGGTCCAGACAGCAGGAGGAATAACAATAACGGGTAGGAAGGAGAAAAAGTAAGACAAAAAGAAAGTCTGTACATTAAGTATATTTAATCAAGTTTAATCATCATCCTCAACATGCCGTTTTTTTTTTTTATCAGATTCCAGCGATTTCCTCATTAATTCAGAGTGAGAGAGTGGTGTGGTACGAGTGAGAGAGAGAGTGGGAGAGAGGGGGCAGAGGGTGAGAATGAAGAGCTGCAGATATTGACAAGAGAGTCCATGAGACCAACAGGTTTGAATACCAAATAATAAACTAAATACAAGCGATAACGGCGCTCGCTTTGGCACAAACACCACACGTCTGATAATGACTTCCATCTTCTGCTGAGATTCTCTCACAGCAGACACAATAATATGGATTTAATTCTAGGGTGTGTTGTTTGACTGGAGGGTTTGAAGGAGAAACAAAAACATGAGGCGTTCACCTCTCAAACTCTCCTGTGGGTTCCTACAATGTGATCTACGACCACTTTGTGAAAGCTTCCGCTGTGCTTTGCAGCGTTTGTGTGGCGTTTCTTTGAAATCCTGGACCGCTTTGGAAGGGAAGCATTACGGAGAGTAAAGGGGCGGCGTTCTATTCTGCCTTTATCCGATTCCTCTATAGAGCATTCAGGGCATTAATACAGCAGCAGACAATGACTCGCTGTGTAACGATGTCTATGCTGTCCCTCTGTGTGTGTAATTAATTAAAAGGAAGTGGCGTTACTGAAATATGGAAGTATGGAATTACATATGAGGTGATTTAAGAGGGTTATAGACAAACTGGGTGCAGTGTGTGTGTGTGTGTGTGTGTGTGTGTGTGCTGTGATTCTGAATCTGATAGTGTGCGATAGGAGAGGGAGAAAATAAACAAAGACTGTAAGAGCACAGCAGGTTATATTCTACAACAACCCGCTCAATGCTTGGCAACAGACCAGTGCTGCCTGGTTGCCTGCTATCCTCACACACACACACACACACACACACACACACACACAAATATACACAAAACATAAACATGTTTTTGTAAATAAACTAACGTAGTCTTGTTTACAATTGTTTTGTCTGTCCATTATACAAGTGTGTGTGGTGTGTGTGTGTGTGTGTGTGTGAGAGAGAGAGGGGAAACATTGCTGCTAAGAAAACAGAAGATGATGATGTGAAATTAAAAGATATGCAGGGCAGATAATATTTAAACAATAAACTCAACTATGTCATATTTGTAAACTGACAAACGTTTGGCGAGGAAAGAATGAAAAATAATGAACTAATGAGGGGTGAGGGAGGTCGGGGGTCAAAGTGGGAGAGGGACAGATGACAGAGAGAGAGGGAGGGAGAGAGAGCATAGGACGTCAAATAAAGAAGGAGACACAAAGATGGAGGGAGACAGAAAAGGAGGTCTGGGATCACTGCTCTCCTGTCGACTGGTGTCCCTGTTGCTAGGTTACCGTCTCTGGATGAACGGGTTAAAGTATCTCAGGAGCAACAGTGACACAGTTAGCTGGTCTCCATCAGATACCGTACACAGAAGTGGAGCAACTCTGGAAACTGTATTTGCCCTTATTTAGATTTGATTGAGATAAACACACCAGGATATGATCACAACCTCAACAAACCTTCTAGCAACATCTGTTGAACTTCAAAAACCTGATTGTGTAGTGGCAAATATTGGACGTGTATAAAATGGTTTATTGCTCATTTATGCAGAGGGATGTTCAAATGTTAGAGTAAAGGCAGAGCAGCGCCTCTTGAAGCTTGTATAAGTTGGGGCTCACTTAAAAATAGAGTCAACATCAGAATTCAATCTGCGAACTGTTGCCCACCAAGAAACTGAACGACCTTTTGTCCAAGAAATTATACGACTGAACGTTTTCAAACCTACAACAACGGTTAGTAATCCAGGTGGGCAAGTCCACCTACACAGCGTGAGTCACAATTTAGACATTTAGCTCATCTCGTCATCGAGGAAAAAACAATTGCCCAGAGTGCAAGAGATTGGGTTCAAGTCGTAGACCGCCGCCATTGCAAACAACAATTACAGAGAGGTCCTGCAGTCATGGAGGAGACGAGTGACGGAAAAGTGAATAATTAAAGAACAAACAAGCAGAGGGGGCATACGTTATTGTAGCGAGAGCAAATGTGGGTGGAAAAACACCTTTAGGTTCTCGACGTAGACAGGAGTATCTATCTATCTATCTATCTATCTATCTATCTATCTATCTATCTATCTATCTATCTATCTATCTATCTATCTATCTACCTACCTACCTATCTATCCATCTATCCACCTACCTACCTACCTTTCCATCTATCTACCTGCCTACCTACATATCTACCTACCTATATATCTACCTACCTACCTACCTACCTACCTGCCTATCCCTCTATCTACCTATCTACCTACCTATCGATCGATCTACCTACCTCCCTACCTACCTACCTATCTACCTAATTACATATCTACCTATCTACCTACCTATCTACCTACGTATCTACCTACCTACCTACCTATCTACCTACGTATCTACCTACCTACCTATCTACCTACGTATCTACCTACCTACCTACCTACCTACCTACCTATCTACCTACGTATCTACCCACGTATCTACCTACCTACCTACCTACTTACCTACCTCCCTATCTACCTAATTACATATCCACCTACCTACCTCCCTATCTACCTAATTACATATCCACCTATCTACCTACCTATCTACCTACCTATCTACCTACCTATCTACCTACGTATCTACGTATCTACCTACCTACCTACCTACCTACCTACCTATCTACCTACCTACCTACCTACCTACCTACCTACCTCCCTATCTACCTAATTACATATCCACCTATCTACCTACCTATCTACCTACCTCCCTATCTACCTAATTACATATCCACCTATCTACCTACCTATCTACCTACCTACCTACCTACCTACCTACCTACCTACCTACCTACCTACCTATCTATCTATCTATCTATCTATCTATCTATCTATCTATCCATCCATCCATCCATCCATCCATCCATCCATCCATCCATCTACCTCCCTCCCTCCCTCCCTACCTACCTATACCTTCCTGCCTGCCTACCAAGTTCTTGATGAAGCCTCTTAGGCTTTCTTGTAATCAATCCAGGCGGTGCATAGGTTGGTCTGTCTGTTTGGCTCCTCTGGTGCCATTTCCATTGCTGTTGACCAAGTAAAGTATATGGGGAAGCAGATTCACGAGTTATCACCTATTAATGTGTCGCAGCTACAAGAAAAATGTCGACAGCCGACCAGACATTGCTTTAATGAGCTGACATTTTGTGACACCACGGTGTTTGGAAAGACTTGTTACCTCTTTCTAACAAATGATAACTGAAACTAGGCCAGTTGTTTGAGTCACAAGGGATCTGAAGGAACCACGGAAAGACAGGACAAAAATTGCAAGAGGTCGCTTGTCAGACGATGTTTTAAGGGGTAGTCTGACGAGGAGAAGCTCTGATTACTGCAGGCTTGTTTGTAATGAACAGAGAAATAAGTTATTGTGTTTTTCTTCCTTGATTCCTTTCAAATGTCCTACAGCAGATTTCAGGAATGTTAGCAGCACTAGCGGCACTAATGGTGTCTGTCAGTGGGTCGGTTGCACCATCATACGGTTCACATTTGGGTTTTTTGCCTCATCAACTCTGCCAATGATTCCAAGAAATGTGGAACAAACATTCATGTTGGGACCTGGGATGAACTCTAATCCCTTTGTTGCTCACTTCACTGTCTATAAAGTGCATCAGGTCAGACATTTATATCGTCCAGTGCTTTGTGCCCAAATACTTGCTAATTAGCAAATATACGCATGAAAACGCCTTATAGTCTCAACTGTGTAAGCTAAATTTACTTACTGGCAGCTGGTGTCTACACTTTTCTTGTGTGTGTGTGCGCGTGTGTGTGTGTGTGTGTGCTACGATGCCAGACAGGCTCGACCCATATTGGCTGTCTGATCCTTCCCGATATGTCTCCAAGGTGTCACCGTGGCAACGGGTGTACTATTGCTGCAAATGTCAGCAGCAAGGACAACCGAACCCTGAAGGAGAGATAGTCTGTCAATCTGTAACTGAAAGTGATTACAAGCGCACACAAACACACGCACACAAACACACACACAAACACACGCACACAAACACACATACACACACAAACACACAAACACACACACACACACACACACACTGAGCGATCGCAGTCTTCAGATGTGTGAAAGTAGATCAGAGCAAAAAGGAAGCTGGACCCCGCTGACAAGTAAAATTAGACTTCGTATCACACACACACACACACACACACACACACACACACCTGTTGATTAACAAACACACAGGTTTGCATCAGAAAGCCACTTGATGAAGAGAAGCGGTGAGAACTTTGGCTGCTTGGTGCCCTCAGTCACTTTTCTCATGAAGTGAGCGAGGCATGCAGACATATGCCCGGTCTCTCGCTCTGACTACGCTGACAGATACACCCAGACACGACAGCTCTTTAACACCCCCCGCATTAAAGTGAGAAGAGGAAGCCGTTATGGGAAGAAGCACGCTGGGTGTTACAGCAGAATGACTGTCAAAATAAAAAAACCTATGACGAACAAAAAGCCACAACGGAGTCTCAGTTTACATGCATGTGGCGTTCAGACTAAATGTGAATGGATTGATTTAGAACTTCTCAAATTGTGGTATGATTTTTAGATTTACACACCAAACGGATGCAGCAATAACAACCAAATTCAAAATGAATTAGAATAAAACCGCTACTGGTTTTAGCCAAAAATGAGCCTCACCACCTAAAATATGTGTGTATATATATATATATATATATATATATATATATATATATATATATATGATTCATATTTTTGCAGTTGATGGCGTGAGCACAAGCTGTTCAGCATGCAGTTTTGTTGTGTCTGAAAAGAACCAGGGGAACGTAGGAAAAATCAATGAACTATAATGCTGCAATATTTTGGGCCCTATCAATAAGGCGAGTGACGCTCTGAGTGGTTGTATGTGCTTTAGTGGGACGGCATGAAAGACTCTTACAACGCAAACTCTCCGACGCGCTAAAAATAAAGTTCCTGAGAAACTGTTTGGGTGAGATCAACGCTTCTCTGGAAAGAATCATGAGACGATTGTGAGGATTTACATGATACAGGTTTTAGAAAACCAATAGTGAAACTGGTATTTTTAGCAGGGGTGCCGACTTTACAGTAGTGATACCAGGGCTTTGGGTATCGGCCAAGGTTTAATTAATTAGCTGTACGCCTCGCTGTGTGGAAGTCCTTCATGTGTGTCTCTGTGTGTGTGTGTGGTAAAATCAGGCCTAATCATCAGTGAGTTTAAAGTTTAACTGTGCAATATACAACCATGGCTAGCAAAAAAACTGCCATTTGTTTCTGACGTATTATAGTGGAGACAAATTCTGAAATTCAAGCAACTGAGTGATTTTTGATTGGATGATTTGAATAGAAATCTCCTTAAAATACCCATTGTAGTGTTTTTTTTGTCAAATAGAAATACAGTTTTTTCAAAATGTCGAGTTTCCAATGCTTCAAATGTTCTCTGATGCAATAATAATAATTAAAAAAATATATATATATTTTATTTTTTCCCCTGGTGATTTTCAATGTTTTCCCTTCACACCTACGTACTCACCCCTGCCTCCTCTTCCATCTCCCTCTCCACTCCCCCATCCATCCCATTCGTAGTACTCTCAATGGAACACTTGGGCTATTTATAAAAGCACCAAAGCCCACCGCTTCCAACAGCCATGAGAGAGAAAGAGGGGGAGATAGAGAGGGAGGTGGAGGGAGTGAAGTGGGGAGCCGGAGGAACGGTGGAGGAGAGAAATATATCGAGGAAGACGGGGAGGAAGAGGCAGAGATCGGGGGAACAGATGCTGCCAAAAGGGGGACAGAACAGAAAGATGGACGATACGGGGAGAAGATGAGGAAGAGGAGGGAGAAAAGAAAGAGGGGAGTCTGGATGACAGAATACGATGTTACTATCCTTTTCTACTTCAGATCTCAATGACACAACGCAACACCAGTGTGTGTGTGAGCCGTTGTCGATGCATTCATGCATGAACACCCGTTTTGTTCTTGTGCATGTGTTTGTGTGATTTGAATGTGTGTGTGTGTGTGTGTGTGTGTGTGTGGGAGGCAGGTTTTGGATCTGCAGACCTCCCACCCACACGGGTTGGAGTTGCAGAAGCACCTGAGCAGCGTTCGCCACCGCCAACAGACACAGATGTTTGCAAATGTTCACCAACACGTTTGCACCCGAGTGGTCTCATGAAAAAGGCAGAAAAAAAAAAGCGTATTTGTGTGAATGTGAAAAAAGGAACCGTGCACCCACAGCAGCTTCCACGCTTTCTGACACCCAATTAAACCCAAAACACAAACAGAAGCCATGAGTCGAAGGGGAGCTCGGAAAAAAACAACTCCTGAATATTCCTTTTAATAAATATTACCATTTTTCCTTTTGAAGGCTGCCAATAGCTGCAGCGAGCGACCCTTCCTCGGGTTTATTTTAGCTTCCGATCCATCTCATCTCCCCCACTTCCTCTCTCATCTCCCTCTTCTTCCTCGTCCATTATCTCCTCTCTCCTCAAGTGTCATTCCAGCGCACCGTCCTCATGCGTTCCTCCACCATCTGCCGTCACGTTTGATCACTGAATACATGTGATTGTCCTCGGCGGAACAGAAATGCACATTGATTTTTTTCCCCCCTTTATGGCATCATGACCGACAGCCCGGCGTGTGTTTATCGCATGCAGAAGGCCATAAAAGGATTAGATTTAAGAGACGCTGAATAGAATTGGATTGAATACATTATGGAGAATTTACAGCGCATGCATCTTCTCTTCTATTTCATCCTTCCTCAAACCTTCATCAATTCCTCTTTTCTCCAGCCAAGCCTTCTCTCTTCCCTGTTTTCTAGACTGCAATCTGTACGGTTCTTATTCCATCACGTGATATGACATGAGCTTGGAACTTGGAACTTTCAAGGAAAATCGCATGTAATCCTGCTCTCCATCCTACGTCCTTCCCACTCACTTTCCTCCCTTATTGTCTCTCCCTGGATTCCTCCCCAGCTTTCTCCTCCTTCACGGCTCACCCCTCCCCTACTCATTTTTTTTTGCATATCCGATGCAAATCCTTTCCTTCCACCTGACTCGCCCATTCTTCTCCTTATTGCCCCGTCAGACACACTCCTCACACTCGATCCCTCTCAGGCTCACCAAAGGGATAATTTCTCTATTATCCCGAGTCATGAGGATGGACCGGAGGACACTCGACGGCCTTTTACACGCTGAAACCCGACGCATTATTCACACACACACACACACACACAAAGCAATCACGTGGAAAGAGCGCACACACACATTTGTGCACAAACAGCCATCAAGGAAATAAGTGCTCATTAAATTGACACACAAACAGAAACACATCGCATAGCACGAGCTGCTGCCGCCCTTCGGGTCCGACAGCTTTCCTATCGTACGGAAAACAAAATGATAATAATACATTATAATGTATTGTTTACAGCAACGCCATCACTGAGGCAGTGTGCTTCTCCAACAAGCATGATTGGATACACTTATGCAATATGCAAAAACAAAACAAAACAAAAAAAAAACAGCTGGCATCACTGCCATCCATTTGCAGTAAATGAGCAGGGTGTAAAACATGACTCAAACAGCTGGTTCTGACTCGAATCTTCATGCACGGCATATAGCATATCTATAAAACAGTAAAAAGTAAATCAGAAATGTTTCCTCCCCCCTATAGGCTTCTGATGTGCCTGTTTAGAGACTGCTTCCACCAGATCTGATAGCTACGAGGCACACATATGGACACTTTCTGTGGGCTTCTGATGCCTTTTCTCTCCTGTGAACTGTAGCATGTATATTCCCCTAACAGTAGCTATTCATTTGTGCATAATGGAATATAAAATATTGCTGGCGATCCAGCGTTTAAGTTAGTTCAGGAAGGAAATACGAGATATATGCATGACCTCAGTTGACGGCTCTCTACACCACATCCTTCTTGAGTGGAGATACCACAAGCTGCTGCTCTTTAAAACCAGTTAATGGCTGCTGTTCTCCATCCAGCCCCCCTAAACCTCCTTCTGCTGAGTCTGTGCAACAGTATGAAACGTAAGCAGCAAGCTGCTAAACTTTAAAACACTGAACAGGGTGCACAAAGTCATTTATTCAAAACAGCATTTACTGGAAAGTACGTCGTGTGACGGAGACAAAATCGGACTTCCTTTTTTCGTGAAGAGGCAGAATGAAGAGGAACAAATATCACAATGTTGAATGCTGCCAATGAAGCTTCGTTGACCTATAAATACCTCATCTACAATGAAACGGCTAACAACTTTAAATGGGACCATCAGTTACTAAACGGACGTCATGTTGGACTGAAGAAGACTTGAAACTTGAGAAAACTCATGTTTACTACAGAAGTTTAAGGCACTTCTGCATTGGCTTCACTTTTCAGACCCAGGAGGTTGCCACCTGAAAGCGACCAGAGCTGAAGAGGTCAAAGGTCAAAGCTTCAACGCCTCGTCATGCTACAGTTATCCGGTAAGAGAGAAGTGAGATAGAGAAGAGAGAGACAGCGCTTTCAGAGAGACAGGTGGAATATAACACGATCTGAATTCAACCAACAGAGAATCCATAAACAGACTGATCCGTCTGCTCGGGACTCAAACTACTGACCATCTCACGAGGAACCGAGGAGCTGCAGTAAACACTCATTCTTTCACATTCTGTTCCAATGATTTATTATGTGTGTGATAAATAAATCAGATATGAACTAATCTTCACATAAACTACCATACATGTGACTGTCAAACACACACAGTCCCGTCAACCCACGAGGCAAAGCAAACCTAAACACTGATCTCACTCTGAGTGTGTGTGTGTGTGTGTGTGTGTGTGTGTGTGTGTGTGTGTGTGTGTGTGAGTGTGTGAGTGTGTGTGTGTGTGTGACCTTGCAGAGGAATTCCCTTTCTCCCAGAGCTCTATAGGGAAGTGATACACTGCTCCAGACGGACAAATGGGTCGGGGAGCAACTCAGTACACACACACACACTAACACACACACACACACACACACACACACACACACACGCACGCACACACACCCCTGGAGTGTATCCAGTAGGTTCCCCCTACACCTGTGACCACACCCCTTCCCCCCAGGGGGCACCGAGGGTCCCTACAGGGCGGCAGATGCGTCCGCTAAAGGAACGCCATGATTGCCCCGTTACATAACACACACACACACACACACACACACACACACACACACGGGCCAATTACCAGCTAACCCACTGCTGTGCTGAGCAGCACCTCTTCCATCCTACAGCATATAGACGGTTTGCGTCTGAATATTTCTGTTGCTAGGAGACGTGAGAATCCTTGAACACATCCAGTTGGCTGTTAAAACGAATGGAGAACCAAAAAAAAAAAAAAAGCATAGATTTCAGACACATTGACCAAAAAAAAAATTAATTAAAAGCCCAACATCTTTATGTGGACTGGATACGTTTGTGTGATGTAAATGTCCTGTGGCCACGCCCACAAAGCTGGATGTGCAGTAGACGGGGAGGAGGGGGAGAGGAGAGAAGGCAAAGTGGATCAAGGTTGTTTTTGGCAGTATGGTGTGTTCAATGGCATAAATTAGTGAAGCGTCTGTGAGTTACAGTCTTTTCCAAGTCGGTGAAACTCAAACGTCTCACTCCACTCCATCATTTCAGGGAGCGAACACTGCATCGTTACTGATGACGTCATCCAAAATTAACACTCCAAATTTCAGCTTTATAAGCGTTTCTCCACAGTAGAAAAAGGCAAAGATGTAAACCATTACAAATAGTGATGGCTGAGTTCCATTTCGCTGCTTCCCCTACTACAACAAGACAATACATACAGTTGTTCATTATACAGCGGTACTTGTGTGCTGACTCACTTCCTTCCACATCCTTGGTCACCTTCCAACTATCAATACCTAAATCTACGCCTCCAGTATTCTCCACTATGAATAAAGCACAAAAGGCCTGCCTCCACTTCCAGACGTTCCTCTGTTCCTCTTTGAGATTTTCCCACACAGACTTCTTCCACTGATCTTTAATGGCTCTATTCATACCACACAAAAAAGCCTAAATCCATAGCTGCGTTTATCTTCGACTCAAATATATTTCTGTGAGGTTATTTCAAACTGAATTGCACGGCGGGGGAGTTTGGAACGGGTGTTCATTAAAACTCACTTAAAAAGTATGAAGAATGAGAAGAAACATATATATAAAAGAATTAGAGACTTTTGAAGCAGAAACGAGCTCGGAATCAGGAAATTTGAGAGAAAAAAGTGAATTTAAGTGGAAAAACAATGAGAGAAAGTAAGGTATTTTTATCGTTATATTCTGGGTAAAGCGCTAATATTTGAATGTTAAACAAATAGTGTGAGTATATAAGATCAGCGTTCAAAACTGCAATGTCACAACTCAGTGTTGTACACATGAATTATTTTCAGAAGACTTTAATCAGTGGAGCGCCACCTAGCTGTGAGTGTTGGTTGAATCCACCTACCTTGACACTGGAATCCCTGTTTGCCAAATCCCCTGCAGAGAGAAGAGAGACAGAAAACGGGTTGAACATAGTTCAGGTGCAGGGGCGTGAGAAAACACACACACACACACACACACAGGAAGGGACGTGAAAAAGGAATTCAGAAACCCTCAAGACAAACGTGTAGGAAGCAAATACCGTTGGTCATTTGTGTTCAATGTGGAGCTTTACTATCCAAAAGAGCACACAATAAAACACACACACACACACACACAACACAGTGAGGTATGCAGGCAGACAGGACATTCGATTATTGTATGAACAGTGGAGTACATGCACCGAGGTCAACTTAGGTGCACACACACACACACACACTAGT